>OY288212.1:6105863-6696850 GCA_958449745.1 Ochropleura leucogaster
GTTCCTTCTTATGTTCTTTGTGTTCCAGGGCTGCTGTACCTATCTCTTTCGAACAACCCGCAACCCCGTATATTTGGTGTTTGCGTCATACTTTAATTCATTCTATTTATTTCTATTCTTATTTTTTTAACAGAAAGATTTTATTTGTTCTCATTTTCATTGAAATTTCTTAAAAAAAAAATCTTTTACGTTATTTGATTAAATTTTAATACGAGAGAGAACTGTTACGTTCTATAGAAAACGTCAATTACGTATTTGGAACTAAATTGGTCAAAGCATCCAGTAAATTTTTGAATAAAAAAAAACTTCCGACTATCTTTTCAATGCGTACATTTATTTCGTCACGTATGAGTTTAATAATTGACCACTTAAATGACAAACGATGAAAAAAATGCTATTGACTTGATAAATGCACATTTTTAGGGTGACAACACGTTTGGACGCTTTCAGGACAGGAACTGAAAAATGCGCGAACGACATTCACGACTGCAGTCAATGTTGTATTGTTTCTCTTATTTTAACCTCAGAACAATTGCGTATTAATTAAACTTAATTAACTCCAGAAATTCGTTTTAAATATTTCAATACCGTACCTATCTATTCTAATACATACTCACGAATTTAAAGAAAAATGATAATGTTTGTCCGTACCGAATAGGCTCCGTTATTACTGGACCTATTTCAACCATTTTTCGTCAATAGAAAGCAAAATTATTGGCAATCTATACTAATATTATAAAGCTGAAGAGTTTGTTGTTTGTTTGTTTGTTTGAACGCGCTAATCTCAGGGACTACTGGTTGGAATTGGATAATTCTTTTAGTGTTGGATAGGCTATATAACATCACGCTACGACCAACAGGTGCTGAGCAGCGTGGGTGAAACCGCGGAGAACAGCTAGTGAAATATATATCTCATCACGCTACGACTCATAGCAGCTGTGCAGCTGGCGAAACCGATGGACAAAGCTAGTCAACTTTTTTTTACAACCAACAAACGTATTTTTAATAAATTCATTCATTAATTCATTGCTCATAGGCGTTAAATGACTAAAACACGAAAACACCCAAGTACCGTTACCTCCAAACAAAGAAGGTCAAATAAAAACCTTTTCTGTGTCACTAAGTAATTTGAATCGAAAACACAAGTTGCTATAATCTGAACTGCGAGCATACCTACATGAGTAGTGAGTTCTTATCGTGAATAAATAATGTTATGCGAGACGTACGCTAACGTACACTCCGCAAAATAGATGAGTAATCAGCCTTGTGACATACAGTTAAATTTTGCTTAAAAATCTATAAAAGTTTTCGAATAAAGTTAAATTTATTTGAGAGAAAACAAACAGTTTATGCAAATAAATTAAATTTAAGTTGAAGACGTCCATCGGCTCGTGTTCCACGTGCCTCTCAAAGAGATGTCAGCAAAGCAGAAGAACTTGCCGGGGTTGTGGGTCGTTTGAAAGAGATACCGCGGCCCTGGTATATAAAGTGCAAAAGAAGAACACATGGGTGGGTTTTAGTCGTAAAACTCTGACACTCCCCCCCCCCCCCGCTCCGGCGAGAGCAGAGGAAATTATTTGATTCCCATACACAAAACAAAGTCAACTAATATAATTATGTGACCAGCGTGGTTACTTTTCTCTTTCGTTGACTGTACACGCCGATGCCGACATGCTTGACAATAAGCGGATAGATTACCGCAATGAAGTGATTAATAACAAAAAACACAATATCATAACATAACATAACATCGTGCTACTGGCTTTTCACTAAATAATACGATCCGTCGAACCGCACCTGTGTGACCTAGATCTTTGCACATGCTCAGCGACAAATAAGTTTTTTTTTTAATATTCAAGGACACTGTAAAGGTCGCGAGGCAACCTTCGAAAAAATTAAAGCGTGTGTGAAATTCTTAATTACTTGTATGTAACTCTGGCTCGTAGCTGTTTAATCTATGGTTAATATTTTATGCCTTACCAACATTTTTAATTAGTAGAAGTTTGTGTTTACGAAGCAGCCATGCTTCGCACGAGGTCTATGATTCGATTGGGTCTGGTTATTGGGATTTCCATTACAAATCTCTCAGATAGAGCGTCGGAGTCAGAATTTCTGGCACCGGTTGATGGCAACAGGCTCGCCCCTATTACATGGGACTTAAACATGGCGAAATGTGGGTGTACTATGGTAACCTCTTCTTAACCCTTCCAGAATTACATTGGTGTTATGTAAGTTTATGTATAAATTGTTTCTTTATCTTTACAATTTGCTCTTTCTACTGACTTCAAAAGCTTCTGCTTAACATACGAGCAGAAAGAAACAATTTTAAAATCATCCATTCAAACTAAGATGAAAATGAATAGAGTCAAATTAAAAAGGCGTGATAAATTAGTCCCCTTGCACCACTTTATCATCATTCAAAGCTACAATAACCAAAAAGTGGAACGACGGCAAAGGCAAATTCAATAAATAAATAATGAGCGATATAGTTCGGTCGGCAACACGCGGTAGGGCCGCTCGCCGTGACTGACGGGCTGACGCGAGCGGAGAGAGCGGCGCGGCCTCCGCCAAGTGACGTCACTAAGGTCGCCGCGCGCTTCCTACATGTCAAAATCGCTCGCCTTAACACGATCGATTCCTAATCCAAAAATTACTAGTTAATACGAAAACCTGTTGGATTTAATATCAGAATAGAATAAAAACTAGGTTTTTTTACAATGAAAAACGGATTTAATGAATCCATCTTCACTTTACTTTTTTAATATTTTTATGGTGTTTATTTATTGAATAATTCATGTACACACTGTGGACAAGACAGAAAGAACAATTATTATTGCTTATTTCTTAAGAAATTTCTGTCAGCAGACCTTCGAAACAAGATATGAGAACGAAATGTAGACGATAGTGTGTGAGAGAGTAGGTACGAGAAAAATATGTGTGTGCCTTAACCTGTTATAACTTACATTTATAAATTAATAATAATAAAAGCTTGTGTTAGACTTATTAATTCTTTAAATTATCTTTACCGGAACGGAACACCCTGCAATTTTGACCGTTGCACATAAATTGGGTTTTCAATAAATACTGATTGCGATATGGACATTGTTTTTGAAGTTGGTACTGAGTTTACTCAAATCAAAACAAATGAAATGTTACAAAAAAAAACTAGTGTAGGTAGGTCCAATTGCTGACTGAACCATTTAACTAAATATGCACAACAACGATAGAAAATTCTCTTCGTATGAAATAATAGATGTTTATAATGGGAAGAAACAATAACAAATCCGCGGAAGACTGCAGGCAAACCGCGTTGTAAAATCATAATAATACACAAGTTCTACATCGCCAATACATCGCACCTCGAAGCAAAGAAGAATCGTAGCTCATTCCGCGAACCATTAATTGATACAGCACATATGAATATTGATGAGATTTCGGTTCGTTTAGCGGAGACGATTCGTTTTCTGCTCGCTTCCGGAATTTTTAATGACAATAACGAAATTACAGTATGACGATCCAATAATACGGCTCGTTACGAAACAAAATGCTCGCAATCAAGCAATAACAATGGTTTACCGTGCCTCGCTTGTTAAACAACGCAAAATGCTCGTTCTCCATTAACCACAAGAACTAACCATCTTTATTAAAAAAATGTATCAACTACTTCAGTAACAGTCAAACAATTCACAAAGCAAAACAAAGTTTTTGTTATTACCCGCGGCTCGAACAAGGTCGCCACGCGACCGAAAAAACTTGATCCGCGTTCATTGAAAGCTGACAACCTGATGCCACATTATCGAGTGGTCGGACCAGCAATGTAACTTGTTTGCGCAAAGAATACGATCGAACCGTGCAAAACGCGATTTAATTATGTAGCCTGGCTTTGTATGGAGCTCGTTTTAGCGGAAAGTTAAGTAGAGACTCAAGTCGGCTTTGTCCCTCAAATAATAGCATATTCTCTGTTTGAGGTCCGTGTAGAAATTGTACCGCTTCCATATTGGCATTTGATATAATTCTTCCTTTGTCAGTTGACATACTGTCTGCTTCGCTGTGGTTGTGCGCAGTGTCGTCACCACCGCTGCACCGCGGTGATTGTCAACAAACGCAACGCTGCCACTCAATGAAACGTGATTCGTCTACTTATTAGGCAATTATAAATCTAAATTTTAAAAACAATGTTTGTTTGTGGACTTCAAATGATAAATGAATTTAAGGAAAATTGCAGAGATGGAGGTTTGTTATTTTGACAGAAATTCGTCATTAAAGTCAACATTTGTGACGGATAGCACTAGTATTTTTTCATGGAGTAGTGATGCAATAATATAAGTAGACTGCTACGAAATCTCTAGATTACTTAAACTAGTCAATGAAATGAGAAACGTAACAAGCGTTGAAGCTGTATAAATCAATGTTGATTACTTAACAAACGTACTCTCGTAGCTCTCGCGTCTACACACATTGTTTGAGCTGTGTCAACTACTTAAAATTTCAAGTTGGTGAACGGCGTTAAATGTGGAACGAATGCCACTAATACGCTATGCAGAACTGCAGCATGGCGTATAATAAAGATACGTGTATAGGTTACACGCACGCCTACCTAATCTTATTCGTGGCTGATTGGTCCAACTCGCTCTGAAATCACTAAAATAATACTACGTGCGGTGAACGCTACTGACGGGCAGGCGCGGGAAACGACGAGAACTTGCGGGCTACAGCGCGGCGGCGAGACTTGCGAGATCGAGAACTCGGGAAGTCGAGAAACGGGTAACACAACGCCAACGCTTGCCTGCGCTTTGTTGATCAGTTTTTATGTACAGTTTCATGTCGATGAGTTATAATTGACGCGGTTTTATAATGTTACACACAGCCATAACGAAACTTTGCGTTGAATTAACTTGGATACGATACGAATGACTAGGCCCTAAAATCTGTCTATAATTGAATGTAAGACAAAGCTGTTTTACATAATCTTTTATAACTTTTTCCTGACGGTGTGAGATACTTAAGTAAGTTGAGTATTTTGAATTTCTTCTTTAGTAGTTTCTCAGTATCAGTATTAAATTAGTTTGGTAAAGTGTTTTTTAGTTTGTGTAATGTGTAATTTGGCTTAGAGACATGCTTTCATTTTGTTTTTCGTGATTAATAAGACTTCAAAAGACTATGTAAATGTAAACTAAATGTTTATGTAAGCATTTATTCATTGTTTTTTTTTTCTTGCTGTCCTTTTTTTGACTCAAAATTCTGGACACCGTATTTACCGATTTTCACCCTGTATATTTAAAAAATATATATCAAAATTCTTTCAAGGTTTTTCTCAACAGTTTTTATTTCCTCTAAGACATTGAGGATATTTTGTTCTTCGCAGTGACATTGATATTAAGATAAGTAAATGATCTTCCTGCTAATAGAGGCCGGTTTATCACGCGTATAACATTCTAAGGTCTTATTTCACACGGTAAGTACATACTTGTGATTAATGAATATAATTACAGAAAAATGGAAAAAAAATATATCGTAAGTTTTTACGCTTGGACATACAATATTTTTTTAAACACAATTGCTTTAATTTAAAATAAAAATCTTACTTAATGATTAATTTGGGTACAATTACTTGAGGGCACAACCGTGCAGCTAATTTAACTTATTATTTATTATCTTCTAGAATTTTCAAGAAAAAGATCGTTACATAAACTGCCAATTAGATACTACCAAGAAGTATGAACCTAATAATTAGTACAAAACAAAAGAGATTACTGCACAACATTTAAGGTTCACCTTGACTGCCGCTAGATGGCGCTGACTGACCCCGAAACATTAAGAGATAATCAGAAACGCTTATTTTGTAATGTTCTCGCCACGGATTGGTGACGTCACAACTTATGTACTGCAACTTGGGTAACCTTCGGTCGGATTTGTCCGGATATATTCGGCATGTTTCGGCACTCTGTTCGGACTTTCTCATAACTTAAGATAAAGAAAAGAAAGATTATGTTAAATATGCAGGACATTACAAATTTTCAAATGGTGACCCTAACTGCAACATCTTTTTTTGTATGTACACACGGCGACACATTATGATATGCATTTCCAGTATAACACGGATTCGTTTTATATAGATTTCCCGTAGAATGAGAGATCCCCATAAACCGGTTTTGTATAGCTTGATTAAGCGTCGTGCGTACCACGTGGCTAGATCCGTTGTGTAGGAGATTTGAGACGATGCCAGCCAACTGCAGGTCCTTATTGGCATCGCTTGTAAGCACGTGCATAAGCAGTATTTATTTATGCTATATAGGTTTGCAAATCAGTGCAACACCTGTATCTACAGGAAGTGGCAAAGTAGAGGAAAATGGAAATATTGATCAAACCTGCACACGGTGATTTCTGCTCATAGTTAATTAAATACGAGATTGAAGATCTAAAACGCTATGAAAGGATTCATGGACATCATATTATTTATTAATGTCTGTGAGCTTCCTGCAGATAATGTTGGTTATGAATGGGTTAGTCTATAAATCTTCGTCGTGTCAATTATTTTCATATTCAACTTAAGAAGGATGTGTGATGTTGCCCGCAAAATATCCACGTTTTTAAGGCCTTAATAATTAATAATAAAACACATTTTTATTAACAGAATATCATCAATAAACATGATCATGTAGAAAATAATAATAAAATTTACATTATTTTAAAAATGTAAAAATATTAGGCTATTTAGCTGTATCATACCTTAGTTTTCCTTTCAGTATGAGAAGCTTGACCGCGGCAATAAAACAAATGAAATTATGGTTTCATATTGTTTAATGACAAAAATATTTTTTGTTCTGTTATTTAATTCTTCCGAAATGTATTGAAACGTCGCGTCGTTTGATTCGAATTTGTCACAACAGTAGGCCTACTATGACATCTTAAAGCAGAACTTATTCCACTGAGTGAAAGAGATGGTGCTAGACACCCTGTATAACTCTGTCCCTTTCCCTCAGCGGAATAAGTTCTGCTTTAACACGTCATGGTAGGGTAGCTGTTCTCACCTCTATAACACTTGCCTTGCTGCTCCTGCGTTATATCCACCGCAGCCGCAATGACAAAGTTTCTTCACTTTAATCAAATATTCTATTTTTAACCGACTTCAAAAAAAGGAGGAGGTTCTCAATTCGACTGTATGTTTTTTTTTTTTTTTTTTTGTGTTTGTTACCTCATAACTCAGGTCTGAGTAAACCGATTTTGATGATTCTTTTTTTATTCGAAAGCTGGTGGTTGTCGTTTGGTCCCATAAAAAAAATATTAAGATCCGACACGTAGTTTTTGAGTTATCTTTAATAATGCGTATTAGATTGACTTCGTGTACGTTGATGATATACTCATTCGTCGATTATATTTTAGAAGTCGAAGACAAATGATCAAAAAATGCTATGTACTACTATGGTTTGGAAGGTCATCGCAGTTTTTTGAGGTGATTGTATTTATATTGGTGATAGATCTTCAGTGATATACAACGGCACTCTTTAATAAATGACAGCAAATCTGCCGTTATTGCTGCAATCACATGTATAAGTATGGGTTTCGCCAGGGTAGGCAGGCGAGTGGGAGCAGGGTGACCGTATGGGGATACGGTCCCCACCCCTCACCTAGTCATTAAGAAACATAAACATCAGATCAAGTATCAGCTGTATCCCCTAGGTGATGATGCATATGATTTCTGAATTGGTTTAATACTAAAGCATAATATAGATACTTAGGCGCGTCGCCCACAGGACCAAGAGTCGAGGCGCAGTCCTGTGGGCGACGCGCTTTAGTATTTAATCTATAGCTTGATGTGGAACTAAAACTTGTATCTAAGACGGGCTAAAGCTAAAAATAAAAACTTTTTAACCGTGTTTGCGTATTATATCATAATACTATAACTAAAAATGCTGAAATAAAAACTTTTTAGTAAAAAAAAACCGACTTCTAAAAAAAACTAAAAACTGGAAAATAACTTTATTTCCGGAAGTCGGTGGCAAATAAAGTCAACGAAACCAACAAAAGCCACCGACTTCCGAAAATAAAGTTATTTTCCAGTTTTTAGTTTTTTTTAGAAGTCGGTTTTTTTTTTACTAAAAAGTTTTTTCTTCAATGCAGGTCATTGACCGACTATATGGAGAACAAAACATGATTCGCAATCGTAACAAATATGGCTTTTCAGAGTTATAAATATTATCATCCTCAATACGTAATAACTACAAATAACCCTCTAAGTTTATTTAATCACGGTACTTCATTAAATTAAATGACGGAAATTTGCTTTGGTGTTAGAACCTCAGTTGGTAGTGTAAAACGCCATGGACTTCTTCGAGTATTTTGTGTTGTCTCATGTTTTATATACCATGCGTAATCAAATAGTACCTCAGGCTCCTGCCTGCGCGACCAAGAGCTAGTTATAAAACTGATTTATAGCCCCAATCGTCAGACCATAAGGGTTCTCTACTTACAAATTGTTCAAAGAATCCTATTTATGACTAAGAATATCTACTGTTCCGAAGAGAAAATACTTAGAAGTGAATTACAAAAGCTACGTCTGATTTCAAGGTACGAAACGTGAGCTAGGGTTTTGTTTTCAATGTTTTGCGTCATTCCTAGGGTAGTAGTATTTCGAGAACATTCTTTATTTGCTACGTTAATAGAGAGCAATGGATTGTTAAATGGAAACATGTATTTTTTTCCTTTTTTACAGAACTTGAATAGGTAGTCGAGGCTAATTGAAGGATCAGTTTCTAGAAAGAACATGTGTAGGGCAAGTCATTATATTGTATCGTGTTTACAACAATATTACAATTTCCTAGTTCTAAAACACAGATTTGAAACGAATAACCATTGTTCTTCATCTGAAAGAACGTCACATTACAGACAATTATTGGCAAATTGTTATCATTACATTATGAGGATGACAGCTATCATTCTGTACTGTCCCAAGTGGTCATTCATTAACGTGGTCACCTATAAAAGTACCTTATACGCAAAAATAGCAGAAAGACCATTCTGCTAAATATCCAGCTATGCCAGATCCATCCTGCAATCAGTACGGAAACAATAGTCCTACTTCATTGGTCATCCTTGAAGTGGAACTTCTGTTTCAAAACTAACTGCTTATTATCATAACATAATATATAGTAACATAAGCAATGGACTTGAACCCAGACCTAATATAAACAGAAACCCCTAGAACAGAAGGGATGTGGATTTTTTACTTAAACTACCACTTTTATTTAGTTCTTTCCGAGCTCTCAAGCTTAACTTTCCAGTTTTCACGGAATATTCCAGAGCGTTATTGTTTCGCAGCCTTCCCCTGTCGGCGTCGACTTGTGGCGTCGCAAATGAGTTTATAGAGAGAATTTTGAGCAATTTAATTAACATATTTGATAGTGTGTTATTAATAAACTTAATAAACAGTACATAGTTTATAAATCCGATGTGTTCCGATTTCTGCCGATTTCCGCGAATTTTGTTCTTGTACATCCTTAATTTTAGCTTCACAGAAAGTAACAGTAGAATTTAAAATCCTGCTCGTTTAGACAGCGTTACCATTCGGTCAGTTTTTCAGAATATGCCTGACTTTCTGTCAACGTTGTTTAACTGATTAACAACTTTAACTTGAATATAATTATGAAATAACGTGTGTTTGTGATCGTGATTTTTCTGGCGTTTAGAGACATTTTAAAAACTTAAAAAGAATAAATGTACTTATTAGTTCTGTTAAGTTTTTAAAATATCTCATTTATCAGGTGAAAAATTATTTCAATGACCGTTTACAGATTTCCAGTACATGTTAGAATAGTTTCTCTCCGGATTGTAACAGTGTTTTTTTTACGAAGATTGCCTGGTGAAAAAAAAACCTGCTATTAGTTATTAAGCTATAAGTCTTCCTGCGAATTGAAACACAGTGAACTGTAGGCCTACTATGACGTCTTAAAGCAGAACTTATTCCACTGAGTGAAAGAGATGGTGCTAGACACCCTGTAAAGCTCTGTCTCTTTCCCTCAACGGAATAAGTTCTGCTTTAAGACGTCATGGTAGGGTAGCAGTATTGAACTGTAAGTAGGTTTACTTGGAAGATAGTTGACAATTAAAACTAGAATTACAAAAGGTGTTTTAATAGTTTAGGATGGAATATCCACTAATACTTTTGGTATTGGTGATTATTGAATTCTCGCCAAATAAGATATTCTTTTTAAGTTTGTGATCTTGTCTTTATTTTTGCCTTTATGACTGACTTGAAGAAGTTGCTCCGTGTGAAATACTGGTATTCAGCTGCATCCAAAAAGACTTGTAGGAAGCCGACCCAAATAATTGTGGAAGAATAGCTAAGCAGTTGGAGATGATTCACGAGGACTTGTAAGTGAGCTTCCGTTTATTAAAAAAATATGCTAAGTACTCCAAATGTTAATGTCAACCGATTCCTGTGTATTTTAATTTTATTTTGCTAGTATTTTATCAAAATCAATCGCAATTTTGAAAATATTTCGCACTAGCTTTTGCCCGCGGCTTTGTTCGCGTTAAATTCGGAATAACACAGTTCTCTTTTCGTGATTTACAGGTACCTGCTGTCTGTAGTTTTTGCCCTTGCGCCTTATTTATTGTAAGTAATAGCAAAGCTGAGTTTCCCTTTTCTTCCTTCTTTCTCAATCATTTCTCACTCTTTTTTTAGGGGTGTTGGAATGAATTGATTTAAATTTTGGTACATAGGTAGTTGGCTACCTCTGTACCAAAATTCATCAAAATCGGTTTGGCCATTTAGGCGTGAAGACGTAACAAACAAATTCACTTTCACTTTATAATATTAGTAAGGATATGCTAAGTCCTCCAAATGTCAATGTCATGTCAACTGAATCCTGTGTATTTTTAATTTCATTTTGCTAGTATTTTATCAAATATCAAACGTCTTTCATTTTGATAATATTTCGCATATACACTTTCTAAAAATCGGTACCGATCGACTTGATTTGAACTTATTTGGAAGTTGACAAACCCCTATAGATATATAATAGTATATTGAAGCTATACATCATATAACTCAGCATACAGACGATGGTATTCGATCAATGTCATTGTATAAAAACTAATGGGATCGAGTTCAGGGATTACGGCTGTTCAATTGAATTGTTGACGGAAGTATGTATGGGTGCAACTAAACTGTATTTTTCATACAAGTTTTGAATTTGAATTATGAGACTTCCATCCATACTAATAATATCCTTACTAATATTATAAAAGCGAAAGTGAGTTTGTTTGTTTGTTTATTTGTTTGTTACCTCTTCACGCTTTAATGGCTACACCGATTTTGATGAATTTTGGTACAGAGATAGTTGGGAACTAGGAGACGGACATAGAGTCATATTTTTTTGAAAAAAGTGGGATGTGAGGGAGAAAGAAGGAAGAAAAGGGAAAACTTAGCGTTGCTATTACAAATCAATAAGGCGCAAGGGGAACTGTGTTACCCCGAATTTAACGCGAGCGAAGCCGCGGGCAAAGCTAGTTGTAAATATTTTAGAGTGTAGGTCTGTCTATTACCGACTGACACAATGCTAGATTACCTGGGTTAGGTCATACATAAGATACCCGTTAACCCAATAGTGCATTCCAGTAAGATAATTTCCCAGTTCCAACAGCAGCGAGAAGTTTACGGCCAACGTTAGGCATTTCTGTAAAAAATGTGATAAGTTTTACAATAATTTCATCAGATATTTGTATGAAAATACCATTTCAAAGATAGTTGTGTCACAATTTTGTTTTCATAAAACAAAATATCACACACAAATCCAAATTTGAATTGTAACAATTCCTACCTAATAATTATGTTTGGAAGCACGGGCAGCATTAAATTAAATGTTATGATGGGTGGAACAGACGAAATTGCTACAACTTATCTATATTTCGCTTTATTCAGGAAATAACCGTTGCTTTTTCGCATATTTAACAAGTATTGGAACTGAATACAAAAACGGATAAACTCAGAAAATTAAGTATGGGACTCTAAGGTAAAAAGTCCCTTTTGGATCCTTTAACACGCTTTACCTTATTGATAAAGAAGAAAAATAAAGTGAAATTCTCTGTCTTCGTAGTATTTGTCCAAAGGTCGGAGGTTCAATGCCTACCAGTTACTTTTTTAATAAAAAGCTTGGTACTATTGTGACGATTAACACGTCTTGTCGCAACCGTCGGAATACAGATAGCGACGTCGGTGCTGTCTAGACTAGGGAATATGGATTCATCCAGCGTTGCTACATATCCGTCGCGTTCAATTTGAGCAAGTTTTGCTTCGTTTTTTTTATAAGTTTTTCTTTGTCTATTAAGTCATTCAGTTTCGTTGGATTTTTTGGCGGTAATGATTTTCATGTGTGTGTTTCTGACTTTGTTTACGTTAAGGTTAAAACCAGCTATAAAAAAGACTTATTCTAATTCTAAGCGTACCTACTTTTTAAGTCACATTATTTTGATGCAATGCGTCGTATTATAATATAATTTATTTGTTAAGCAGTGCCTTTATGAGCTGCATGTTCAATACATCTAATTTATTCTTATTCAAAACCCCATTACAACATGTTTGCATTAAAATGGTTTTATTTGAAAAACATTGTTTACCGAATAATGAAAAATACTACACTACCACACAAAAGCCAAACACATTATCATAAAATCGCAAAAAAACGAGACTTTTTTTCGAGTGACAGATTTTTACTGACTAAAACCCATCCGTGTTCCTTCTTTTACCATTTGTGTTCTTGGACCACAGGACCACACCTTGACAGGCCTCTCTGCTTTGCTGACATCTCTTTGAGACGCGCGTGGATCATGAACGCGCTGTCGACGCGGCCTGTCATTACAAGACCAACGCACGGTGAGCTACCCATTGATCACGGTCCACAGGCCTGTGTCTACGGTGGCCGGAAGTCGCCCCGCCCAGAGCGGCCCCGTGGTGGCAGGATTAGTTTAAGGTTCTATAACAATATTTTATACTGACTTTTTAACCTTCAATCTGCAGCGTGGCCTTCATTCATAAAACTTTATTACCAAACAAACTTTCCTTATATAGAATATAACAAACTTGACACAAATAGGCTATGTTCTTCTAGGAACATTTGTTTAACAACTGATAACAGTTTCGACTAAACATAAGCTACAATTTGCATTTATTACTAATACGCTGTCCTATTTGGTAATTTGATGTGAGTCAGGGTCACCCTTAGATGAATAGCTGCTTGTTAACCTTGGTGAACTCTTTTCATGTTACTTATATACAACCTCTTTTATTTAAAACCTAAGTCTCAACAAACATTAATCAACCTCCATGATGATAGAACTCCATTGTTCAGCTATCAATGACGACTTTTTAAAATCCATTACAAGATCTGTTCCATTTTTAAGTCAGATGACTTTCATAAACTAGAAAACCAGGATTCGAATACACTGCCTACTGGGTCAGGCAATGGCACCTCACATTGAAGATGTTTTTATCAAACTAATAATGAAATATATAAAAAAAAAAACTAAAATTGTATACGTCAAAATGAATACACAAATAAAAATATAATATTTACTCTCTCACACCTTAACAAACATTGCCGAATCTTGAAATTGAATTATTTTTAAATTAATGAGGCAAAGGCACTAGGCAGTATTAACTATGCACAATAAATTGTTTATGGTTGCTCTGTGGCATAAAAAGTTGACACGTGTCATAATGTACTTACATTATGGTTGTGCAACGAATAATATTTCTTTCCACAGAAGAAATATAAGCTAGGTAAGTAATAATTACTGCATATGTTGGCTTTGCATTTGTTACCAATTGATGATAATTAGTAGCATTGAACTTGGATGGTGTTCGCTTTTTCTTTGCTGTCAATATTTTGACGTTTGACGACCATCTTTCTTTTTGTGTCCATTAGGTTCAGTAAACTGGATAATAAATATAGGAAATTGTGTTTTTCACCAAAGATAGTTCCCTAGAGTTTTTGTTACGGAGTTTCAACTTTAAAGTGAAAATAATGTAACAAGAATTCAAGATGTTGGTTGGTATATAGTTATAATACATTGAGTTGTAAAAAAAAAGGTTAAATATTGCCAAAAGAAGGTTCAAATGCTTCATAAAAAATATTGAACGCTGTCATAAAGGACTCAGGTTTTTGACTCTTAAAGTCAAGTTAAACATAAACGTTGAACGTAAAGGTAGCAATAACACACTTTGTACTGGTTTAACAGTAACACTAGCTCGTAATCATAATAACCTACCATTCCATTGACTTTTACCACTTGCAGAAATACTGGTAAGAGGGTAATAAATTCTTTCTCTGTCTGTCACTGGCCAGGCACGGAATGGGCCATTGGCTGACTTCATGGCATTCTTTGCTTGAATTTAGATTCGTCTGAGGGATACTGTCAGATTGGATTTGGTTGTTGTTTCTTGATTTTTTTACGTTGATGTCATCTTAATTTGAACTTGGTTGGATAGGACTTTATTTGTGCGTTTTTTTAGGTACTAATCTATTTAGTCTATTCATCACCACGTTCTAATACAATTTTGGTATTTTTTAAGTAATTTATGTTTATTTCAATAATCAGTTCTTCATTATAAGGTCAACTCAAACCAGATATTTGTTTAACCTTTGTTTTAGGTGATATTTCGTCTGATAATGTCTACGATACATAAATTATTATTTTTCGTGCCTAAAGTAATTCATTTAACATGTTACATAAACCCTAGTTTTAATACTAAAGTCCAAAGTTGTTGTCTTTGTTTGTCCAAGGTCTTCTTGAGTATATTTTTCCCTTTTTATCAAAAACCTTCACTGCAATCGTGTAGGTAGTAGCACTGAGTACTAAGTAGAATGTTTATTTATTTACTTAAGTTGAAAGGCCAACAAAAGATATATGAATACAAATAAAGTGTTATTACAGTCTCGAGACTTAAAGAATGATAATCAAGTTTTAATTGTTATGTCGACATCATAATTACTTACAAATAAATACTTATACGTAATGAGAGAAGACGCAAAAATATGCTGTAAATTTTATTACGTATAAAACAAACAAGAAAAACAATAAAGAAGCAATTATCTTAATTGTTAAATAATAGTAATAATCAGTAGTGAAACATACGAGTAAACACCATC
This sequence comes from Ochropleura leucogaster, assembly GCA_958449745.1. Taxonomy (NCBI): domain Eukaryota; kingdom Metazoa; phylum Arthropoda; class Insecta; order Lepidoptera; family Noctuidae; genus Ochropleura; species Ochropleura leucogaster. The sequence goes on from OY288212.1 coordinate 6,121,013, forward strand.
ATTACTGAAGTATTACCAGTACTTTTAATATTTATTACACTGGCAACACTAAGGAACGGGTTGCAAAGAAACTAAACTTTTTGTTGTTGGAACTTTTTACTACGTCACCGCAGTTAGAAAAGAGTTTTTATATGTGCCGATAACTTGTGTAGAATCAGTTCCAAAGTTAAACTTTTAAAAAAATTAAAAGTTTTGAAACTTGTTCTTTAAAAAAAAAACTCAAGTACACATTGCACTTGCTTTATTGTAGCCGGTATTCATTCGGCAACGACAATAGTATGGCAATAGCATCCTATCGCGTGCAGCTAAATACGTACTTACTCGTATTATGTAGGTATCTATAATCTTTCAGCACTTTTATTAGTGTACGACTTTGTGACCGCATGTTTAGAAAACGTATTAATAGATAATGTGGTTAATGTTAATTTCTCGTCAACACGATCGCATACCGATTCGTTACGTCATGGGCATCACTAGCCCCTCCCCTCTCCCTCGCCGTATTCCCCACCCCCTCCCACTGCTAAGTACTTTATCAATCACTTGCGAGATTACGAAAAAGTATTTCAGTACAATTTGAATGTTGTAGTGACTTTTTAGTTTTTGAAGGCAGCCAGCTGTGTGTGTGTCATCCTTAAATGAGGTCAAATAGGTTTGAATCGCAACGACCTTGCTAGTACATAGCTATATACTTGTCTATATTCTAAAAACCAAGGTCAGAAGGAATATACTTACTGATGAAGACCTAGAAATGTGTAAAATTTCGAAACCTTTATGATAACTTATAGGTTTTATTGCAGCTAATCAATTACATCAGAATGCATTAATGAGGACTTTCCTCTTAAACGCATTAACAAATTATTGTAGTCTGTGCGCCGCTCCACTTCGAAACTCATAATTACAAACGTCAGTTGATGCTATATCAATTAGTGCGTGCCAGATGCCTTTCCACGGAAAACCAGTTTCGGCCCTTTTTATCGCCGCGTTGAGCGTAACCTTTGTTTCTAAATAGCTGCTCCCTTTACGCTTTACTACTTGTGTTTACTTGTAAATAATTTAACCAAACCAACTCGGATCATAGGATGAAGAACGCATTTATCAACTATAAAAAAGTGAGAACAATGCGAGTTACATAAAATTCAATTACGACAGAAAAATAAACCGACATAAAACTAAGTCGATTGTGTCCGGCCGACGCGCTGTAAAAAAAGTTTAGTGAAGCATTTGCCTACCTGCTAATTAGACAAAGAGCTCGCGATCGCCGCGTCAGTGACAACACGGTACACAAACATGCACACACTGACACATCCGAGATACGATGCGGGAAGCGAGCGTCGAGCGAGAATCGGCGGGCAAACGGGCGGGTTCGCGCGTCTGTCCGCGGGCGGCTATCGACGAACACTGGGTTCAGTGGCTGCCCGTAATGCACGCGGCATTCATCGGAGCAACGGCAGAACGGGCACGAGCGAGCGCGTCGAACAGCTGATGGGCCGGCTGCCTCGGCGCACACCTGTGTGCCGCACTCTCTCTTTCCCGCACGCCAGTCGCCGGCGCAGCGTCTTGCGCTGATACCGGCGTGACGCTACCGCCACAGTGCGACGCATGAACCCCGTGTGAACGACACTCATGTGCCACATTATCTCGACCAAATGTCGCTACTGCATCAGTCGCCACCGCATCCGCCGCTACACTGCCTCTTTACGCTGTTGCTAGGTCAATAAGATCGCGTCCACGGACAACACCTCCACTTATGATTGATGTTAATAGACATTGTAATCTAACCACATGCTTATCAATACAAACTACTAAGTCCAATGGCTAGCATATAGATAGAAGAACATGTGCAATCAGCGCCATTAGCAAAATTCTTGAAAATATCTAAATTTATACAATATTAATTAGCAGAATAAGAGGACAACTAAGGCCAACCGGTAAGAGTCATTTTGGCTGATAACAATTAGCTTTACTTCTGCTAGCAGCTGTGAAGAACGAATTTCATACATAATGTACTCTGTTTGGTGTTTACAATGGCAATGTATTCGAAATATTCGAAGAGTTTTTTCTTCAAAAATTATAATAGCGTTAATGTAGTATTTATTCTTCACATGGTGGAGTGTTTTCAATTATTCATATAGCTAATGGTACTACCTAATGGTACTTCCATTAGCCATTTGATTTAAATACATTGTTGCTACGTACCTTGAATGAGTTTTCTCTTTTCGATGTTCTCTCTATAGGACAAGTCTTGTAGTCTCTTACTAACCCTAACTTCTTTGAATGGGCAATTGGGCATTATGAAATATTTGTGTGGCGCAGTGGCTAGATAGCTGTATCTTACGTGATCGCTGGCACGCCGCTCTTCGGACTTTCACAAGTTTGCTTCTAATTTCCAATGATCTGTAACCGTTTTTAGTTTGCCTGTAATACACATCAACTTCGTCTTCTATTAGATCTAAATACAAACCATAATTAAATTTTTGTTCTGCTTCGCTTCGAAGAAACTTATTATCAGTTTAAGGGTCGTTATAATTCAGTCATTCTGCTTCATAAGCATCAATTAAGTCTAGGTACTGTTATTCTCCAACGTAGTTTTAATGACGAAGCAAATTGAATTAAATCGTAAACTGTAACTCAGGATTTTGTTGCACCTTCATAAACCTCCATACAAATGCAAAATAACCCTAAAAGCAATAAACATTAAACTAATAAACAACCGCTCATATGCAGCACTAAAACCATAAACACGTAAATTAGTGATGTGCACTTGACCGGACTTACTTTCCGGGATCACTCGACTGAACGTGCCGAGTGTCGTGTCGTTCGAAATTTTAAATTTCGACCGCGACCGCCCGCGCTCCCGCCATGGCGACGGCCGGGCAAGGTTGGCGCGAACACGCCGACCGTCGAGGTCATTGTACACAGATTTTGATGTCCCAAATACCTAATACAGATAGCTAGGACATCAAACTCCGTAGTATAAAGTACAAACGCTTATTGTAGTCGGCAATTTATTGGATATTTCCCATGGTGATGTCACTGTTGTGATTCATTTATTGTTAGTAATGCTCCATTTGCTAAACCTTAGAGTTGCATTGCATCACTTGTAAAAACTGAAATAATCGTTACGCAACATTTTATCCTTGTAATATTGCACATATACATGTATCTTCTAGGAATATGCAAGGGGTTTCTACAGTGAGGTCACCCCGCAAATATATGTGAATTTGATGTAATTGTCAGTAATATGCAGAAAAAAAATATTCAGCTACAATTTTAAATAAAATCATGAACTCTTGTTAACTTGATCATCACTTTACTGGCTGGTAATCTAACTTATTACTTCAGTTGCCAGATGCGGAAAAAACTAAGTAAGAAAAAGATTCAGCGTTATAAATTGTGTTTAAAAGTCAATGTCAACAGAGTCATAACATTTTTCCGGGAAAAAGAACAAAATTTAGGTACGTACACGTTGGACTCACTCAGTAATTAGGATAACAATTTATCCTCGTAAACGCCATGACGGATTTTCTAACTTTCCCCAACGACGAAAATGAAACAAGCTCAGTTGATCTTCCTTCAAAATTTCCAAATAATCACAACCTAACAAAACTCAGTTGAAAGTTGAAACTATCTAAATTAAATGAATATCAAAATAACTACGACTCAGAAGATCATAAAGAAAATACAAACTTTAGAACAACAATGCTTTGTGAAATAGGAGGCAATAATTTTACCAAAAACAGTTGTTTATTACAACAGAGTTTAAACAGAGAAAAATACCAAAATGTACAAAGTAAACTTTATTTCATGAATTCATGACAGACAGTGAAGCGAATCTTGAAAACATTGTTATAATGTTTGGTACAGCCGTTTTCGATACTGAAAGACATGACAGGTACCTACCTACTACGCCTCTCTGTGGAAACCACTTAAATCAGCAACAGGAATGTTTGTGCAATTTAAAGACAATGAACTCAATCAGGTGTATAGTTCCCTTAATGCAACAAAGCGAAATAACCCAAGTGAGCTTAACGAAATGTTAACAACTTAACATGGGGCTGTTTCTGAAGCGTGTTAGTTCTACGATCTTTCCTCTTTGGTGTAATTTTATATGCTGGGGTGATTCAAGAACCATTTTACTCATATATATAAACCAGCAACCCAATTGCGTAACACATTTTCAATTACAGTCTGAAGGATTTTGACAGTTCTTAAACCACTGCTTCAAATGTTTGAAAAAATCGTTCGTTTTACTACGTAAATAACGCAGTGTATATTGTTAAATTGTCAAAATGAATGGCATTAGGATTGCGTCTATGTCACGCGATTCCTCGTTTTTCTTAATTATTGATTCGTACCTATCTCTTTGTTCAATCTCCAACAAAATATTGGCTTTTATACATGAACCAGCCTGCTGTGCCCAGCGGTTTCCCAGCTGCATAGTGTCGTAGTGAGATATTCTATTAATATTGTAAAACAATGCCGATGCAAAATTTCAATCGGCTCAAGAAATTGCGTTCTCCCATACAAGCTTTGTCTCCCTGTTTGACCCCCCCCCCCCCTCCCCCGGATCAAATTTTGCAAAATCCTATGAGCATCTATGTCCATGCAATATTTGAGACTCCACTTGCAGTTTCAAAGATTTCGTGATGACTGATGAGCGATTCAGTGATTTTCTCTTTTATTATGCAGATGACATGGAGTTTGTATTTAAACCGAAAGCACCAAAACAATTTTAATGATAACTGTTTATTACATTTTGTGTGAAATCGTTTACATCGTGCAATTCAAAGCATTTCCTGGAAAATTTCATTAATATCAAAACCATCTGCCGAGTGATATGTTTATTACTAACAGGCATTCATTATTTACTTGAAACCTATTTGGAAATTTATAAAATGTTTTTATACACTACTAGTAAAATTTAACTCATTAATATTCAAATAATAAGTGTAATAATAAGACTTCATTTTCAAAAGCAGCCTAATATTTTAATGAATTTATAGCGATTTATGTACGAAATTATTTTTGATAGCAATTTGCTTGGAGTAAAATAGCAATAGAATTTCCAAATATAATTCGATATTAGATACAAATGATTAAATCCTTCTCTAAAATACTCACAGGTTGTTATTAAATAAAGTTCAAATGGCTATTCACCTGGCTAGCAATGTTATTGAAATCGCTATAGTCTGAAATGCGAGGAATGAAAAAAAAACCTTTGAATACCAGTGCAGTGAATACAACGGGGCTCCAATTTCCACAATATGTTAAAAAAGCACCGACAAATAAAAAAATAAACGACAAATTCGAGACAAACGAGAGTTTTTGAGGTTTTATGATAGTGGTTTTTTCGCACTAGTGCCTGAATTGTTAATGCTGATACACCAAGCCTTTTTGTTTCCACACCTCACTGTGTCAACGTTGATGTTTGATAGAAAGTCTTGCGCTAATATTCGTTTATAAATAGTATAGAAAATATCGTAATTCTTACTACAAATAATAGTTTATCAAACAAGAATTAACATCACCATTATCATCATCAGCTGCATGCCCTTTCCAACTCTGTTGGCTTCGGCTTTCAGTCTAACTTGATGCTGATGTATACCAGTATTCCATATTGAACGATTGCCTATACGTCTTCGACGACTTAGTTAGTACTAGGTAAAGCGATACCACCTAGGGGTCTAAAATAACCACGTAAACAGAATCATAATAGGTTAATAATATGAATTACGCTAAAATTCTTAAAATGGTCACAAAAGCAGTTAATATTGTGGTCATTTTGTGACCATTTTAGAATGGTTGCAATAGTGGTCATTTTAGACCCCTGAAAAGACTCTTTGTTAGACTTTCGGGCCACTGACTACTAGTAACGACTATCAAAGATTTATAAATGACAGCCGGGACCAAGAAGCACCTAGGAAATTCGGTAGACCAACCGCGGCAAGAACGGGTTAACCTGAACAGTAGGCCTACCATGACGTCTTAAAGCAGAACTTATTCCCCTGAGGGAAAGAGATGGTGCTAGACACCCTGTATAGATCTGTCTCTGTCCCTCAGTTGAATTAGTTCTGCTTTAAGACGTCATAGTAGGGTAGCAGTTCTTCTGTTCTGCTGTAATTATCTACTCAACAAACTAAGAATAAGCGATTCAAATTAACAGCAGACTACCTATTGAAGTGATTCCTCTGAGGATTACGTTACTTACCTACGGAACATGATCTCGATGTCACAATCTTGGTATTATTTTCTCGGCGTTTATTACAAAAGAATGTACCCGAAAACGTTTTCCGTTTAACCTGTCAGTTTCATTCGATCTATTTATTATCTGAATATTATCGGCTTTATTTCGTAACGAGTCTATAATAAATCGTGTTTGCTGACTATCTATCAAAATATATCTAATGTCTACCCTTCTCAACGGTACATAGTTTACTGTTTGTATTTCGTGATTAATATTTGCTACATTTAGTTAATCTTGGCTTGTTTCAAGTTCATCCATTTTATCCCCTATAACGTACTTGCTTTTGTTCATTTCTGATACCTACGTCTGTTTTAAATCAAAATTGTTCACTAAGTTACTTTTCCGACTGACTAAACTCTTCACTACGATGAAGATTCGTTTAAGTTTCTTGCTAAAGATGAACTTCATAAAACGAAGTTACTACAAATTATAATTTGTAAATTATACTATACTATTATTATATTTACATGAAATGTGTGTAGTAGTATTCAGTACTATATTTATTTATTTTTACTATTTCTTCTACCTTTTTAAATATTTCTTTGTATAATCAAAAAAGAGAGCATTAAAAAATATTAAAAAAGGTATATTTTGTATTGTTATTATTGCTTGAATTTGTACAGCTGGCTAAGCTGCCGCTGTCAGTTGCCGTCATTATTTAGTAGTTATTGAAATTATGAGATTAGTTTAAAATTACTACAACACTATCTGGGACGTATGCCTCTGAGGGGCAATTAATTATTCTACCTGCCTCTCGCCGAGGCAGCCATTGTGCCTCGACTCGAACCCTTCCCCTCACTGCCTATTGTCTTTTTCTATAAAAGTATATTCACGCCTCTTACGAATCAACCGGCACAGATTTTTGGTCAAATTTCCAAAAGTCGGCTCGTACTTCTTTGATATATCATTTCCTTTTGCAAACTATCTTGGTCTTTATTTTTAAGCCATTAAGGATTGTTTTGTAGTGATTCAGCTCCACCTCCATCCGTGTGGTCTCAATGAGTATCAAATATTGAATTATGTGGAACCATAAAATCTGGTTTATATGTTTTAGTTGTGTAATAATAGGTTAATGATGAAATGAACCACTTTGAAATGATTAAATACTAAATTGAAATGAATTAACATCCACATTGACCAATGAGGTTAATTAAAAGTGTAATATGATTTCAGTATACAAAACATAACTCTCCTGGCAGCAGTCGGGTAAAAATACAAAAAAAAAAAAACGATGACATTTAAAGCTAATTCTAATTTGCTGTCATCGGATTGACGTACATTTAGAGACAACAAGCCTCAATTTAAGCATAATCTAAGGATGACTACATCACTATGCCAACAATTCCAGAAGAACTAAAATTTTCCCGCAATTTACTAATACAACGATAGCGATAAGTATATCGTAGTGATGTACACCGCAATCCTCGGTTCGTCGGCGCCCGGCCCCGTTTGCTCGGCCGTCGTTCGGCGCGCGGGGCGGGAGCGGCGGGGTGCGCGCGGGGCGGGGTAGCCCCGCTAAACGGGATGCGCGCCTCCAATTTACATTTATGAAGTCCCGTAACAGATTCCGGGATGTTTACTTTCGATAATTAAAAACGTCTCAGGTGTTGTGTGAGACGCATAATAGAGCACCAATCTGGAGAATATATTGGTAATTGTGGTGCACCTATTAGCTGAATCAACGTATTTTTGTTTTTGGTACTTAATAAAGATTTAGGAGTTTATGTACTTAATGCAAAGAAGGTACAGGGGTACATCATCTGCCTCGCGATTTCCCAAATATATTGTGCACAGCTTCTAGTCTTACAGGAATCAGCTGATTACCAGAATTTCATCTGACTTAAACAACTCAATTAACAAGTTTAACACAAATAGTATGTGGAATAAAATAAAAAAGAAAACGTGAAACTTTTCGTTTAGCTAAATAAAAAGATGTTTCCTACAGCCACTACTAACAATTATTTATGTAGGCCCCTTCAAGAACTCACATAATATACAGTATGGAGCTCACATCTAGGCAATAAATGAAACCTCAAGTAATACTAGTCCACAGAAGTATATTAAAAATAAATTTTAAATTAAAAACCGAAAATTAAAAAAGTTAAATTTTCAAACAAAATAAATATCAAAATAAATTGAGTAAAAGTAAACACTCTGTTTAGACAACGTACCTTGACCCCAGGAGCGAAGTGCGGCAACAACGCATGTCGGCGCGCCACTTTGATTCGTTTGACAATGTGCGACGAAAGTTAAATTCACTAAGTTAATTTTTACCGCCACATGTTTATTTTGCGATAACTGAACTGAACTAAATAAATCAAATATTGCTCATTAGTTCCAAAAAGAATAGAAACTTATATCACGATAGGTATGTATAGTTAAGTCGGCATTTTGCCTGCATTCGCCATACAATAACACCATGTCTGTGTACTCTGCATCACTGTAAAAATGCTGTTGTACAAAAAACACGCGTACACTAAAGTCAAGTGTCAATTTCACCGTAAAAAATTACACACAACATAAAACTTAAAAACACAATTTACACACACACAAAGTCAAGTACTAATAAACTAATAAGTGTCCATTTCACTGTGAACAATATTAAACTAAGTACTTAGGTCTAAAATCGCGTTTTGAAGCAATGCGCTCAAGTAGGTCTACGAAATTTATGCGAAAGACACACACTACCCGGAACACCAGCGGCACGTGACTGACAAAGCGGAACCGAACGGAACTTCCGAAATCTAAAATAGCGAAAAAAATAAAAGTACCTAATAAGTAATGTAGGGCGAACGGCGTAATTATCGTAATCGCTTATCGATAACTTTTTACACTTATTTACCTACTACCTAAACAAGGCATTAGAATACAAGATCTTTGTGTAATTCGAATGTTTTAATATTTTTTTATAATTAACAAATTATTAACAATAAAAAACGAAACTAACGTTTTGTGAGTTCCTGAGTATACATACGGTTCTGTCGATCGCCCGGGAGCCGATCGGTAACAATAGAAATTTAATTTAGTAACTAATAATAAGCTCGTAAGTACGATTTTTTAATAGGTAAAAGCAATTCATAAATGATTGTTGTTTACTTTATTTATTTTGATCTCTAAATCTACTTAATAATATTTAATAAGAAAACACTTAAAATTAGCTTAGTTTAGCTTTAAATATTTACGGCACAGTGTTTTTTAGAATTATCATAACAGCACGATAATTCTAAAAACACCACCTAAAGTATTTAAAACTAAACAGCTTTTTATCGATCATTATTAATAGTCAATAACAGGTGCCCTTCCCTACGTGGCGCGAGCGCACCCCGCGCTCCCTCCCACCCCGCCGGCCTGCCACGAGCCGCGCCGGCGCCGGCGCCGACAGCAATTCATTCCCTTTGAAAAAAGCCGCGTGCCTAGTGAGTAAGCCGCCAAAAGACACCGCTACCGACGTACACCTGCAGGAAATGCAGGCGCATCCCATTGATAAATTGTGTTTGTGTAAATTGCAAAACAATGTTTCGACCGTGGCAGATCAGGGACGTTGTTCAAGAGGAAATTCGAAGGACTAGTATACATAAAAAAGACAATATTAACATTAAATTTAATAATCATTCTGTACTGGTCTTCTGTCTGTGAGAAAAAGGTAGTGGGCCGCACCGTCACAGTATTAAAATCCATTTAGCAGCGAAATAAATGTGGGAGTCAGGCAGCGCGGTCCGCGGTCGCGGCCTCTTACACGCCTAGTTTGCGCACTCGAACAATGAATTAAAATTTGTAACATGAAATTCCAGCCTATCGTTTAGGTGTACCAATTTTACATTTAGGCAAATAACTAGAATAGGTACGTAACAGCGTCGTGGTGATAGTTCGTAGTTTTGCACTGCGTGGCAACGTCGCTTTTCAATGTTAGAGAATTCAAGTTCGTTGAACCTTTGACCTATTGATACAATTCTACAGAGTGTTTAAATTTGTTCAAAATTAAAACTCTACTTTTTGACCTAATTACTGGACCAATATCCTTAATTTTTTGCATAGCGTCAGAAAAGGCGATAACAAGTATGTAGTATAATTTATTGCATATATGTGGTCTCCATACTGTATAATATCGGACCGTTTATACCGTTTGTAGAAAGCTGAATTATTTACAGGCTGTCTACGCACTATCCACCTCTGTCATATTAGACAGATTAACAGACAACGTTTTAGTCTAAGAACATGTCCTACCTAAGACTACTCGAGGGATAAAACGGTTTCTCAGAAAGTAAAATACGCTTGAACGAAAGTTTTAGAAATACTTTAGTAGGATGTGTAACAGGTACTTTAGGAATTAGAAATTCTATTTATTGTGCTGTCGTGTGTTTAAGTAGCTAATGTATTATAATTATTAATTAAAGTTAGTTAAAGAAATTCAAAAACTATTCCTTTTTTATTTCTACCCAACTTATACAAGTTTGCCTTCAAATAAAGTTATCTTATTTATTAAAAATACATTGATGGCCAGAAGAGTGCTGGGTGAGCGATGATGAGTGGAGATTCAAAATGGCCGTTTTAGTAGAATCATAATAATATGAATTACGTTAAATTCTTGAATTTTTCAGGTATGTATTGTTACTACGTGATCATTCTACAAATTGTAACTGGCCATTTGAGGCGCCCTAAACAGAGTCTGCCAACACTGGAATGAGGATACGTAGGCTTGTTGAAGATCCTGCGGGGCTACGGGTTGTTCAAAAGAGATACCACGGCTTCGGAACACAAACGGCAAAAGAAAGACATGGATGGTTTTTGTCAGTAAAAGTCACAGACTTCCTCCTACGCCGCCCAAAGTGAGAGCAGTTCTTTGGTGTTTCCCCTTTTTAGAAAAATAAAAAGTGTTGGAAAAGATAAAAGAAACGGAGGAAAACTGAATAGGATAGGACCACAGGCTAGCAAAAAAACAAAGAAAGTTGAAGACTTCTTTCTTGCCTTCATTGTCATCATTACTTTTAATAACCCTACAATAATTATAAATCAAGTATTGTACACCAGCAATACAAAATAAATCCACTACACAATCACTTCACTATCTGGCACGGTTTCTAACATTTCTTTTTGTTGTTGCGTGTTCCAAGACAGTTTACCAATGTCCTGGGCTGGACACGAAGGAAGTCAACGCTCCATGTTTCACTGATGACCACGACAGATTGTGGAGTGTGGAAGCCTATGTAGATCCTACTGCTACAACGGCTACAAATTGGAAAAACACGTTTTAATCCTTACTATATAATATTATAAAAGCGAAAGTGAGTTTGTTTGTTTGTTTGTTTGTTTGTTACCTCTTCACGCTTTAATGGCTAAACCGATTTTGATGAATTTTGGTACAGACATAGTTGGGAACCAGGAGACGGACATAGGCTAATATTTTTTTGAAAAAAGTGGGATGTGAGGGAAAAGGAGGGAAGAAAAGGGAAAACTTAGCGTTGCTATTACAAATCAATAAGGCGCAAGGGGAACTGTGTTACCCCAAATTTAACGCGGGCGAAGCCGCGGGCGAAAGCTAGTACTACATAAAAAATACGTAAGTAAATAATGGAATACAGTCTGCTAAAGAGGTTTATTAACTTTAAACACCTGTTCACGCAGAAATAAATATAATAAGAATATCACACAAAAATGCATCTTAAATTAAAACAACTATAGAATTGGCACCTTAACCAAAAACTAAACTAAGCAAAGCGAGAAGTGGATTTCAAATAAACTTACTGAAATGATTAAAAATAAATAAACTCTTATTTATTTTCAAACATAAATTTCTCAATGATTCATTAATTGGCTATACTTGTGATATCTAAAACAAACTGAACAAAACTGATTTAATTTTAATCAGTCAAATGGAAATAAGAAACGGCAGTTTCGGGGATAGTATTAATTATTGATACGTTCCGAGCCAATGTCTCATATGGCTGTGCTGGTATCCGATCAAGTGGATTTAAGTGATACGGTAACACGAAGCCTACGGAATGGGTATACCTCTTGCTCGATTCGCAGTATTTAATACATACTTTATATAAACGGCAAAAATTACAACCTTGAAAAGTTTTTAACAACACTCGTCAAAATTTCCTCGTTTTGTGCATCACCAACTATTCGGAAAACCACTTCTAAACTAACAAAATTAGATTTAGCCTTATCTTTGCCTAATCTATTCCCAACTATGTTAAGGTCGGCTTCCAGGATAACTGGATGCAGCTGAATACCATTTATTTACATGGAGCGATAGCTTACCGGACCTGCACAATAATGTAGTTTCCAGGGTCAAAGTAATTACATTCTATTTAGTCCGTCTTTTAGACTATTCAGAAATAAGGGACACGTATTTTTACACCAAAAATGACAAAGATAAGTAACTTTAATGGGCTATATCTTTGTCATTTTTGGTCTAATTTACAAATAAAAAATACGTGTTTTGGAAACTAGCCTATTCAGCAAGCACAGTGTAATATAATACTCCTTGGTGTCATACTTTCAGTTCACTGTCTACCTGTAGCGACTGTCAAAGATCTTTATTTGACAGCCGGGACCAATAGCTTATCGTACTTTCTGAAGCACGAAGGAAACTCTGTATTTGATGGGTGGTCGCCGATCCACGAACCAAATTAGATTGTAACCGCGGCTTAACCTGAAGACCGACCCGAGTGGTTGTTATTATTTGGCCACGAGCTCACATTATTTAGCCAGATCTAATCTAATTCTATACATTCTGGTTAGCTTTGAAAGTGCGGAGGCGAATATCGATTATGTTTTCATTAGTTGAACCCAAAACCAAACATAAATGTTAATACTTTAGTCAAAGCAATCAACTAAATTGTTTAGATGAAAACTTGGTGAGCCATAAGAATTGTCATCAATCGAATTCATTTTTGTTTTTAATATAACGGCACGCCCGTAATCCTCGAAGGATTATGGGCTCGCAATAGCATCATTCTACTGCCCTTATCCCAAGTTATTTGGGCCTTCAGAGCATGTCTCCTTCTTCTATACTCCTCTATTATTCCTCATTTCATCGGCCACCTCCTTTTTTGTCATGTCATCCTTCACACAGTTCATCCATCGTTTCTTTGATCTTCCTCTACTTCTTTACTCACCCACATTCATCCTCTTTTGTCGCGACATTTTCCTCATTCCTCCGGGTTACGCGATATACTGCTGCGAAATGTGGGTATTATAGGTACGTATATTAACACACTCACATTTAGCCAGCCTCTTTTAATAGGGGGTGAGCTTGTTGCCTATCAATCAGCTTCGAATTTTAACTACCGGCAACTACTGAGAAACTCCGAATAAATAAACCCAATAACACTTATCCTCACCTGACTTCTTCCTTTGACCTCAAATAAGAGTTGCTGCTAAATTGTTATCAGCCAAAAACCGAAAAATTTTAGCCTGTCAACAAATGCTTTCATCGAATTATTACAGGGGTGGTTAATGGTCCAGGAAAAGTAGTACCCCTAGGTGAGGGGTATAAGGGTAACACAAAAGATGTCGAAGGGACGATCCTACGCGCAACGTAAGGAACGAAACACAAAGAAACGTGAAGTAATGAACAAAACTGTATTAAATAGTTTTACTGTTTGTGGGAAAAATGTTGATGCATCAGTAATTGTTTATGGTACGGAGTGAATTGTGGAATTGTTTACATTACAATACAATACACCGTAGCCATGCATTGGATGTAAGTATGCGTCGAGCGTGCTCGTGATGATCGGTATAATATCTTCAATAAAAAATGTCTCAATCAATTTTGCAAATCGGTATGCGTCTTTAAGTAATCGCTGAACATATAAAAAAACTACGAATTGAGAACCTCCTCCTTTTTTTGAAGTCGGTGAAAAAGAAGAATCATCATCATAATATTAAACAACTTTTAACAGGATTCATTTCATACGACTTTCAAATATGGAGTAGCTTTCGACCACTGAAAGATTTTTTGTAATCAAATTCCAAAGATAGCCTATATCAAACGCATAAACAATTTTACCTCCTTAATGTTAGTAATGAAAAATCGTTCCGTCTACTAACTTTACTTCTCCATATTCACGAATTAATACGATAATTACAAAGTCAAAGTCTCGAATACTTCAATTAAAAGGAGACTAATTAGTCTAGTTCACTATCCCGAAATTTCGTATTTGACGATTTTCATCCAAAGTTATCTTCATCTAGATTTCAGGGTTCCGTACCTCAAAAGAAAAAACGGAAACCTTGTTACCAAGTTAAGCTGGTTTAACAAGGTCAACTGGTAATTCTTCTATTTTCTAGTTTTAGTCTTAAGTCAAATGATTTTAACTATTAAATAAATTTTCTATCCTAAATGTTTTTTATCAACTGAATGAGTTTTATTTATTCAGTGATGATATACATCGGTATTGCCTTTTCTCTTTCAGCTTAAAACATTGAAATACAGAATAAGTAAATGAGAATTTTGGTTCCTCCTGATTATTTAACTAAACAACATAGCCGTTATCTTAGTCAAACCTTAGGTTCACAATCTTTTTAATATGATACCTAAAGAGAAAGGTTGTGAGGATGTATGTAATTATATTTGTTGCCCTTTTACGCCAAAACTACTGAATAGATTTTGATGAGACTTCACATACAGCTTTTTTTACCAAATAACTTCCCGTGCTATAATCCGCCCAGAGCGGGGGAGAGTGTCAGGCCGACCCATGTTCCTTCTATTGCCTTTTATGTTCCGGGGCCGCGGTATCTCTTTCGAACAACCCCGGACAATAAAACAGCTTAAATATCAGAATATGCAACGAGTCATTAAGATATATTTTATATTCTATCACCAAGCGAGTGAAACCGCGGCGCGCAGCTAGTATAACAATAATTCCTTGTTTATTTGCTTGTACGAATCCAAAACGAAAAGTGTGAACTTAAAATCAGTGCCACATATCACATTCCGATACAGCTGGTGTCCTTACGAATGCGCGATGTCTGATTTCAAGTGCGTTTATAGAATGTATGCAGTATGACGTCACGCTTTCACTTGGCAAGTGGCTGCCTTAAACGATTCAATATATTCGTTCATGGCATTCGGTAGGCAAAGGCGACCCTGACGAAGACAGTTTTGCGAATTTAGAGGTGTAATTAGGTCACACCCATAATATTCCTTTAATCTTGCTTCTTTATAAAACTAGCTTTTGCCCGCGGCTTCGCTCGCGTTAAATTCGGGGTAACACAGCTTCCCTTGCGCCTTATTGATTTGTAATAGCAACGCTAAGTTTTCCCTTTTCTTCCCTCTTTTTCCCTCATATCTCATTTTTTTTTATAAATAGCATCCGTCCTTCTCCAGGGTCCCAACTATTTCTGTACCAAAATTCATCAAAATCGGTGCAGACATTTAGGTGTGAAGACGTAACAAACAAACAAATTCACTTTCGCTTTTATAATATTAGTATTCTCGTGTCACAATGTTCGTTCCCATACTTCGACTCCCTCTAAACGGCTCGACCGATTCTTATGATTTTTTAATGCATAGGTATTCAGTAAGTCTGAGAATCGGCTTCTATCTATCTTTCAAACCTCGCTGGGCACAGCTAGTATTCATATAAAATTTTCGTGTCACAGTATTTAGTTGCCATACTCTTCCGAAACGGCTTGACTGATTTTTATGAAATTTTATATGTCTGAGAATCAGTCGTAATCTATTTTACATACCCTTATATGATAAGTGAAGCCGCTTTCAGAAGGGAACCAGCGAGTAAAACCAGCCAAATAATTCAAAAGCAGCCATTTGTAGCCTTTATCGGCTGGAAAATTTATTATTTATCTTATAATTTTTAATTACATTATAATATAAAACTCCTTGGTAAGACAGGTAGTCCGACTGTCGAGCAACCTATCATATCTTACTTGGAGTGACTGCCTGTCTGACCTCCACAACCCGGGTAGTACAATACCCGTATTTTTGGGACACTAACCACCTGTGACGGCTGTCAAAGATCTACAAATGTCAAGATGGACCAAAGGCTTGTCGTGTTTTCCGAGGCACGGAAGAAAATCGGTATGTTATGTGCGGTCACCCATCCATAGACCAACCTAGGCCAGACTTAGCCTCAAGATAGACCGAGCGCCAGTTAATATTTAGCCACGTGCTCCTCCATTTAAAGTTATTCTTCAAGCTGCTAATGTAAAAAGAACTCACAATAGTAGGGACATACAGATAAAAATTCCTAATACAAAAGTCAGACACGCACACAATAAAATGTTTTGTTGTACCGGAAGACCTTTTGCTCCTGATTCCTGTGCCTTTGATTGATAGAAAGGCACGCCTGACTAACTCAAAGGGATAGTTATCGAACCGGGTTTACGGCAATTATAAATTGTATCAGCGAAAGGCTTTATGCAATATTTAAGTATGATTTCCGTTACCAATTATATAGCTTTCATTTTACTCTCTTTTATCTCATAATTGATAATTATAAAATTCACTAACATGTACCTATTTGTTTTAAAAGACTGAAACCAAATTAATATTTGATGCACCACTCATTCAATTTACAAACAGCTCTTCCTAAAACCACAAGTACTAAAACAACTTTTAAATAAAACAAAACACATTCGAGCTGTCGGTATTCGCCTTAATTTTTCTTATTGTTATTTGATACTTACTTTTGGGGCCCGTTCACAAGAACGTGACAATGGGCCCGATTATAATGACCGTCTGAAGGCCCGATGAATTCCATTTCACCCGGCGAGATACCCTAACGACTAGCGCCATCTAGGTGGCGACTGAGTAACAATGTACTTCGCTCCCACGGCCCGAGACAGACTGTGTTTGGTTCCGTTAAATTTGCTGTAAATTCCAGGACAATTCAACGTTTTCGGGGTTTACGGTCTACTGTTTTCAGTTTAAAGGACTTGAACTGTAGAACTGAACTTGTGAGACTCAAATTGTTTAAAGATTTTCATGTTGCACACACATGGAATGGTTGTACTACAAGAGGCAAAGAAAACAAAACATATATCAGCTGTTAAACTTTGTTATAAATCTGATCGACTGGTAAACGGTCTTAACCTAGCAACAGACAGATTTGATCTTGATGAATGTTAAAATGTCAAATTCCTTTGGCGCTGATCCGGATACTAAGCATGACTTTGTGATTTCACAGACATCCAAAAAACTTGTATGATATAGGCTATTAATACTAGGTAGCTATTGAAAATAACTTGTTTTATAACTACATTCGTTGAGTTCCAAACTAATAACGGTAACGTTATTAATCACTTTCGATTCATTTCGCTGTTACTGACAAGAGCAGGGCAGGTAAAGTGCCAGTAGACTGTAAATAAAAATTAAGCGTTTTTAGTTGTACTTTTCAAGATATCCTGCTAAGGTTTGATGCAAAAATCAATCGCAATTAGCTATAGCTCAAAATGTACTAGTTACCTAATATTCATCAGCATTTAAATAATTTGTGAGAAATGTAATAGATTTCCACGAAAAAAAGAATCTTATTTTCTAACAACGTTAGAATCGATTCCGTAGCTATCCAAAGTGGAAGATTTCAATCCAGTCTTCCCAGAAGTGGCAAAAATCGATAGCTTAAATGGAACAATTACATCTGCAATTTAATAAGAACCTGAAACTGTTGAGACAGAAATAACAAATGGTCCAAATAAGATGTTCGACAATCAACCAAAAGTATTGAACAGACTTACGAAGTGTTCAAATAAAGATATACTGAACAATTTGGCCAAACTCGCACGTAGAATGTGTTTTATTGGCGGCAAATGGCTCAACTTATTATAATCAGCCGCGTAATGGGGTGTCTTTGGTCGAACAAGTCTAGATAAGTCTATGGTCTGGCGTATGTCCAATGAGGCGCACCGGGCATACCGGCCTCTTTGAAACAACGTGTTAACTTTTTTTTTATAAGATCGTTTGCACTTTTTCTGTTCTTACATACTCGTTATGAGATAAAATCGTTTTACGAATAATGTTTTCTGTAACAGAAGCTGCGTTTAACGTAATTAAGCAGCTGTTGTAAATAAAATAAAATAACCTCAGAGTTCCAAAGAATGAGAGAGTAATGATTAATTTTAATAATTATCATGCAAGGTTTTTATAAGAGGTAGGTATTTTTATTACGCGTCATTCAATTAATTCAAAACTTTCACTATTAGCTTAGTATCCAGATTATCATAGGGCATACAAAATCCATACGTAACAATGACGGCAGTGTGTCTTACATAACTAGTAAAAGTTGAATCGAAATACATTAAGTAATTCCGAAGTTACGATCTAACAAAGAGGCTGGATTCGTTTTCTTTTTTGACTAAATTATGCAAAGGTTACTGGCATGAGACTAAAAAGTATTTATTTCAACGAGCGATGGCATAATGTGTGCAGACGGAGGCTTTCAAAACTGAAATTTCGTGTCCTTACAGTTAAAATGTTGGGAGTTCAAAGACCCCTTTGTGAACTTTATAATAATGTAAATCAATATTTCTGTGGAACCGTCTCATTTAGCTTTAAGTGTTCTTAATAATACCGTCACAATCTATGTTTGGGGTTCAATATTAATGTTGTATCATCTTTTTGTTGCGTAATTTCTTAACCTCTAAGCCACCTTTTAGAAATTTTTGGTAGACAGACATTAGTCATGTAGTCTGTTATACAAAAAGAAGCAAAAGTTTAACTGCAAAATTGGCAGCATTCTTTTGATCCGGACAGCTTCGCGTGTACAAACTAGTTTACTGTAATTTCTACCTAAATCAGTGAGCTAGAAAACCGCCACAACAAAGTAAGATATGGCTGTGTTCTTTAATCTCAACGTACGAGTATTAGCCCCAGCCTCTTAGGGGATTCGAGTAAACGAATTTTTACACATCCCTACACTTTAAAGTACGTCGCTTATCTAAAAGAAATATGAGACGCAATAAACGTTTACCAAAGAACAAAAGGATAAGGATACAAATATGTAAAAATTCTCAACGGACCGAGTGCGGGAGGCCTTGGAGAAAAATGAGAAAACTTACCCACAACAGAAACGTAGTAGGCGGAGCTTACGCTTCCATGAACACAGATTACGCACCATACAAATACCTTACTACATTCATGGTTTGTCTACGCACACAGACGCGTTTTACGTCATTTGCACGGAATTTTAGTTGGAACTCACGAATGAGTCCCCGCCGCACCCCGCCAAGTTTCCTATTAGCCAGCTTTATGCAAGTGTGCGTCGGGTCGGCGATGATTGTTCGAGGTGGCATCTGCCATAGTGTGGCAATGAGTTGTGACTCGAATGCGGATACCATCGCGACAATTACCTACGATACCGCTTCGCGATCTACTGTTGTCAGTGTTTTGCTTTGTTTACTGCTATTTGTGGGTCCAATCGATTAAGTGTTCACATTTGATTATGATTCTTGTTGTTTTGCGTTTCCACTGCGGATACTATTAATAGATCCTGTACTGTAAGATGGGTTAATTTTAGGAGTTTATTTGGGGAGAGCTCGTCATCAACCTACTTATAGTGGGAGATGATTGTGTGAGTCCTGTAGTGTAGACTGCGTATCGGCAAGCGTAGTGTGGGACGCTTCATAGCTATCTGGACCGATGACCGCAAAATAATAGTTGGAACAGACTAGATACAGAGGCCAGGGATTGTGGCGTAGCTTGGGATATGCCCATGTCCAGCAGAGGAATGTGACTGGCTGATTTGATTGATTGGCAATTTTGTAAAAATAAAATAAAGTTCCAGCAAAGGTTATATGTTTATATTATTAGAACAGGCTACAAACAGTTAGATTTAGAACAGGTGGACCTACGATCACTTAGATTTACAACAGGTAAGTCAATTAGCAGTTAGATTTAGAACAGGTTGGCCTACAAACGGTTAGATTGAGAACAACTACCGTTGTACATACTCCAATGGTTATTAGAGTAGGATCATCAAAGATTATCATATTAAAAAGTAATTATTAGTAGTTAGATTACGTATTCTACCAACCAAATGCGTAACACCACTTTCTACCATTAGAATCCGAAGAACTTGGAAGGAAATTCGTAATCCACTATTGATATATTTGAAAAGTCTTGGCAGACGGTAATACAGACAATGAGAACTAGCGCCCGCGGCTTCACCCGCGTGACTACCGAGAAAAAAAGGATATAATAATTTATAATTTATATCTGTGCCAATTTTCATCAAAATCCGTTCAGCCGTTTTGATGTGAAAGAGTAACAAACATCCATACATCCTCACAAACATTCGCATGTATACTATTAGTAGGACTAGCTGACGCCCGCAGATTCGCTCGCGTGATGTTAGAAAAAAAGTATCCTATAATATGTTATTCCAGACTACATCTGTGCCAAATTTCATCAAGATCCGTTCAGCCGTTTTGAAGTGAAAGAGTAACAAACATACATACATCCATCCTCACAAACATTCGCATTTTATAGCAGGATAGGATATTTGGACTATCAAAACTAATAGTAAGTATTAGGATTATGAGTACATTATACAATAACACCCGCAGTTTTTTTGCAAGAGACAAGGAGGGTTTACAAGCAATGCGGGTGTGTGACCGGGAACGGTAAGGTTGCGTGCTCACTTCCTATCCTGTTATACTGCTCTGACCTATAATACCTATAATACCATAGATTGATCGGTTTGCGCTCATCGCATACAGACGTTCACCGATGCATTATTAAAATAAATAAATTAACGCTTGCAAAAAATTTTGACCCAGTTTAAGTGCATTAGCGTGTTAGACAAATCAACTTAGTAAGTGATTTTCACCCAGTGCAATGGACTAACTAGATTATAAACGGATATTATAATCAGAAAAATGGAAGGCAGTCCCTTTAATCGAAGTGGGATGACACCACGCAGCCCTCCGTCGACACCAACACCGACACCACCACAGTCGAGAAGTCAACAACCCCAGCAGTATCAAGAAGAAGCCGTTGCAGCAGTCTCTACCTCGGAGATTCAGAGCTGGCTTGGGTCTATTGATAAGTGCCTTGATGAGATATGTGTTATTGCATCTGAGGGCAAACTTAACTCTGACCAAAAGCAAAAAATTGGCAATATTTGCCGAAAAGTTGGACATGGAGTTTCGCAAATGGCTGTACAATACCAGTCCCTAAAATCAAGAGCCCTACAAACACACACCGCCCTGAAAACCATGACCGAAGCTAGAGACCTAGCGGACTGTCTCACAGAGATGAACCGCACGATTCAGGAGTCCTGTACGAAACATAGTGCAACTCCTACATCTTTTGCCGATATGGTGAAGAAAGGGTCCAGCAGTTTTATTCGTCCCAATAAACTTAGCTCCGTGGCGATCTTTCCATGCGACAACTCGAAGACCAGTGACGAAACCAAGAACATGGTTCAAAAAATCATATGCCCTGGTGACATGAAATTGAAGGTGCGAGGCGTACGCAAAATAGGGAAAGGAGGACTTATCATCAGCACTGAGACTAAGGATGACCTAGACAAGCTTAAACAAACAGTACAAACCGCTTCGTCAGGGCTTACCGTAGACGAACCTCGAAAACGCAAACCACGCATAATTGTTATAGGAGTTCCCGCGTCGATGGCTGATAATGATTTTTACAAATGCATTTATGACCAAAATGTATCTGAAAAACTGCCGAATATAGCTCTTGATTCATTTTTGCACTCAATCAAACTTAGCCACAAATCTGGCAGAAAAGATGCTGAGTTTTGCAATTACATATTAGAAGTTCCAGCGGTCATTCGCAAAGCCCTCATCACACAGGACAGATTATTTATAAATTGGACATCCTGCCCGGTACGAGATTTCACCTTAGTAACGAGATGTTACAATTGCCAGCAGTACGGACATGCAGCTAAGACATGCAAGATGTCTGCCCCTACTTGTGGACATTGCGGTGAAGAAGGACATACAAACCAAGACTGCACTAAGAAAGCCGATGAACCAAAATGTGCTACTTGTTTACGCTTTAAAAAGCAAGCTAACCACAAAACGGGAGACGCTATTTGTCCGGCCAAAATAGCTGCCGAATACAGGTATATAAACTCAATTGATTATGAAGGCGCCTAAGAGCGCCACATATTTGTTTAAATCTTAGACGTAATTTTTGTTGTTATTTTTTTTCTTAAATATAATGGATGTTAGTTTAATAACTGACATAGACAACTCATTCCTAACTGAGTCAAAGTCATGCGACGTTGAGGATTGCAAACAGGTTCTTTCCCAGCATCAAAAGTCACTAACAATACTAACCCAAAACATTCGTAGTGTTAATAAGAACATAGATAGTTTTAACATTTTTCTTCACAGACTAAACTTTAATTGTGATATCATGGTTCTAACAGAATGCTGGCTAACAAAGCGCCAAGATAATCTTCCGACAATACCAGGATACAAGTTATTTCACACTAAAATGAACCATAATCAAAATGATGGTGTCATTGTTTTTGCTAAGGAATCATTAAAGGTCAAAGTTGAAGAACCTGACCTACAAGATTGTGTGAGTAACTGCCTAATCATCAAAATTGGTTCAACTACAGCGATTATTGCTATGTATAGATCGCCTTCCGTAAGAAATTTAGCCTGTTTTCACAGTTCTCTTAACCAGATCTTTCAAGCGCTTAGCCCATTTAAGAATGTAATACTAACAGGCGACATTAACATCAACATTTGCTCTCAAAACTGTGATTCCGGGGCCCAAGACTACCTTAACATCTGCTCATACCATGGTTTTCTCCCTGCTCACACTTTACCCACCCACCAAAGCGGTTCCTGCCTTGACCATATGATGATCAAAACCCCCTATTCATGTATTACGCTTGTTACTAACTCAACAATAACCGACCACCATTCTGTCTTACTAGCAATAAATTTATCGCTGCCTAAGCAAAATCGACCTCAGAACAAGTCTAAACTAAACATAAACACACTCGAATATGATTTACGCAACATTGATTATAGCTTAGTTTATAATGCTGCTGACGCTAATTCAAGTTTATCGAACTTAATAAAACTTGTCCAACAAGCAATTTTGCGAAACACGACCGTTGTGACTGTACCTAATCGTCTTCATAACATTAAACCTTGGATTACTCCTGGACTTATTCGGTGTATTAGACACAGAGATAAACTTCACCAGAGAACCAAGAAATACCCTGACAACTTAATAATTCTAAACACCTATAAAAGATACAGGAACTT
Source organism: Ochropleura leucogaster (assembly GCA_958449745.1). Taxonomy (NCBI): domain Eukaryota; kingdom Metazoa; phylum Arthropoda; class Insecta; order Lepidoptera; family Noctuidae; genus Ochropleura; species Ochropleura leucogaster. The sequence continues at coordinate 6,144,477 of OY288212.1, forward strand.
TTGCAACAATCTCTTAAAAAAGGTTAAAAGTAATTACGATAAAAAAGAATTGACTAAAGCAGGTAAAAATAGCAAGCTAATTTGGAAGCACATTAAAAGTGTCACTTATATGACTAAACCACGTGAATCAAATTCGACTCTATTGCTTACTAATCCTACTCCTCTCCTATCCGCTAATTATGTTAACAACTTTTTTATAAATGTCGGGAAAACTTTGGCCAAACAGATTCCGAAGGATTGCGCGCAACCATCTCTCAAAAAAGTAAACAATAATTGTTTTGTGAACTCATTTGTTATGCTGGATACTGACGAAGACGAAATAACCCGCATCATTTCTGGCCTTAAAGATGACTGTGCCGTCGGATGGGATAATATAAGCAATAAGATCCTTAAACACTGTAAGCATATATTGGTACCTCCTTTAACGCATATATTTCAAATCTGTCTGGCTAAAGGAATTTTTCCTAAGTGTCTAAAAAAGGCAGTTGTTATCCCTATCTTTAAATCTGGGGATACGGACTTGGTTAATAACTATAGGCCAATATCATTACTCCCCTCAATCTCAAAAATACTTGAAAAAATTATAAACAGCAGACTAGTTAACTATCTTGAAAAAAACAACATCTTATCACCTGCGCAATTTGGTTTTAGAGCCAAGTTATCCACTACCGATGCGGTGCATAGCCTGACCGATTACGTCTCAGAAGAGCTAGGTAAAGGGAACCAGGTCCTAGCAATCTTCCTTGATTTAGCGAAAGCCTTTGACACTGTATCTGCTTCATTACTCATAAACAAACTAGAAGCCATAGGGATAAGGGGAACCACACTGACATTACTTACTGACTATTTAACCGACCGATATCAATGTGTTAGAATTGATAACTTTACGAGCGATGAGCAGAAAAATACGGATTTTGGTGTGCCCCAGGGAAGTATTTTGGGCCCTACCTTATTCCTGGTATATATTAACGATTTATGTAACCAAAATCTCAGGCACGGTAAAATCATATCATATGCTGATGACACGGCGTTAATATTTACTGCTAAAAACACTGCCGAACTATTCGAAATCGCTCAACTTAGTTTTGATTCTGTGACTAATTGGCTTCAAAGCAATTTACTAACTTTAAATGCTGACAAGACCAAATATATACATTTTTCCATGCGCAAGCCTCAACAAAACACTGCTAACTTTCACTTATATGCTCATCAATGTAGTAACCCATCAGTCAGCATGTGCAATTGTCCTTCTATCCTAAAAACCTCTAACATTAAATACCTCGGTGTGATAATAGACGGCACCCTCTCTTTTAGAAATCATATTGAAAGTTTGGTTAAAAGAGTGCGCAAATTAATATATGTATTTAAAAAAATACGAACTTTTTCAGACTCTAAATTAATTACACAAATTTATTTTGCCCTATGTCAATCCATAATTCAGTACTGTATTACTTCATGGGGTGGCGCACCAAAAACTATCTTGCTTCCTCTTGAAAGAGCTCAAAGAGCAATTTTAAAGGTAGCAAACTTCCTTCCCTTCTTCTTTCCTACAGATCAACTATATAAATCCTGCAAGGTGTTGACAGTTCGCCAGCTTTTCATTACGCACTTAGTATTAAAACAGCACACCAAGCTCACATACAATGATGACATTACTAACAAGAGACGGAATGATATTGTTTGCACGATTAATACAACCTCCAAACGCGCATTTGTGGAAAGATTTTTCTCGTTCTTAGGCCCATTTCTGTACAATAGATTAAATAGAAAACTAAGTATCTATAAGTTAAACTATTATAGCTGTAAAAAAATAATAATTGAATTGTTTCAAACCTTAACTTATGCACAGACAGAAGATTTACTTGCTGTCTGCAAATAAAACACTTACTTTATATTTTTTATTTTTGTGTAATTTTTCATTTATGATACTTTAATTTTACATTACTGTTAATTTATTTATTTGAAATTAGTATTAATGCTCTTTTTAAGCCTGAAACACAGGTCCAACCTAGTTCAGGCAATTAAGCAACTGTGTTCTTTTGTTTGTTAAATGCTTTATTTTATTGTATATGTGCCCCCTTTTTATAAATAAACGATTTATTATTATTATTATTATTATTATTACCATGTTAACCGTAACCACACATGCATAAGTTAGCACCATTTTGTTTTTAAAACGTTGCCCCACACTAGGTTTTTCTCCTGTATCGTGGGTGCGTTTACAAACATATAAACTCACATACACAAACGGCCAGACCCGGAACAACTATTTGTAGGTCATACAAATATTTGTTCCGTGCGGGGTTCGAACCAACGATTCGCAGCGCAGTAGTCAAACGCTTAGCCACTGCGCCAACGGTGTCGTCATTACATTACGAACTCTGTGTTTAGGGTTCCATACCTCAAAATAAAAACCTTTCACTTTGTTCTCCGTCAGTCTGTCTGTTTATCGTGTGAAGGTATCGAGTTGAAATTAAAAGTTCCTTGACTCTGTGAAAACCGCTCTAAATTTACACAGTCGAAAGATATGGCGCAATTTGTAAGGAACTTTCGGTTGTCTCACCCTGCTTTTTCCCTAAACTCCTTGTCAAATACTGGCATTCAGCTGCGTCCGGTAAGACTGGAAGCCGACCCCAACACGGTTGGGAAAAGACTAGGCAGATGTTAGTGCCATAGAAAGAGTCGTTATATTTTAAAAACTCGACGTATTTACCTAAATTTTTCATCGGTAACTCGTGCTAGGCCCTCAGGAACTAAAATTTGCAATTCGTCGATTTCTGGGGTTAAGTCAAAATCAATTATTTTTTCAAATTAGACTGAGAATCAGCTCTATTTGAACGTCAAAATTTCAGTCCCCCATAACGCCAGCCCTTCGCCACCTTCATCAGAAGATCCATAAAAGTCTTCTTTCACTAATAAAATACATTGAAAGGTAATCCGATCGCTGTTGGTGGTCATATAGATTACTTTATCCAAAAATATGACTTTATTAATCTGTGACATTTTCCACAAGTCAATAATAACCATGTATATAAAATGACTTGCGTCACAATACACCAATCTAGTAATTCATTGCCATAACCGTTGAATGAAGAAAGCTTATATTTATATTAAAGTAGATAGGTACAAAAGTCGTAAGCCAATAATATTGTAACAAGGCTTCGAAGATTTAAGCTTATTGTTAGCGCAGTGCAGCGAGCGAAGTGATCCAACCACCCAGCCACAGTGTAAAGATAACCAGTAAACCAACTGGGCCCATTAATTGTAAATAAATAAATAAAAAACAATCATTTATTTCCTGGCTGCATCCCAAATCCGAGCCTGGACGTAATTTCGAAATATTTTGCCTCACATTTAATGTCATGGGTATGAATCACAAAGGTAAGCCCTAACTTCATTATTGAGCTTGTATAAAATACACTTTTTGCTAAATCGTACGCACTACACACATAAAATTAAACCACATGTCTCGATGCGACAGCTTCGTCTTAGGCACTCCTGAGCAACCTCTCTTAGCTGATTCTATAAGGATATCGCTAATGAGGTGACAGTGTTCTAGTAAAGCTTATTTAACAATATAAGAATTATTGCCATGCCAAAGAAGAAAAACACATGATATAATTATGCTTCAATTTAGTTGAAAAGTTAAATACTTGTGTGTGTGAGCCGTTTCCGACGTTTTGTTCCTAGTTAAAATACTGTATATTAGTCTACTACACGCCAGCAACTCAGCTTCGGAGAAAACTTCCATTCATAAACATTTTATAGGACACCGCGTGATTTGTGACGTTTTATCTGAAAATTTTAAACGCGTTTCTACAGAATTGTGATATTTTCAAGCTCATTATGTTTGCGTTAAATAAGGAATCGATAAGGTCTACATTTACCGCTTGATAAGAGTAAGTTTACCGCCTGTTGAAATAAATAGCATCTCTATGATATAATTTTCTCGTTCTGACTATAATTTTGGCTTCAAAAGGCTTCTTTGTCTTTTAAACTAGACAAAAAAAAATCAAAGGGCGATAATACCAAGCCAGTACCTGAACAACAGAAAAGAAAATTTCCAGTTTTTTTAGGGTACTTCCTGTACCTCAAAAGGAAAAAACTGAACCCATAAAGGATTACTTTGTTTTTAGTAAGTCTGTGAGGAAGGTATTCAATTGGAATTTTAACCATATCTGTAGTTCCTTAGAGCTGTGAAAAAAATCAACCTTTTAAGTCAACGCAATCAAAATATACGCAATATAATATTTAGTTTTTACATAATTAGATATTAACTTATAAAAAAAACTTGAGTCAAGGACGTATCGTAACTTACGTTGTACGTCAAGTTGGAGTGTAAACTACTCGTAACTTATAGTTTACTTCGTATACGGCTCGACGCTAACCACTTCAAATTATTGAGTGTCCTAAGTAAGCGAGCTAATCGAAACTCATTCTTGTGTCTCATGTTACTTGGTCGATTTTTTATATTTCTATGGTGTTGACGAAATAATGAGAAGTGAATCTTCTTTGTGAATCTTTAAGAACAAAATCTTTGGCTAACATCTAATCATATTTTCTTTTTTCTTAATCTTTACAATTCATTTCTGACCTGAACCTTCAGAGGGCCACCCGCCTGCAGGGGTTGCGGGTTGCTGGAAAGAGATACAGCGGCCCCAGAACATAGAGGGCAAATGGGAGGGAACATGGATGGGTTTTAATCAGTAAAAGTCTGCCAAATTCACATCAACAGAAAAGGCCTGAATCATTAAGTTTTTAAATAACTATACTAGCTAGGTATAAAGACCTACTTCAGGTTTGAGTGTAAACTAGTTGAAAGTAATAAATTTGCTTCGCACAAGACTTGACACCAGCCACTTCAAATTGACACTCGTTTATATAATCGAGATAATATATATACTCAATCTGAAGTTATTCTTGGGTGTCTAGTGTTTATGGCACAATTTTCATCACTTTTGACACAATGACAATGAAGAAAAGCTCTGAGTTGCCACTTGTGAGTCTTTTTAGGGAGTGTTCTCGTGTGCTTGGCAATCTAAATCTGCCTGAGATAAATGGAATTGTTTGCAAGTTTGTATGTAGGGGCAGTCTTCGGAACTACTTTGCCGATTCCGATTCTCTCACTAGCGGGAAATCACATTATCCATGAGTGTCACAGGCTATTCAGAAAATGTTCCTGTAGGTAAATTTTCTTCCTAAGCTGCCAGTAGCAACGAGTTCCTAAATAAAATAAATATAACCAGCAGATGAATCAAAGATCACTGTTGAATTTTTTCACCAGTAACTTAGTAACCATCGTCATTCGCCTGCCCTTAAACTAATTTATTTGGGGTGATGAAGGGCATAAATTCTTCTTCCACACTTCTCTAATACTCTCGCTTTCTCATCAGAAACCTCCTTTCATGCCATCAATTACATGCAGACCAATCTTTTCAAATTAATGGTGGAAAATATCCAATATGTACACACGGCGACAGATCAACCTATACAAAACCAGTTTATGCTGCTCTCTCAACAACGGATCGTACACCATAAATTTTAAAGTACAATGAGAGATCCGCATAAACTGGTTTTGTATAGGTTGATCTGTCGAGGTTTCCGGCTACTGGGACCGCAATTAACTAGGACCGCGGTCCCAGTCGCCGGATCCGATTCCAGCGACTGGGACCACTAATAGATAACTTAAAAAAATCTATTATTCAAGCCAAAATTAGTACAGTCAAACGAAAAAAAATTAAATTATTTATATAAATATCATTGACTCGTCCTGTAATGATTTTATCTTATGCGCTTAGTAATAGATTAAGCTAGCCTGTTTTGACATAATTTACACATGCAGGTAAATACACACAAAGGGAATAGCATTGTATAATACTATCCCTCTCTAACTTTATATTTGAACATAGTTAAGGCTGATTTTGTGATAATTACTTACTTGACTGATTTTGTGTGAAGCCATAACGGCCATTTTAAACTAATTGTGATTGACATAGATAGTACCACGTTTATTATTTTTATTGTGTTTTTTTTTATTATATTTACGGTACCAGTTAAAGACTGATTTTGTAATAAACAATTACTTTCTGATTGTTAATTATTTAAAAATTGTTGATTGTTGATGCACGATTTATGTGTTTTTTTTTAACACGATCTAAGTGTATGTTTTAATTACGAAAGTTTTAAATAACTTAACTGTAGTCAGTGGTTGTTTTTCTTATATCAATATATGATGTTTTTAAATAAAAAAGGATTATTCTTCAATTTTTACATCTAAAAATTTTTTGTTTGACTGTACATTTTTTTTTATTTCAGTTATCATATAAGTGGTCCCAGTCGCCGGAAGAAAATTATTTATTTTATACAGATCCGGCGATTGGGACCGCGGTCCTAGTTAATTGCGGTCCCAGTCGCCGGAAACCTCGATCTGTCGCCGTGTGTACTCACTTAATGTTATGTAATTTACTATACCTAATCTCTAATCCGGTTGCAGTGCTAAATTAATCGAAAACGTATCTCTCTGTATGCTTCGTCTGTAAAGATTATCAATTTCTCTAACATCGGAAACATCAATAATGTAAGATTGATTCCCTCCGAAAAACGTGAAAGTTACAATTTCGACCATCATATCGATGTTTGCAGTCAAGTCTATAAGCTGTTGATTAGAGTTTCTAAACATACCGACATGCACAAGAAGGGATTCTCTAGTCTTGAATCTACACATATACATACATTCAAGCCATACTCCCAAGGGGATAGGCAGAAATTATAGAACGCCACGTGCTACGAATCCGACACACCCCTTTAATGTTTTATTCCTTTTACTAAACATGAAAGGAGTATAAAACTTAGTTAACAGAATAAATCAAACATATACGTATTATTTATATATTTTAGGTATGTATTTACTACATCATTATTTATTTTATATGTGTATTATTTGTATGTAGGTATGTTTATTTTATGATTGGTAATTATAAATTTTCCTGTTTTGTCTTTTTATATACTGTGTCTACATAATCTCATCCAACTTTCCTGTCGAAGGTCTGTTGGAAGAAATTTCTAATGAAATAAGCAGTACCTTTGTGCTCTTCTATTAAGTAAGTATTTTGTGTGCAAATAAATACATAGATGTTTTTATACGCATCGTAAATTATTTAAGTAATTGGGTGCAGCTCAGCAGCTGTCATTTCATAAAAAAGTTATGCACACATTTACATTTAAATGCAAAAAAAATATTCCGTAGATAAATCACTACATATTAGCTAATAACTTGTTACATCACATTTTTTGCCATCATCATTCAATTAAAGTAAATGAAACATCTTAACTTACAAAATAAGCTTTATGCGTCTCGTGTTTAAAATCAAAATCGACTGAAACCGCCTCAATCGATGTTCTTGATATTTTCTTGTCAAGTTCATGACCTCTGAAGCTATAAAACAATATTGTATTATCCAGTTATAATTTTCTTCTCATTACTGTTAGCCCACATCCCACTGTTGGGCAAAGGGCTTCATCACACCGTATTTTATTCAAGAGTTTGAACCCAAATCATTCTAAACGTGTTGATTAGTTTTTTTAGCGCGTGGCTTTACTATCGGAATAGACGCCGCCATTTTGTTTTACAATATCCACAATTTCTAGAGACAATTTCACAATTTACTACCGTCCTCTTGACAGCTTCCTGCAAACGTCAAAAGAGCTGCACTACATGTCTCCTTACGGGCTCATTTCGTCAAGTGTGAACGGTTCATGGGACACCCAAAGGATCATACTCTAGCTAGCTAGTCATATAGAGCCAGTTCAAGTTATACATAACGATGTAATCCCTGCTTTAAAGAGAAACATAACTGACTGCTATCTACGTAGACACGTCTACCTACAGCCACGCGCCCTTCTTCTCAAAATTTGACATCCATAAATCCTTGATAACTCTCACCTGTCACTGTCGTTTTCTTTTCAATAAAGCGAGACGGCAACAGATTTACAGAACGCTCCAATTACAGAGTTCTTACAGAGCATTTATGAAGTATCCCAGTTTTTATTGCGCAAAAGTCTGAATGCCTAAAAAAGTTAATAATCGTTTCATCCAGAACGGATGCCAGCTTCAATATTAGTATTAAAGCGCTAAGTGGCTCCATCAACGTCACATTTATCACAACTTTCGCTGCCAATCACAGAACGTACTTTAGTGTTTGTCTATAGTTTAGTAAAATGTATAAGCGAACAGGGATTGATATTAAGTTAATTACCTGCCGGCCCGAAACGTCCTTTGTCGGTCGGCTCGAACGGAGTTCATTGATTCCGTTTCTGCGCCCCCTTTGCTCCTATAACGCAAACCAGCCTAAAAGACCTACAGCCCACCCTAACGCAACCTCCTTTTGTGAACACTTTTGTACGGTTTAAGGAGGCAGGGCAGCTCAGCTTACCTGGACGTGCAACGCCAACATGTGTTTGTGGCATTGGCCTCTACGGTTTGATACTGGAATTTGGGCTTTAATTGTGGGTTGCAAAGCATGTTTTAGATCGTTTTGCGAATGAAGATTTTTAGAAAATACTTTTTTTGCGTAAACTTGTCAAGAAAAAACGTATAAGATATTAATTACATAATGTTGATGAACTTGTCGTTTAATATTTAAAAGCGATACGTTTGTGTGAGGATAGAGAGCGCTTCGTGGGCGGTCCGTGTTGGCTATACTCCTTAGCACCCCAAAACAAGATGAACCTTGTTCAATACGTCTACATTAAGAGCTCTCTATTGACTCGCTCGTAAATCTAGACCCATAAAGCTTGTTTCACACGCCCCGGGTTCACTTGTGTTTATTATGAAATACCATAGCAATGAAGATATGAGTAAAAGAATAAAACCTTCTTATATAGTAAGTTAGCAACGATAAAGCGACAAAACTGTGAAAGACGACGAGTTACATAATTGTTAATGGTTAGAAGTAAACGGGAAATAATAAAAATATGTATTGGGGGAAAGAAAATTATCTTACATAAGATTTTAGGTTGTTCCGGTTTTTCTAAAAGTTATGGTATTATGATGAAATTTCCGCAATTTATTTAATAATAACCTCAATAGATCTTATTTTTAATTCACAGGCTCCTGATGTACCGTTGCCCGACGCTTTGTGAATTTAACATTCGTTGGAGGAATGACACCTTATTTTGTAGCCAAATGTCCATACAAAACTCACGCCTACACTACTTTTGATTCTTTCACGTCCATACACATACACAGGCGCCAGAAGAATAAAAAAAAGAAACATGAATAACCAAGCAAGACTATTCGGGTCCTTTAATACAAAATGCCTAGAAAATTAACATAGGACCATTAATTTACTAAACTATCATCGAATCGACATGTTTGTCGCTAAACATCAAGCTATCAATACACAAGGGGCCGGAAGCCTACCTGCGCTAAACAAAGGTGAACACGGTCTTGTACCTAACTGTTTTATAAATACCCTATTCTTATGCGCTGACCTTGCGATGCCAATGTAATGGCCATAGCATCCTACCTGCCTTCCAAATGAACGAGGTTTTGTAGAAATAGGAGCGTATTTGATAGATGTACATATATATAGATATATGGACAATATGGATGGAAGGATATTCGCTTTTTATGATGGAATTCGTGAAGAAAGCAGGCTTTATAGATGAAATAGTTTATACGGCTTTAAGAAAAGAGAGTGTAACACTGAAGAATGTTTTAACAATTCAAATATTATTGTATATATTATAGTTTTTTTTTTGTTGAATAGTCCATTTATCGAGGAAGGCGTTAAAAGTTTAGAGTAGGTAGGGTAGGTAGTCGAGTAGGCAGGCAGGGCTATTAAGACATGTAGGGTAGGTAGGGCAGGCAAAGCATGTAGGGCAGGCAGGACAGTTAGAGCACTCAGGGCAATTAGGACACTTCGGGCACATATGGCTGACAGGGCAATTAGGACAATTAGGCCAGTTATAGCACAAAGAGCAGCTACGGCAAGCACGGCAATTAGTACACGTAGGCCAGGTAGGGCACGCAGGACACCTAGGGCAGGTACGCCAGGTAGGGCACGTAGGTAGCACAAGTAGGTTAGGTATATAGAAAAATTGCATTGCAACGCATGCTGGGCACAGTTGGTGGTAGTCTAAGAAAAAGTAAATGACAAAGACAAAAATACTTTTAAAAGTTAAAAGACGTCAAAACAGCAAAGCAAAATTCAGTAGAAAACCCAAAACAATAAACGACATTAAAGCAGATTAAAACGAAAATAATTTTCACAGTGAAAACGATAATGCAAAAGCTTCAAACAACAGATAGACATAAAACAATACAAAGTTAGGGGTTGAGCAGAGTTGCCATTAGTCGCAAAGCATTACTCAAACGTAAATGTACTGAGTTAAAAAGTTGATAATATTGGACTTTGTAGCGACGTACGCATCCTTCTCATTTTTGTTTAACATTCTTATTTTAGTTGGACGATTGAAAGTTTAATCGGAACTGTTTCAATGGAAATATTTGTTTCAACTTTCACAAAACAAAAATAGTCTGTGATAAAAATGTCATGTGAAATTTGAAAAAGGAAAATGGTAAAAAAGGGGATTGAACTTAGAAAATAAAGTCCATTTGAATAGTTGCTTTATAAAAAGTGTAATAAAAACACCAACAAATTGTATTAAATACAGTTTCAGAATATAATTAACTGCTTGAATACCTGGACATACATATTTAGATCTGGGCATGGCTCCACGCATCTACAATAAACTACCAGGGGTCATAAAAAATCAAATGTACGCAATTTAAAAATAAATTAAAACAACTACTAATTGAAAAATGCTATAATACGACTGATGAATTTCTGAATGATAAATTAATGTAGACTTATTTATTTATTTGACTGTAGCAACAACGTTTTTAATCATGCATTGGCACTGTAGAAATGATACCATATACAGATTTACCATTATATTATATAATGTTAACATACCTGCTAAATAATTTGCGCTTATCTCTCGCATGGCTAATATTTTTATTATATTCGCATGCAACCATATTTGTACGCCTCTGACCAATAAACTTTAAACCAATAAACAATATAGCGACCAAATAAACTTTAATTTAAGAACTGTATTCACTACCGGGTTATTGTACATTCGTCACAAAGTAAATTCGTCATATTTTGAAAAATCCATACATTGAAAGTAAATTCGTCACATGTATAAAAAATATGTGTAAACTCGTCACAGGTTCATATTTTTTTCTTTAAGTAGCGATAGCAAGCAAGTTTGTAGCGCATGTAATATTGATTAGTAATTAAATGTTACATGTTTTTAAAATGTTTCAATTTCTTGATATTCTTAAAAATAAGGCTAAATATATAAATTGGAAATTAAAGAATTTCAAATTTGATATATCCTTAAAGATGAGAACACGTCGATACTTAACATATGATAAAGAATTGAAAACTATTTTGGACAATTACGATAACATGTCTTTGGCTGAAGTTCTTAAAAAAACTTTTTGTTTTGCAGCATTTTAAAACATGTACTTAACATTTAATTGCCAATCAATATATTACATTAAAATATAGTTTTTTTTACATAGTTTCTATACTTATAAGTACTATTATTTTTGTATAGTTATAAACAAGTCAGCCACTCAGAATCTGTGATTTTTACTTAGGTTAAGAAAAAAAAATATTATAACTGTGATGTATATTTTTCTTATAATTGTAATGTTGTTCGTAAATCAGCCGCTGTCTGTGTCTGTAATTTTTATGTAGGTTTTAGGTTAATTAAAGACTTTCATCTTTTCTCGACGCTTTACAAGTGCCCATGTAGACCTATGTGAAATAAAAATATTTTGATTTCGATTTTAACTGTTTTTTTTAATTATTTGTAATGTTACGGGCATACCAGCCATTTGAGAACTATGATTTTTACGTAGATGTTAGGTTATTATATTTATTTATATTAAAAAAGATGATTTTTGTTATGATTTAATTTTTTCTATTGTTTATCTTATTATTGTTAAGTTTTAGGCAAATCGTTCACTCGAGAACTGTGATTGTTGTTAAGTAGATGTGAGGTAAATTATTAAACTTGATGTGATTCTGAAGAATATACAACATTTTATTCTACTTCTTGTTTATTTTTTTGCTATCGGTGCGAATAAAAGCTATGTGACGAATTTACAATAAACAAAATTAATATATTGAAAATAAATTAGAATTGTGGCAAATTTACACATACTTTTTTTCGTGACGAATTTACTTTGTGACGAATGTACAACAACCCTCACTACCTATGTAACACAAATAGAAGACACAGAAGAAGGAACAAATTCATTCAAAATAAAAGAAAAAACCTTTTAAGCATTTCTAAACGATTCCATTGACTAATGTCAATGGAATACATATATTGCATATATACCTACATACATATATTGCTTATACAGGGTTATTTGTAAAACACCGACAACCTCGCAGGACTATATTACTATCATCATAAACAACAACTTTTGTTCTATGATTTTTTACAAATTTTTATACATTTACCAAAAACAAATCAACAAGATTTCGTTGTCCTATCTAACACATTTCAACTCCGTCCGTTTGCTGTACCTACATACCTACACCTGCCGCCACTGTCCCCGTAGCACAGTGGATCGTCCCCATACAAGAGGGCGGACATAGAATTAAAAATTAAAAAAGTATTTAATTGAAAAAAAATAAATATACAGTTGCATTACTCTATTAAGAAACTACAAAAAATGTTACTGCATTTTTTTTATTTGACCAGTACTTTATGAGCAATTCGATGAAAACTGTTATTTTTCTATGAAAATGGTCACAAAAATGTCTGTATCTCATGATTCCCTCCTTGTTTCGATTTGCGGTTTTCACTACTGTTATTTACTCATTTTATGCCACATTTTCTTCAAAAACACATGGTGCCCCCCGCGACCCCCTTCCGAGATATTTTGCTTTTAGTAACTATACATTTTATTGTATAACTGATGAAATGGAGGTACATCAAGTATATTCATTATTGAGAATAAGTTATCCCTAAGTAGTTCTCCTTAAATAACAGGTGCATTTGTGATTACTTTAATGACTATTGAACGCTTCTGTTGCAATATAACAAAAGCGTTAATGAGTCCTTAAGTAAAGAATACCAGTACTTGCTTAATCTAATTAGTGATTGTAAATACTATGTTAACAGCCCTTAATCTCTGCATTGTGATTGTCTAGTCTAATGTCATCATTAGCTTAGTAATGACTAAGTCGCATTTACAATAACACATCGAAAAGAAATAGAGTTTTAAGATCAATAAGAAAATATGTAGGTATAAGTATATTTTTTCGTTTTCACTTAACTGAGTAAAGATCTAGATAAGTAGAAAACCCACGGAAAGCCATAATGACAACACTTGGTAGAAGTTATAATTACAACTGAATTACATTTGCTAAACACACTCAAATATATAGGGCAGCAAGTAGGCAACTAGCAATGAATTTGATAAGCTAATGATGACATTAGACAATCACAATGCAGAGATTAAGGGCTGTTTACATAGTATTTACAATCACTAATTAGATTAAGCAAGTACTGGTATTCTTTACTTAAGGACTCATTAACGCTTTTGTTATATTGCAACAGAAGCGTTCAATAGTCATTAAAGTAATCACAAATGCACCTGTTATTTAAGGAGAACTACTTAGGGATAACTTATTCTCAATAATGAATATACTTGATGTACCTCCATTTCATCAGTTATACAATAAAATGTATAGTTACTAAAAGCAAAATATCTCGGAAGGGGGTCACGGGGGGCACCATGTGTTTTTGAAGAAAATGTGGCATAAAATGAGTAAATAACAGTAGTGAAAACCGCAAATCGAAACAAGGAGGGAATCATGAGATACAGACATTTTTGTGACCATTTTCATAGAAAAATAACAGTTTTCATCGAATTGCTCATAAAGTACTGGTCAAATAAAAAAAATGCAGTAACATTTTTTGTAGTTTCTTAATAGAGTAATGCAACTGTATATTTTTTTTTTTTTCAATTAAATACTTTTTTAATTTTTAATTCTATGTCCGCCCTCTTGTATGGGGACGATCTACTGTGCGTAGGTACGTTTGCTTCGCATAGATTTCGTAACATTTAGAGCGTTTAATTTAAATATTTTTATTTTTGTATGAAAATCTGATGAACAAAAATATGATAAATGTTTAAATGTCATAGAACAAAAGTTGTTGATTATGATGCTGGTAACATGGTCCTGAGAGGGTGCCAGTGTTTTACAAATAACCCTGTATATTGCCGTGCTAATTGCAAAAGCAGTATCTCAAAGAAAGCCGGTTTCGAGAAAACTTGAGTTTTGTAAATATAGTTAGGTTTTTACTTTAGGGAATGATTTTAGTTTATTATGTCTTTTAATGTTTTAAATACATTTCTACTACTATTTGGCTTGGTTCATTTGTTTCGTATTTATTTCAGCAACCCAATGCCATTAAAATCACATTTAAACTTTGTGTGATGAGCATGATTGTTTGTTCTGTGTCTGGGTGTGATTTATCTATAATATGTATGTATTTACAATTAAATATCAGTTGTCTGGTTACCATAACACAAGCTCTGTTTAGTTTGGAATCAGATAGCCGTGTGTGAGTTGTCCCCAGATATTTATTTATTTATTTTAACATTTATTTTGAGTTACTGCTTTTGAGCTCAGTACGGCAGCATAAGCAATATATGTAGTAATAGTCGAATAGAGAAAACACAAATACTATAGCTTTCACAAGGTATAGCCTAATAAACTGTCTGCGTTCACATTTGCGTTGTGCAAACGCAATAGATTGCTCTTGTATACCTGTTAGCTGTTCCATGCACCTAGTGTTGTACCGCTGTTTCGCCTGCAGTACTGGTCAGCTGTCACCGAGCGTCTGGAGATATTGATGGTCTGAATAAACTGGTGTAAGGAGGTGTTTTCTAAGTTTAGGTTAAAGGAATGTGTTTTGATATTCCTCTAGCTAGCTTATTTGCTATGTTGAATGATTTTTGTAATTCACAAAGGAAAATCCTACCTTGTTGTAATATCCTTACTTTCTTACTTTATATTATAAAAGCGAAAGTGAGTTTGTTTGCTTGTTACGTCTTCACGCCTAAATGGCTTAACCGATTTTGATGAATTTTGGTACAGAGATAGTTGGGATCCTGGAGACGGACAAAGGCTATTTTAAAAAAAAAACAAGATGGAGTTATGAGGGAGAAAGGGGGAAGAAAATCATTTCATCAGGAGCATTTAAGAACTGCTATAAGAGGTCATGGTAACCCTACAGTTGTAAGATAGGCGTCATCACCAAGCTTAGTGAAACGATTTGTGATTGCAGTATTTATATCCAATGTACACAAGTGTATAGTAGTTATACTGCTACCGAATGTTCACACTCTTGCAATTAATGTATTGAAGTGATTGAGTGACATTAAATGTCACCTTGGTGCTTGGTGTGAAATTTTCACAGCAGTACCAAGGTGACTCATTTTTTGTGAATACCACAAGAGCTTTGGCTACTGATGGTTTCATTCATTGCTTTATAAAAGATCGAATTTAACATTAACAACATTTTCTTGTGCATTGGCTTGGAAATCCTTACTAATATTAAGTATAAAAGTGAAAGTGAGTTTGTTTGTTTGTTTGTTACGTCCTCACGCCTTAATGGCTAAGACGATTTTGATGAATTTTGGTACAGAGATAATTGGGACTTTGGAAACGGTCATAGGCTATTTTTTTCATAAGTGTGAAATGAGGGAAGAAAAGGGAAAGTTAGTTTTGCTATCAAAATCAATAAGGCGCAAGGACAAAAACTACAGGTAACAGGTACCTGCACATCAGGAAAGGCGAACTGTGTTACTCCGAATTTAACACGAGCAAAGCCGCGGGCAAAAGCTAGTTATTAATATTATGAAAGACATATTTTTCGTTCTATTGTTTACTTCTGTGACCAATAGTAAATGAATAATAAAACTTAATCTCAAAATAGGGCATTAAGTTTACTTCACCTATTAACTATTAAATTTCGAAATTCTATTGGAAAATCTGTACGTTCATTATTAAAATTGAACAAAGCTGTTGAAAAAGAAGTATTATTTGGCAGGCGTTAGTACTTACTACCATTATCTGAAACAGTCAGCGCCATCTAACAATTTCACGATGCTACTGAGTGATATTTTATTTCATACTACCTTTTGCCCGCGGCTTCGCTCGCGTTAAATTCGGGGTAACACAGTTGCCCTTTCCTGATGTGCAGGTACCTGTTACCTGTAGTTTTTGTCCTTGCGCCTTATTGATTTGTAAGTTTTCCCTTTTTTTCCTTCTTTCTCCCTCATATCCCACTTTTTTTTAAATAAAGCATATGTCCGTCTCCAGGGTCCCAACTATCTCTGTACCAAAATTCATCAAAATCGGTTCAGCCATTAAGGCGTGAAGAGGTAACAAACAAACTCACTTTCGCTTTTATAATATTAAGTCAGAATAAGTATTATAAAAGTACTTCGTAAACTTGAACTCGCTCAATTTACATCAGCATAATATCTATTTGCCTTGACGGCTAATCTCAATGACATAGTTTTACCTTAATTGGAACTTCAATTAGTTAAATAATCATTAAAATGCTATTACTATGATCAAAATATTTGTAAACTCACGTGAGTTTCGTCTTAAGAATAAAATACAACCAGTGTGACAATCCTTTTGTTTTTTTTCTTTCCCTGGTAATCCTACATAATTATCATGATATCGTCTGTCTCTGTCTTTCTAATCCACTTTACAATTTTCCATCTCCTTTCGTCATGTCCCCTTACCAACATTTATTCACCTTAATTTAGGTCTCTGGTCTACCGGATGTTTTATCACTGTAACCCAAAAACCATTATCTTTTAGCAGACAGTGTGAAAGTTTATTCACTACAGGTTTGTTGATTAGATTATTATTCAGATTGGTTGTTATTGTAACTATCCGTTCTTTTTTGTGTCTACAACGTCATAATGCGACAGACAATGAATGGCCGTCATCGATAAGTGAAACGATCCTTGTCGAAATAGCTTCTTTCTGTGTGGAAAGCATTTGTTTGTGTGCGTCATTTTATTACGGAATGTGTGCGTTTGACGACTTGTATTAGCGTTATTTTGTATCTACGTGTGTACATCCTTGAGTGGTTTACATTGCTGATTTGTTAGGGTTGCTTTCGTCTGCGTCAGTTGTGTGCGCAGCAATAGATGTGTAACAATGTGGATATATAGTATCGTTGTCGTAGTCCCGTCGACCAGCTGTACGATCGCGTTGGTAATCATATTCTGTTTCGTTTTCCTGCCGTGAGCTTGTACTTTTTTATACGTCACCGCCAACATTGGAGCAAACATTTGTTAATTTGCTCCAATTCGCCTTACATTTGTGTTTTATAGTAGCATTAGAATTACAATTTTATTGTAATCGTGATTGTTATGTAATTGTTCATTTAATCTAAGTGCAACTGTATTACTATTTGTTTTATCTTATCTGTCAACGACTTTTAATGGCGTAGGTAGACGTTTTGATGATGCGTCCGGTCGTGGAGTTTATTCAACTTTTAGCACAGATTGATCATGTGACTAATATTATCATTTAGTACTGTAAATACATTAGTAAGAATGGTGCTCACACATGAAAGACCTACATTTACATCTCGTATAAAACATACAGACATTATTATAATCATCACGTGAATTTAAGCCATGATTTCCGTAGGTCATTGCAACCTGGTCTTTGTTCTAAAGATAAGTTGTTGTCATAAATATGGCAGCCCCAACCCAGTGAGTGTAATTTGTAAGGGTGTGACCACACGGTGATAACTGTCGACGGAACCCCTCGCAGGTACGAGTGTGCGACATGATAAGACTACTTATGTCCGGTTTTTTGGAGATAAAACTATTATTGTTATACTGTCACGTTGTTCTTTTGTGTCTCTTGAAGATCTTAATAGGAACACATTCAATTTTCAGAGAGTAATTGATGATTTGATTCTAGTTCCACAATTGACCGGTACTTCCTTTTTAAAATTCAAGTTTATTTAATAATATCGGGGCAAGTACACTAATAAGGTTACGTCTCGCTTGCAGAGTAGTTCATAATTATACTAAAAGTTTTGCTTCTTCTCTTTATAAACCTTATGTGGCGAAAATGATCAAACTTTGTGCAAATATAGTCTAAAAAAGTTTCAGTTATTGCTATCGTTTATTCACAAAGAAAAAAGACTAAATAAATCTGAAACACGAGAACTGAACATAAAAGTTTATCACAGTAAAAATCTTAACTTCATAATATGGGCCCATTCATTATTTGTTCCCACCAAAAATCGTATAAAATTGTTTACACTTCATTCAATATCAATGTGTAATGTTGAGGACCCCTGGTAAATGGCAGGGGTACCCAGCCCGGGGGGAAAAGACGGAATAAAAATATTCGTCGAACGTCTAAGCCGTAAAAAACTGAAAGTGGGCGTTGCAAATGCCAATAAAGTTGATATTCAGGAGTTTTGCAGCTGCCTACATGTGTCTTATGTATTAGAAATGTAAATAATCCTACTAATATTATAAATGCGAATGTTTGTGAGGATGTATGGATGTTTGTTTCTCTTTCACGTCAAAACGACTGAATGGATCTTGATGAAATTTTGCACTGAGGTAGATTATAGTCTGGAATAACACATAGGATATATTTTTCTTCTATAGAAGCCGCGGACCCCAGCTAGTAATGTGTAAATATTAATTAAAAGTAAAAGGGTATCTACTTATTCATCTGTCAACAGTTCTTTGACCTAATATTAAACATTTTAGTTTTTAGAAAAATACCATTCTTTTTCGTATTTTTCTCAGAAAACCCTTTCATTTGGCATCCATGTCATATTATGGATGTGTATGAAATAAATATTCTGCCATCTGTGAGAGTCCGCCACTTAGTCCATGCATTGTCATCAAAACTAAACATGTTTGAAATATTTCAGCTCAATCGAAAACCGGGAATTGGGTCAAATTTTATGTTTTAACATAGTAACAGGTTAGCTTATAAAAGCGGGCTACAAAAAATATGCCAGCACTTTGGTCACGTGAACTAATATTCTAAATCCGATAAAAATGTAGTAGAAATACCCTTTTTTCAGATGGGAAATCATCAAATAACTTCCCCAGCTCTAGGCGCAGCGGGGGGGTGTCAGACTTGTACTAACTAAAACCCACCCCGGCTGGCAGTGGCCTTGGCAGGCCCTTCTGCTTTGCAGACATCTCTTTGAGTCGCGCGTGGATCACTAACGCGCCACGGCAGTAGAAATACCCTAATTTAAAAATCTAGGTAACTTGTAAGTCTCATGAAACGGGTAGAGCACCTCAAATGGAAATGGGCTGGACACGTGGCCCGAAATGAGATGTGCAAACGCATCCTGGAATGGAAGGTGAAAAGCGCCCTCCAGGACGACCACAAATGCGCTGGAAAGATGACGTGAGGAAAGTCGCTGGTTCGAACTGGACACAAAGAGAACAGCACAGAGAGGAATGGAGGAAGTTGAAGGAAGCCTACACCAAAATGGTCGAAAAAGACTAAAAAGTGAAAAAGGGAGTCTCATTTCATATCATCCCTACAAAGAACTCAAATGTTCTGATTTCTAATCCAGCGGAACGTTACTGCAGTGGAAAATTGACAAGCAGGAAAATAAATCAATAAGTTGTACTCACTCCATAACACACTAGTCTTGTATAACCTTGAAAAAAAAAAAAGGGTTTTAAAAATGAATGGTGCTTGGCATTGGCAATGAAACCTTGTTCACGTCTACAACAATTAAAAAAAAAAAAATTTTTTTGCAAACGTTTTGGTAAGTATGCCTGTTCTATTGTTTTTTTTTTTGTTACTTATTAGCCTTATTTTATCCCACAGCTGGGTAAAGGCCTCTCACATTTCTTTCTAACTTTCTCGGTGTTTTTTCTTCTTTGAATATAGTTCATTCGAAATAAAATTTCTATTTGTTTTACTTTTCACGCCATGCCATTAAAATTGAGTGTGTTAACTTTTTATTTTTTCTTTAATATATATTATTTAGGGTTCCGTACCTCAGAAGGTAAAAACGATACCCTTATTGATTAACTTTGTTGTCCGTCTGTCTGCCTAGAAACTTTATCTCAGAACCGCGCAGAGGAATCGAGTTGAAATTAAACCATATACTCAACTCTGTAATCCCTTAGTGCTGTGAAAAAATCAATCTTCTAAATCTTCGCAGTCAAAAGAATATGGCCGTTTATGTCACAAGTTTGTACGACACACGGTGCGCGAGTCTGACTCGGCCTTGGCCAGTATTTTTTTCTTTTTGTATTTTGCCATTTACTCAATTAAATGTAGTATAGTCTACTAGTCCCCACAACACACAGGGTATCCTAGTGTGGATTCATCAAGCTTTATCTATTTTTTACTGTTTTATCGGAACTGAACACATTTTAAATTGGCATAAGTTTCCTTTGTCAGGAGTTAGGAACAAAGAGACTTCTACGTTCCCGTGGGATTACAACTAGACTGCATGAGCGAAGCCGCGGGACTAAATATGAATGCAAATGCCTTATGACCTTTTATTATTATTTTAACAAAAATTTGCCCATAAACTTGAAAAATTTATCTTTCTGGGAATCAATTTCCAATATAAGTAAGTGGGTAAATGGTTTAATGAATATTAACATTAAGTAATAACTAATTAGAGTAGGTAATTCCAGCCTCCAACACTTGGCAGTACATTAAAATCAAAATGGAATCCGCTGCAGTATTACTATAGCACTTAATTTAAGTGTAACCTAAGTTACCCAGCTGTAGTAGAGCTTAATTTGACATGACATCATGCCTGTTATTCTGAAAGGTAAGGCAGAGGTGTCCTTATAGGTAGGTACACACACATTTCACCAGTTATTTTTTTTTCCTCTTTCCTTTTTTTAAAAACCGTAGCCCCACACTAGGAATTTCTCCTGTATTGTGGGTGCGTTTCCAAACATTCAAACTCACATACAGAAACCGCCAGACCCAAAACTACTACCTGTAAGGTCACACAAATATTTGTTTCGTGCGGGGATCGATCCCGCGACACACAGCGCTGCAGTCGATCGCTCAGCCATTGCGCCAACCGGCTTTCAAAACGACGATGATGAATAACTCATAATGGTTGGGACATTGGATACATATTACATTGAAGTGTGGCGTAAAATGTATGATATTTCTTTGTTTTTCTGGTAGATTTAAGTACTAACATTCGTTTTTTAAGTTGTGTTGTACTAACCTAATGGACTTTGTCTGCAATAAAATAATTTTATTTAATTTATTTTATAATCCAATTTTATGATGATTTTCTTATAAAAGTAAACGATATGCGATCAAACATCTCTGATTCATCAACAAAGAATTTGTCGTCGATATTTAATCTACAGTTCAACACATACTTCAAACTTGTCCTTTATTTTTAACAATAAACAGATTACTATATAGAGCGAGCAGAGCGTCTCAAAGGGAACGTAGAGTGGGGTCTCGGATAATATAAATATTCAGTGGAGGTTAACGGCGGTCGGCCGAGGTGAGCCACCCTTGATAAAAAGTTAAAATAGGCTTCACACTGACGCACTCCAAACTGCTGCTAACGTATTATGTAAGCTACGTTTTTTTTAATGTAGATACTCTTCTGCACTCTTCAATTGTTTTTTGTACTATTTTTTAATTTTAAATGAGATTTTAACTTCTTCATTCGTATCTATGGTACTTCTTTGACTTAAAAACAGGGTTTATTTATTTATTAAGGGCACTTGAACGACTTACTTACATTATAGCTACACAAAAATCACAAACAATGGACTATAGTGAGTTCGTCACAGTTCCCTTTCCTTCCTGATTTTTAGGTACCTGCTAGATGTAGTTTTTGTCCTTGCGCCTTATTTATTGTAATAGCAAAGCTAAGTTTTCCCTTTTCATCCCTCAATCTCCCTTTTTCACTTAAAAAAAATAACCTATGTCCGTCTCCAGGGTCTCAACTATTTCTGTACCAAAATTCATCAAAATCGGTTAAGCCATTTAGGCGTGAAGACGTAACAATAAAACTCACTTTCGCTTTTAAAATATTAGTGAAAATGTAAAGTTATGTGTTGAAAATGCATAAACTAAAACAATTGATAATAATAAAAATCATAAAGCTATAATTAAGCACCACGAGTCTCTGAATGCGTCTAAAACAAAACTGTAACAAACATTGTATTATTGTATTAATTAATCAACAAATAGAACGTTTGGAAAGTAAACTTTCGTGAAAACCTAAAAATAAAACAATTATAAATTGTAAATGACGTAGTTTTAGATAATATTTTAGAAATGAGATTATCATTTGTTGTTGCTATGTTCAGTGGTATACTAAATAGTTTTATGTTAATGAGATTTAAATACAATTGTGCAAATGTTTGTAAATACTTTTGAACATTTGAACACGTGTTGCAAAATCGAAAAAACGAAACATAAATGAAGTTGTTACTTATGTTTTCTTTTGTTTGAACAACTGAATCAATAATACTGAAACCAACACAGTAAAGTTTGTAATTTATTTATAGACGTGGATGAATCAAAAGCATATAAGGATCGATACAGATGGTTGGAGTTCTATAGCCTCTTCCTTCTCCTATGAGGAACAGCAATTAGTTTATAATGTAGGTAAGTGCTTCTCCTTCCCGTTTGGTTAGTGCTTAACCGGGTGTAAGAGTTTTAAAGCCACACACGGCCTTCTGACTTGGCTTTTTTTCATCATTAAATAACTTCTCCAGCTCTGGGCGGATTGGCAGGGAGAGGCAGACTTTTTCTGATAAAACCCATCCATGTTCCTTCTATTGCTCTTTGTGTTCCGGGACCGCGGTATCTTCTTCAAATAGCCGATTCCAGTAGCTTTTGATTTGGCTTTACCTAAACCATCGAGATATACACATGCATCCCATAGGCTGGTTATCTCGCGATGTATTTTAGTGTAACTGTTAGGAATCTACAAGTCTCGAGTTAAAACGTAAGGGTAGTTCACCGTGTAGCTCACCGTCCCTCCGTGTATTGACGTCTTCCACGCGCGCCTCAAAGAGATGTCAGCAAATTAGAGGGGCCTGCCAAGGCGACCGCCTCTCCGTTGCGGGTTGTTCGAAAAAGATACCGCGGCCCCGAACATAAAGGACAAACATGAAGGAATATGAGTGTGTTTGAGTCATGCAAGTCTGTTACTACAGCAGGCGAAGGTATTTGATGATTTCCCATGCTTAAAAAAAATAATTTTCACTTGCTTTGTTATCACAAACAGGCTTACAAACCTACTTCCTTATATAGGTTGAACTTTGAATAACATATATTAAGTATATCAGTAGGTAATATTCACATCTTGTTGGTGCCAACCGTACCGAACGAAAGGTTGGTCACGGGGTGAAATTTCTGCGTGGGCTGTACCAGCCCGCTCGCCTATGTCTACTACTATATAGATATATTAATAAATATTAAATACACCTTATTGGTATCTTTCTTGCCAGGAAAATATAAAAGTTGGTCGTGAAAATGACACTGAAAGAGATAAGTTAACTGTTTAAAAGTTTAAGTTAGCAATATCGTTTTTCATTCATTTCAAATAGGTACATACTTTTTTAAATGAATGAAATACTATTTTGGTAACTGTAGTGACAAAACCTTTTTCTTAGAAAAATCAGAACGTTTTTTCTTAAATATTTTTCGAGGAATACTCGTATAATTACGCTATTTGTTTATACATTAGTTAGTTAGCTACCGCAAAATTCCCCAAATTGTTAACTCTACGGTAATACTACTTCAGTGACGCGAATTTGCCAATCAAGTTTAAAATTAAGTTAATGTTGAATGCTGATATCGCTCGTTATGTGGGCATTGCATAAACAGCAGCCAATAACTGCGTTGCAAGCTAAAAAATAAAATTAATTCATTTAATAAATAGTTTTTGTTTTTGTAATTTCTAAAAGTTCGCAAATTATAAACATGAGATGATGGGTACCGATTTAAAAACGTGAGTATAAAAATCAATGTTTGTTTTTAATTGGCAGGTTGTTGGCTGCTTACCCAGACTATTCTGTATGGTGCCTTGAAGTTAAGGCCTCAATCAGAAATCATTGAATATGAGTAATGAAACAAAATACAGTTGTTTAGTTGACTCCAAAAAATATAAAACGTTTCAGACGCTAAATTTGATTTTTAACTCAATAACATAAGATAAACGTAAAAATAAAGAAAGATTTAAAAAAAGGAATAAAAACATCTTCCAAATTAATTTGGTCACTTTCGATTATTCAAGTCATTAAATTAAGGGCACGCCACAATAGTGGTGGTAAGAAGGACCTTTGAGGAGTGGCTGGAAAGGCGTCATGGCGTCCTCACCTACCGCCTGACGCAGGTCCTCACCGGACACGGAAGTTTCGGGAGGTTCCTGCACATCATCAGGCGGGAGGAAACGCCCCGGTGTCACCATTGTGACGGTCGCCCGGAGGACACGGTGGAGCACACAGTGGCGATCTGCCCAGCTTGGGCGGAGCACCGCCGTGCCCTCGTGGAGGCGATCGACGACGGCGATCTCTCGCGTCCGGCCCTGGTTCAGGCTATGGTCCGTAGCGAGAGGGAATGGGAAGCGGTCACCACCTTCTGCGAAGCAGTTATGCAAGCAAAGGAGGTGGCCGGGCGTTTGAGGGAGAGAACATCTGCCCAACCCAGCCGCCGCGGGAGACGCCCCGGGCGCCGGGTGCCGCTAGACGACTCCCGGCCACCGCAGAAGCGGGCCTGTGGACGGTGAGCAATTGGTAGCTCGCCGTCCGTACGTCAATTGACGACAGGCCGTGTCGACGGCGCGTTCGTGTTTCACGCGCGCCTCAAAGAGATGTCAGCAAAGCAGAGGGGCTTGCCAGAGCCTCCGCCTGCCGGGGTTGCGGGTTGTTCGAAAGAGATACCGCGGCCCCGGAACGTAAAGGGCAATAGAAGGAACATGGGTGAGTTTTAGTCAGTACACGTCTGACATGCCCCCACGCTCGAAAAAAAAAATCATTATATTAAAATCACAAGCTTAAACCCCAAAGTACCCCAATATCCAAAACTATTTATAAAACCCAACATCCAAAAACCAATATCACTCAAAAACGTAACTGAAACGTTCTCACAAACGTGCACAATACACCCCTAGTTCGTAAAAACGATTTGATGTGTGACAAAGCATTTGTCGGCGAATGTACCGCTCGATCCGCCGGGTAAGTTTTGTCAAACATATCGAGTAAGTAAACACTCCGAACGTATTGTGTTTAAAAGTTACTTATTCGGTGAATTTAAGTTGATTAAAAAGATTAAATACACGTGGAATTGGTTGTTTGTTTTGTTTTGTGATGTTGGATGTTGAGGATTTTTGCATTATGCTCAACGTACTCGATGTTTGCTATGGATGACGATAATGATACAAAATATGCAGTTCTGCGAGGAGACTGCGTGAGGAATTTAACTGAATTTAGTATTTATTGCAGTAAATACTGATTATCACAACATCATGCCTGTAAAAACCGCAGCAAAAATCTAGACTCAGTGGTTGTTACTGAGAAATTCTTGACGAAAAAGCCCAGTTTCTTCTTTGTTGTCTTTTCGACCCAGGAACCTCATGACCACTTGACCAACGAAGCAATCAGGATATTATGTAATAAAGAAACAATAAAAAAATCGGGTATTAGGCCTGCATGCACATGTATGAGTACGCTGAGGGGTCAGGTACCCGGTAGATGTTTAATTTTTTTTTATTTGATGACGGATAAAAGTAGTCCATCCATGTATTCCCTTCACCCGCAATTTTGTACTTGACATTGTATCTCTGAACAGGGCTTTTCAAACGACTAGCCATGGGCGTGTGTAAACCTCCGACATTCCACCCTCGGGTGGTAATAAGTTGACATTAAGCCGACCACCACAAAACATATCGATTTGACAACATAATTCAGTAACATTTCACAGGTAGGTTAGTGATAAGCATAAAAATCATGTAATACCCAGAAATAGTGCTTGATGAGTAGTGAATTCTACTTCCCTTAGTAGAAGGGACTTCTAACGTGGGCGCTCACTGTGGGCGTACGATTGTACACCTCTGCATAACCTTTCAGGGGTCGCTAACGTGTGTTAAGGCACATAATTTATAATAACATTTTACATTATATGCTTAAATAACGTAGTGATTGATGTGTTTGGGAGCTGATATTTCAAGAGGGTTTTGCTAACACCTTCTCAAGAAATACTTAAGTAATTATCTCTGAATAATTTAAACGAAGCGGTAAATAAAATATTTAACATCCACGTATTTATGATAGTCAAAGTACACAATAAATGCGAAACACGAGTAAACGACCGACGACGCGGTTAGCGCAGTGGCGGAACGATCGGCTGCCGCGCTGTGTGTCGCGGGTTTGACCTACAGATAGTTGTTCTGGATCTGGTTGTTTGTGTATGTGAGTTTAAATGTTTGTAAACGCACCCACGAGACAGGAGAAACACCTAGAATAGGGCAACGTTTTTTAAAAAAAAGATCTGCCACAGGCCCTCTGCAGCAGCAATGCGGCACTTACTTCTGATTGCTAAAAAGTCATCAGTATGCTATGCATCAAACATTTCCGACGCATTGCAGAAGCGTGGCAGCCCTAACTTCCTAAATGAAAAGCAATGATGGCTTTCTGTGTACAGCTTATCCAGAGGTTACACGTAACAGGGTACATGGTACCTTATCTATGGTCAACCACGGTGTCTGGTTCAAATAGGACTAACCGTAAGTATTACGCTTCCGTTCCTGGAACACAGCACTTTTTTTTTATTATTATTGATAGGCTCGCGTTTGACCACTATCTCACCTGATGGTAAGTGATGATGTGGTCGACGATGAAGCACGCTTACCTAGAAATAACCTATTCACTCTTGACTTGAAGACCCCCAGGTTATAGCTGTCAGGAAATACAGACTCCGGCAGGGAATTCCACTCCTTAGCAGTACGCACAATGAAGGTATTCCAGACTAGAATGAGACGTAATCCACGGGTAGGTCGGCGGATGTATCAGAAATATTCATTTTTTTGTTTGCAGGACATGGCCGTTACGATGGTTTATTTCAACGTTTTGATGCAATAACGATGATGATAAATTACACAACCTCAGTGACAGCTTATGTTCGAACCAATGACTTATAGGTCGAGCAAAATAGACGCTTGACTAAATCAAACTTCTTTCATCGTCGACGAGGTTGTTCACTAACGGGGAACTTTATCATCCCCGAGTTTCATAGGCTGTATTTAAAACGTTCAATAACGAAAGCAAAGCTGAGAGCAACAACTAGTCTATACCAATATTATAAAGAGGAAAGATTTGTATTTTTGTATCGAATTGGCTCCAAAACTACTGGACCAATTTTTACCTTTTTTTCACTAATAGCAAGCTACATTATTAGGAAGTAAGATAGGTTATACTACATCACACTACTACCCTCGGGAGCGAGGCAGAAACTAAAGACGTGGGTGAAACCACTCAGGACAGCTAGTCCTTACTAATATTATAAAAGCGAAAGTGAGTTTGTTTGTTTGTTACGTCTTCACGCCTAAATGTCTAAATCGAGCTTTATTTAAAGTGAGAAATGAGGGATAAAAAGGGGAAAAAGGGAAAACTTAGCTTTATTATTACAACAACTAAGGCGCAATGGCAAAAACCACAGGTAGCAAGTACCTGCAAATCAAGAAAGAGGAACTGTGTTACCCCGAATTTAACGCGAGCGAAGCCGCGGGCAAAACCTACTTCATTCAATAAACAGACAAAGATCTGAGAATATGCGATGAACAGTCATAAGTAAGTTAAAGAGTAAGTGAAGCTGGCTGCTTGCATCCGGAAACTCATCAGGAATTCTTCGTCGCTCGTCCGGAAGCACAATGTTATGACTGATTGATTTGAGCTAACCGCAGGCTCCATCGATGTCATTCCTGGGTCTGATTGTTCGTATATAACTCCCAGGTCTTACATATATTCCTTTTTTAGTTACTGATTCAGGAATTTATGGATTACTAGCTGTCGCCCGCGGCTTTGCACGAGTGGTATAAAAAAAAGTATCCTATGTGGTATTCCAGACCAGACTATAATCTACATCTGTGCCAAATTTCATAAAGATCCGTTCAGCTGTTTTGACGTGAAAGTGTAACAAACATCCATCCATACATCCTCACAAACATTCGAATTTATAATAGTAGTAGGAAGTAGGATTATAATATTAGTAGGATTTCTGATTAGTACCAATGTACGAGCATATCAATACCAACAGTTGGTGTTAGTGTGTGTGTTCATTAATTTATTTTATACACAATTCATACCGTATTGAATTACCCAGTTATTAACTGGGTTGTTGAGGTCAGATAGGCAGTCGACCCATGTGAAATACTGGTATTGAGCTTAATCTGGTAAGACTGGAAGCCTATCCCAACATAGTTCAGAAAAGGCTAGGCAGTTAATGATAATTTAAAAAGCATAGCATTAATTACAGAGAGAAGATAGCGAAAAAAATAGGATTCCTACTCTGATACGTAGGTTTCTCCATTGGAGTTTGATTTACAAAGGGGTGTTTGAGCAACCCCCGCCCCCCTACCCACTCCCCTCTCTAGCTCTCGACCCTGGTTACTTCAAGGGAGTCAATTCTTACGAATTGCTTTAACAATCTAAATCTTGACCTAACGGGACGAACACTAACCTATTTTTAGTTTTTAATGTTTTATTAGGTTACCTATATTCCTATTGCATGACAATAACTTTTTTTTATTTTAGTTATGTTTGGTCACTTTTATGTAATTTATGTTTCTTTTATTTGATTTGTATTTCTCTTAATTTCTGTCTATAAATTGTAAAAAATATGGACGGAATAAGACAACGATCAGTGGATTATTGTCTACTGGAGTCTACGTAATATTTGTAGCCATTGGCCAGAATCTTATTCATATTTACATCCAACATTAACAGTTTTATAATAGCCGTATGAAATTGCCTTACACGCATATAATCATATAACTACACAGTCAAACACGAGTCACATTCAGCCAATATAAGCTGAGCTGTGAATCCTTTCATACTTCTTTGTATAGTAGGCCTTTAAAACAAATATACTGGTAGACTGGTGAGATTATGCCGACATAGAAAATTAAAAAATCTGCAGAATTCCTTGACTGGTACTATTCATTATTTCGAGTTATTTTTGTTAGTAGCGTGGACAATTAAAAATGTGGTGAGTGCCGTGGAAAAAACCAGGCGTTTGCCCGTTTTCACTTATAACAGACATCTAAATGCCTCAACAGGACCACTCTTTGAATTTCAACTCTCGGCTCTGGGCCAAAGTTTCAAAATTGAAGAGATACAGGATGTACAACCTACATTCTTCTAGGAGTCCTAGGCAACCTGTCAGTCGCCATAACGAAAGAGACAATGGTTTTTCCGTACTTTAAGTTAAACGACACACAATGTTATTTTCGAATTTACATATCTATCTCAATACAAAAAAAAACACCCGTAACATACCGAGTTTCCTCCGTGCCTCAGAAAGCACGTTAAGCTGTTGGTACCGGCTGGCATTAGTAGATTTTTGACAGTCATTAAAAAGTCACACAACTAGTCTTACCAAGGGTATCGTATTACCCAGTACTAACTGGGTTGTGGAGGTCAGATAGGCAGTCGCTCCATGTAAAATACTGGTATTCAGCTGCATCCGGTTAGACTGGAAACCGAACCTAACGTAGTTGGGAAAAGGCTAGGCAAAAGATGAATACAAAGAAACACGTGTCACTGTGTTCGTATACCCAGTATATAGGGTTACCATGACGTATTGAAGCATTACTTACTCTGAGTAACTTGACTTAGTGTGAGAAAGAGATGGCGCTAGAGATCCTGTATAGCTCTGTCTCTTTCTCTCACTGCAATAAGTACTGTTTTAAAACGTCATGGTAGAATAGCTGATCTCCGAAACCATTCAACAAATTTCAATGAAATTTTGTGAAAGTTTACGGTTACTTCCAGCTTTGAAAGAGTTCTGGATTTAAAAAAGTACTAGCTTTTGCCCGCTTCGCTCGCGTTAAATTCGGTAGCGCCTTATTGATTTGTAATTTGCAACGTTCAGTTTTCCCGTTTCTTCCCTCTTTCTCCCTCATATCCCACTCTTTTTTTAAAACTATCTCTGTACCAAATTTTATCAAAATCAGTTTAGCCATTAAAGCGTGAAGAGGTAACAAACTCACTTTCGCTTTTATAATATTAAAGTAAGGATTGCCGTGTGAAGCAAGGAGTTTAGTATCCTATAGATTGAAACTCGCACCACACAGATGCAAATGTGATGTGAACTATTCGATCGGTACCTAAGCTAGAAGTGTACATAATAGTGTGAATGATTTCAATTGTTTCTATTTTTATTTCATCACATTTAGAACGCACGAATGGATCTAACCTACCAAGGCTGAACTGTAGGCCGTTTATTGTAAAACATATTGCCTTAATTTATACTTAATACTAGGTTTTGCCCGCTGTTTCGCTCGCGTTAAATTTAGGGTAACGTTCCCTTTTCCTGATTTGCAGGTAAGTGCTACCTGTAGTTTATGTCCTTGCGCCTTATATATTGTAATAGCAAAGCTAAGTTTTCCCCTTATTTCCCTCCTTCCACTAATCTCTGACTTAAAAAAAAAATCAAAATCATATCTCTAATTCTTCGTAGTCAAAAGACATGTTTATGTTTTGTACGGAACCCTCGTTATTCGAGCACTTACCTGGTTTGTTAGTGTTGATAAAAAAAAACATAACTTAAGTTATATAAATATGTACTTATTACTTTTTTTTTCAAATTTCGTACGCGTACTTTTGAGAAATAAAGATTCTTAAACCACAAAAATGTCTGCACTCAGCAACAACTAACAATGATAGAAATCTTTTTCATGTCGGTAGAGTAGTTTAGGAGATTACATCTTACATCCAAAATTACAGAATTTACATCTTTCTAATATTAGTGCAGATAATGATTTTCTTTTATTCAAATAACTAAATGATCATTTATATTATTTGAATCCATTTAAATTTAGGGTCTCTAAAGGGACTGCCAGTTGGACCCATGTCCCTTTCGTGAGCTTTTCAAAAGACCCGGTTTCGCTTGACATTTGAGGAATTTATCTACATCCGGAAAAGATTTTATCGATCTGATTTGTGTTACCTAAAGTAGGCAATATTAAAAATACCTTAAATACTTAATTTATTTTGACCAAAAACGTGTTGTATCAAATTATTTTATTAGAATATCTCCTGTATCGTGCATGCATTTACAAACATTCAAACTCACATATACAAACAGCCAGACCCGGAACCTGCAGACAAATATTTGTTCCGTGCAGGTCGATACCTGCACGGAACAAACCGGCGACTCGCAGCGCACCAGTCGATAGCTCAGCCACTGCGCCAACCGCGTTGTCATTTTATTGAATTAGAGGTTTCTCCTTAGCTGACAGTATAATATAATTACTATCTTAAACGAAGAACCAAAAAAAAGAACTTCGAAAATTAAAAACAAAATATTTCGATTAAAAAAAAACGCTAAATATGGAAAATATTTTTACTTTCAGAAATCAGGGACTTTTTCTAGCAAAATAAGTTTTTTGATCAATTACTTAATAAGATTGTTAATAATTAGGTACTTGAAACGCCAACGTATTTCCGATGTAAAATCAATTTGAATCTACAACTTTCATAATTAGGTACCTACTTAGGTACTATGTTTAGCTGCAATCTTAATTTAGCGAAAATAAACTTGTATTTCATTTGCATTCATTCGTAAAATCTTCAAATAATCCTTTTTAGAAACAACCGGAATTGGCAAGCATCGCCGCCAGCTATCGTTGTTTAGCATTTAAAATGGTCAGACCTCTTACTGGAGGAACCTTGAGAGGATTGATTCACCTCGGCACTGGACGCGGAGGTCGCTGCGCACACGCCGGTCCGATCAATTGTTACTGCGTATGTCTTATGTTGTTATTGATAATCGGTTACGAAATTGCATGGGTTTACATAGCTACATCCTACTTATATTATAAATCCTACTAATATTATAAATGTGATTTTTGTGAGGATGAATGGATGTGTGGATGTTTGTTACTCTTTCACGTCAAAACGGCTGAACGGATCTTCGTGAAATTTAGCAGTAAAGTAGATTGTAGTCTGAAATGACACATAGGATACTTTTTTTTCGATATTACGCGGGCGAAGCCGCGGACGCCAGCTAGTTTTGCAGCGAGGATGGATGGAGTATGGCTGTATGTTTGTTACTCTTTTGCGTCAAAACGGCTAAACGGATCTTTATGAAATTTAACGAAGAGACAGATTATGGTCTTGAAGAACACATAGGATACCTTTTTCTCAAACCTCACGCGGCCGAAGCCGCGGGCGCTAGCTAATGGATAATAAACAAACGTAATCTTCATAAAACATACCTTCATAATCTTATTTAAATGTATTCTCTGCAGCAATTTGAATGAAATCAGCGAACTTTAAAGGCGAGAATTTGGCGTTTCCTAATGACGAGTTTTACTCAAGCAATTCAAAAACTTAGCTCAAAATATTCCGCGAGTTAACACTACTATGCTCCTGAGATTCAGTGGAGTTTCGTTATCTTGCGCTTTTCAGTAAATAAGTAGACTGAAAAGGCGTTTTATAAGGAGAAGAGGTAAGTGCAGGAAATATAATGATCAAGAAAAGCATTTTACCACAAAAGTGGGCCCACATCAAAAGATTATAACTTATTAGCTGGCGCCCGCGGTGTCGCCCGCTCGATAATGAAAAAAAAGTATCCGTTGTGTTATTTTAGACTATAATCTACCGCTGTGCCAAATTTCATCAAGATCCTTTCAGCCGTTTTGACGTAAAAGAGTAGCAAACATCCATCCATCCTCACAAACATTCGCATTTATAATAATAAGTAGGAAATGGATTTTAATATATTTATATTTTCGATATTTGTAAATCAGTAATGACCTTTAGTATTTTTTTTTGCACATATTTACCGCATAATCGTCCAAAAGTATTCATAGAAGCATTTATTTCAGTTACATTGTTACGGACACTGTTATCCTTACTAATCCTTACTTAATATTATAAAAGCGAAAGTGAGTTTGTTTGTTAACTCTTCACGGTTTAATGGCTAAACCGATTTTGATGAATTTTGGTACAGAGGTAGTTGGGAACCAGAAGACGGACATGGGCTATTTTTTATTAAAAAGAGAGGGATATGAGAGAGAAAGTGGGACGAAACGGTAAAATTTAGCGTTGCTATTACAAATCAATAAGGCGCTACCGAACTTAACGCGAGCGAAGCCGCGGTCAAAAGCTAGTATTTGATAAATATTTATTTCGCGGAACACATTATTATAGCGTAACCGTCCCGTAGCCGTAGCTCCTAAAGCGTAGCAACGGCTACACGACGCGTTGTCGCTGCTAGGAATACGTAGCCGTACGTAGCATAGTGTAGCAGCGTCTACGTACCGCGTAGCCGTGATCACTGCGGTGTAGCAGCGTCTACACGCCGCGTAGTCGTAACCACTGTAGTGTAGCAGTGCCTACACTTGCGTCGCACAGTTCACGTCGCTGCAACTAGCGACATATACATAGACTCGCGTAGCAGTCTGACCACGCCTGACAGCTAAAGTCGTGGGATTGCTTTTAAGAAAAAAAAAAAGAAAATGTATTGACTAAAATCTTTTACATCAACAAACCTTTTAAAAATACCTGGATTTTCCTCTTGAATCCTTGGTTAAAGGAACGTAGTCACAGCGTTTGTTCTGTGTATGGCACTACGGACGCCCACTCTGGACCAACGCCGATTACGAAGGCGGGGGGGCTTACTACTTAGATAGTAAGCTTATTTTATTATTAGTCATGAATGGCGTTAGTGTCAACAAGTAAACAAAAATACTCGAAGTATCAAAATATAACATCGCAGTAGGTTTGGGCAGAAGTTTATCTACACACCCACATTTGGCTAGTTATGTTGAAGTCATATGAAATAGGGAGAAAGTCTATTGCCATCACCGGACATTTAAAAATCATGGTGTGACATGGTGGCTAACCCAACATAAACTATTTTGCTAATGATGCAGATCAATACATCACATTGACCAACCTAGACAGCACAGTTACAAATCAATATCTTCTTAAAACACTTAATACAAAAAAAAACTGTAACTTTTTAACATAATATTTACTCTGTCATTGACAACCAGTATAAAATATAATAAATATCGGATCAGTACGGAAATTACGTTCACTTATCGGCAGCGTATCGTTACCGCATGTGTGCTTACGGCTCGCCGTCAACGCGGCGTCATCTCGCTTGTCACGGAGCCGGCGAAGCAGAAGGTCAAGTGTTCAATTACAAAGGAAACGTTTAGAAAATAAGTAAATAGTCTTTGTAGATAATAAACTTGTT
Source organism: Ochropleura leucogaster (assembly GCA_958449745.1). Lineage (NCBI taxonomy): Eukaryota > Metazoa > Arthropoda > Insecta > Lepidoptera > Noctuidae > Ochropleura > Ochropleura leucogaster. Next base: position 6,179,051 of record OY288212.1, read on the forward strand.
GTTGTGTAGTTAAGTAACATAATTGTTTACTTGTAGTTGCAGATTATTGTATTAAATAATTTGACGAAAGATCATTGTGTTTAAACTTGTCAGCAGACCAGACTAGAGGGATAATAAAAAATGGGGATTAATTAAAAGTTCAGTTACTTCGATGCTAACTACCAATATTTTCATTGCTTAGTGTTGATACTTTGATAGTTGCCAGATAAAATTACAAATATGCGTCTCTCCACGGTCTTTTTTTTTCGAAAGGAAAATCATCTTATAGCACGGACTAAAACCCAGTATGTTCCTTCTTTTGCCCTTTATGTTCCGGGGCTGCAGTATCTCTTTCCAACAAATCGCACCCTGGGCATACAGTGGCCCTGGCAGACCCCTCTGCTTTGCTGACATCTATTTGAGGCGCACGTGGAACACGAACGCGCCTTCGACACGAAACGCGTTGACCCTGTAAGATTTTAAGACGCTGTTTATTAGTGAAACTTCTGCAAATTCCTACTACTCCCCCTCCCGTCCCTCTCTCCCTACTCCCCGCTGTACGAAGCCCCGCTCACCTAAATATTGTTTTCGTAGCAGGGCCGATGAGAACGCTTTGACGGCACCCGGCCAAATTGACGGCTTCTCCGTTGACGATGATACAATGCAAGGATTCCGTCGTACTACAACAGATTTACAACTTTCAACTAAATTTTAAGCAAGATATTTGATCTAGTTCAACTATGTACGCATACAAATACATAGTTGAACTAGATCAAATGTAATGTTTTTCACTGATTGTGTAGATACAAAATCTGGTTTTCCATATATTTTTATGCGTAACACATGATTGTTTTTCGTAAACATTTGTTAGTACACCCGGGGAGCAATCAGGCCATCACAAAAACCAGTTTATGCGGATCTCATTGTTCTGGAAATCTATTCAAAGCGAGGCCATTTTATACTGGAAATGTATAGCTTTATGTGTCACTGTGTTTACTATTGAGTAATATAGTTTCCACCTAAACCTATGGCGAAATAAGGCTATTTAATGGAAGAGAAAACAAAAGAAATAAGAAGAGAAAAACACTTTTTTTAAAACCTAAGACTTTTATTCATAACCGAAAAGGCTGAACGACCTGCTTTAGAACAAGACAAAAAGGAGAGGTTGGCCATTGCCCTGCAGCGTGGCAGTGACTACGGTACAAGCTAAATAATTTAACAGAAACACAGTTGAACTTGGAACACTAAATTCTACGTCGTTTAACTAAACGATTTAGTCAAATACCAAAGTCTGTTGACCTAGACATTGAAAGTGTCATTGTACTAATCACCTTTTAATATTAGTCTACATTCCAATATTTAACTTGGCAATAAAGCTGTATAGTGTTACCAGTTAACAATAATAATATAGTTCGCCTTCCCAGTCCGTTGCTCGACATAGGGCACTGTCAGACAGGGAAGCAATACTGTAGCCGCCATGCATACAAACTCGTTGGTTGATAGAATAATATAGTGAGACTAACGCCATCTATGTGCCGCGCGACGAACTAAAATTATTCATCAAGTTACGGTAACAAATTGTTGATTTATTTTGTTTGAAGAGGTTTTTAGGTGGTTTCCGTGATACTAAATGATAGAAACACGCCTTTTTCATATAAGGCTAGGGAGAAATAAAGACGATAGACTGCCTAGCACATCGATTTTTCAATTTTTTACAACAAAGCTCTTCTTGCTTACACGATATAAACACTTACCTACATAGGTAATGTTAAAGTTTCGTTTATATGACTTACCAGGTATTGTTAACATCAAACTCGAGCCTTTTTTCTCATGACACCTACCATAATACGGTCTTTATTGTAACACATTTTTTTGTACTAAAAAGGCGTTCGCATCTCGCCCGATGTGAAGCAATGACGCAGCCTATGATGGGGCACACCGAAATGATGTTCTTTCTGCTTCACCCATAGTTTATTCAATCCTTAAATAACGTACAGTATAATAAACTTATTATAAGATGCATAACACATAGGAGCGTTAAATGTTTAAACGTCCTCTCCCTGCGAACGGAGTCAATCCGTAAAGTCGGCCTCAGCGGCGCTCCCTAAATAAATAATATCCGAACTGAACAAATGTATCTTTTGCACCGAAAATAAATTTAAGTAGACCTTGTTACTAAGTTATTTGATACGATTACGTTTGTTACTGGGTTTAAATAATTGTTTTTTTGTTATATTTTCGTTACGTTCTTTCCCTTATCCCAAATTATTTTCTTCGGCCCAGCATGTCTTCTTTTACCATACTCCTCTCTTACTTGTAATCTCATCATCATCCTTCTTTTCCCTTCATTTCACAGTTATTTTTCGTCATCATTCTTCTTCTTTTGTACGGAAGAAGATTGGTTATCAAGGCTTTTGGCCCAGCTGTAGAAAAGCAACGCTACTGAAAAACTAAAAATAGTAATTACCTAAGCAAATACCAAATGGATAATGATTTAAGTGGGTTTCTTAAAGCTTTATAATGCGATATTGTTCACTTAAATCATTCATTGCAGGGCATTAACCTCCCGCTACGGCGCTTCAGATCTTTCAGTAGAACTCTTCCCGCTAAAATATATAACCTAGTATTTAAAACCACCTGAGTAAGCAAAGCGGAAACTCACTTGCTAAGTTTTGAACAGAATGAGATGTTTCACAGTACCTACCTAAGACTCTTCAGGTACCTAATCATTTCCTAAAACAAAATCCTTTGAAAACAATTTTTAATATACAGAGTATAAGAAGCATCCTGTATTCGTGTAACAGATACAATGGTGCATTTTTTTTTTCTTTTTTTTTTTAAATGAGAATGTATGTTCCAAACAATTTCGGATAGTAAGGAATGTCTATTTTTTTCTAAAATCATGTAAGTACTTAGGTAGGTAAATAAAATTTATGGTAAATTTCGAACCTGAAAGCATTTATTTAAATTAGACCATAATAGTTATTTTTAAATGTAAAAATTTAAAGACTCGTAATACTGAATTCTGTTATTCATGCTCAATCTAATTCAACAAAACCACAGTCTACCAAACAGTGGAAAGATTTCGTGAGTTGGTTTTTACGTACCAACAATGGCACTTATCTGTTTAGTGCGAAATGATTATAATATTATCAACGTCGCCATTAGTCATACCGTCTCATCCGGCAAGACAAAGAACTTGAATTACGTTTCAACTTAGATAATGATTATAATTTTAAAAATTATAATTATGATGTGCAAAGTTTAAGTGCATTTATCATAATCATTACTTTATTTTAAATTCATAAGTTTTATTTTTTAATAATTATCATGAATGTTGGCGAGGCAAAAAGAGTATACGCGGATCACACTATGTGGCGTTTTGTGGTTCCTACCTACCATGGAAAAAAAGCCGTGACTATATTGTATATATGTGGGTACTCGTCCGTAATGATAAAAAATTAAAAATAGTTTTTTACTAAATAAACAGAATAAAGAAAATAAAAAGACGCAGTTTAAACTCAATATTGTCCTGCATGAGGTGAAAAAGACCAATTTGAGACTAATCAAAATAATATTTTAAAATAACTCTTGCAAGGTTTAAAAGAGCTTGGAATTGAATTTGAGAAACGAATCACAGTCTTCGCCTATAGCTCTGTAGCAACACAGGTCGGATACTACATGCCTGCAAATGTATTAATCTACTAGGTACTTTATCTAAATTGAACATAATTAAAGTCTTTTGTCTATGCTGCTGTAATTGTCTGTTTAATTATTCTACGGTTTCAGTCATCACCATAAATCTAGGGACAGTTGTAAACTCTGCTTGTCTATGCTCACTTCTGTAATCTTTTGATCAATAATCTCTCCGGTAGCGAAGGGATGTCGGATTATATCTTCGTTAATTTTATTAGCTCTCAAACAATCTATCGCTTTGCCGTTAACTCTATTATTGGCAATATCGTGTTCATTACGATCAAGTACCTACTGTTTTAAGCTAGGGTATTAAATAGTTTTGTTCACATTAGTTATTGTTCCTTGTAGAATTGAAGGCGGTAAAAAAGCAGCTCTGTAAACGACCTTCTGACTTCTATCTAGCAACCTTGACCCAGAAGTCGATTTAACCTTATGCATAAATTCATGACAAAATGCCCTCAATTATAGCAGATCTTATTCTTAGCAACTAGAGCAAGACCTAACACTTCCGTATGCCCCGGGGTTGCGGGTTGTTTGAAAAAGAAACCGCGGCCCCGGAACAGAAAAGGTAAAAGGAGTAATGCCCAAAGCGGAAGAAATTATTTGATATTTTTTGATTTTTCATCCGAAAAAAAAACATAATATACCAAAACTTCCAGAGTAGTAGTGGGCAAATCGTAACGTAAATAATACTCGTAAAACTAGAAACAAAACAAAACACAAACTCCGTTTCACAAAATAGTTTGTTTATCTATTTAAAAGAAAGATTCTCGACGTCTTTAATGAAGTGGCTACCCACAAACAACCAAGGTCTTACGAATATAATAACGCACATAACGCCTTTCACAAAATAACAAATGAAATCATCACCAAACCACAACTGTTGGCCCAAATGTACGAAATCTCCTTGTCTTCATCAGATAGCGTTGGAACAAAGGTTGGACAAACATTGTCTTAGAGCAATCAAACAATAAAATGTAAACGCGGATTGGCCGGAAAATTGAGTGTATTTAAATTATATTGGCCGACATTGGATACTGAACGTTAATGAACTTTTAAACTTGGTCGAGTAAACTACGCGTCACCGACTCAGCGAACATATGGATGGATTCAGTCGATTTAGTCGGTTACAAAAACTCGGCGTTTTATGGTTGTGCCACACACTTCTGTGGCATTATTTAATAGGGTTACTCGGGACAACAACCTCTTGCTTCATTGTGCAAGAATTACTAAGCGATTAATCGAACAATATTCAGTTTAGTATGAAAATTGATTCCGTTTTTTGTGACATCTTATTCTCTCAGTTTAGTAAACTTCCTAAAAATCAATGAACTATCTCAACAAGTAAATTAGACTCATTTTCAATTATATCGGTGTCTAAGTAATGGCTGGAAAGTCATAAAACTTATTCCCTATAAAGTGTTGACGAGTAGAAACATTGCGGCGATATCGGAGATGGAGGGACAGCCCTACATTAATGGTGTCCCATTGGCTTCGTGTGCACGTGCGCGCCGACGGCACCCGAATGCGACCGATCGGCGTCGAACGTGCTGTTTCCATTTTTCAAAAAGATCTTACATCCCGAATCAGTTTAAGACTTTTTAGAACTTGGGTTTGCCACTGTAAAGTCTTAATTTGAATAAAAAAGTTTCTGGACTTACGTCGTTTTGTTAGACGAGCACCGTATGCCCTCGAGACGACCGTAGCGCATGCGAAATCAGAATGTCACCTCCCATCTGCGTCGAATACACTGCGGCTTCTATATTGAACCTGAATTTTTGTTTACCTTAGAAACCAAGCAATGGTTTTAACAAGGAAAGATACAAACGGATCGCCTTAAATGGACTTACGGTATTTGTATATAGGTCGTTACTACTCGCTTTGCTTTGTATCGTGTTGATTTTCAAACCACTTTTGTTCGCGATATGCTTTTTGTATGAAAGATAGTTGGATAACGCGTTGTTAGAAATATTTTTATTGTTATGTGTTTAGTGACATCTGTGACAGGTAATAGGGGAAGCTTATTTACGCTTTCATTTATCTTTTCTCTATGGTTTTCAACTGAGAATCGAGTATTTTTAGTCCGTTTTAAATGTACTTAGATTAAATACTCCGAGCACTTCGTAGTGCAGTTCGTTCCAGACTTAAATGAATTTGAAAATTGTGATAAAATCATTAAGATATCGTGTTTCCCAGTACTTACCGGGTTCTGGAGGTTAAATAGGCAGTTGCTACATGTAAAATATTGGTATTCAGCTTCATCCGGTTAGACTGAAAGTCGAGCCCAAAATTGTTGAATAACGGCTAGGCAGATGACAGTATTAGACGCAAGTAACGTAAAAAAAATCTTTATCTAGTTATTAAAGAGTGTATGGATAACAAATAAAAAGTAAGAGGCATACCATACCATACAGATGCTGGATGCGGCAAGCTGAAGACGGTGACGACGCTATGGCGCTCATTAGGGGAGGGCTATGTCCAGCAGTGGACTAATATAGCCTGATGATGATGATGATGATGATGAAGACGCATGATGTCAACCCTCATGAGAAGAGGTCGTGAGTTGTTCAGTTCCTGTAATTCGGGCTAAACAGAATTCTACCTAATAGTACCGACTTTTCAGCAGATGTTTTTAAACCAAATGTAATAGGGAGCAAGCCTATTACCATCAACGGGCCACAATTCCTGCTCAGAAATTAATTCAATTCCTGCTGGGCTGCTCAGAAATTTCGCTTGGAAAAACCCAAAAACACTTTTTTCAACCCGGGAATCGAACCCACAAGCACTTGACAAATGAGGCAGTGTATGTAGAACTAGTTCTTTATATTACAAATGGAGGGTCAAACGATTAATTTCCAGTTATTGGAGCAGGAAAAACCGAAAAGTGATGAATTTACTAGATTATCGTATTTGAGCGGCCAGACGCGAGGTTTTGATGATAAGTGACGCTAATTAGCATTCAATGGGGATTTTCTAACGATAAAATATGTTTTGAAGTTAAACTTGTGCCTATTAGAAATATATATTGATAGATAAGGTCGTTATTTCGATTAGAAGTGGATTATTAGTGCTAGGTTTATCAACTTGTTTAATTTAAATTATTATTTAAAAAAGAACTGATTCGATTGTTCCTTCTATTATCCTTACTGGAAAACAATCGAATCAGTTCTTTTTTTGAATTATTGATCTTGGTCTCCTGACCAAATTAAATAATTAAAATTAAACAAGTCGATAAACCTAGCACTAATAATACACTTCTAATCGAAATAACGACCTAACTAAACGGTTTAAATGAAAATTGGTGCCAACCTACAGTATTAATATAAAGTTCTTGTGAACGTAATTTTTATGTGTTGTTGAGTTTAAAAACGGGCTATGTGAAAGATGATATGGCTAGAAATAGGGTCCGTCACCGTCCATCTGTTACGGGAGCGATGCGCAATGGGTAGCTCACCGTCTGTCCGTGGGTGGGTTTTAGTCAGTACAAGTCTGACACTCCCGCCCGCTCCGCCTAGAGCGGGAGAAGTTATTAGACGATTTCACATACGCAAAAAAGGGCTGTAATAGAATAAGTCGAAAGACTTTCAGGGTGGACCTTCAGACTTTCAGTCTTGGACCTTAAGACTGAACAACTTTTGTCCTATGATTTTCGTTCATTGCTTTTAAGGATCCCACACCTCAAAAAGTAAAAACAAAACCGTTATAGAATGTCTGTGTTGTCCGTCTGTCTGTCGAGAACACCCTTCATCTCTGGAACGCGTAGAGGTAACGAGTAAAAATTAAAACCATATAGGTACTCAAGTCTGGTCCCTTGGAGCTGTGGAAAAAATTACCTTCGAGGTTTACGCAGTCAAAAGACATGACCGTTTATGTCGCCATGTTTGTGTGAATTTCCAAAACTCGTTGCGAAGCTTCATGGTGCCAGAGACCACACGGCAGGTTTTGCCTTTATTTTCTCTAGTATTGTATAATTATTAAGCCCATATGTGAGTGCTATGTATTATCATTGACTTGACGAAGCCCTGGTGGTTGATAGTGTTTAGTGTGTATAGTGTGTAGTTACTGATGGTGGCGGGTGTGTCGGGTCATTTAGCTCCATTCAAAATGGTCGAGCTGAATGGGCTGATCCATACGTCTTGTTCGTGAACGGGCGCTGTCAGTTGGGACTGGTCATCTTTTAGCTACCACGGTTCATTTTTAACTTATTTAGATTTAATATAAAATTTTGCTTTTTATTTACTCTGGACGCTCTTACTGTGCACGTCTTTCTACATCGTTCTCACATATTTGTATAATCTCAACATGAATGATGTAAATACGAATTTGTTAAAATATTATAATTTAAAAGAGTGTCCATGGTGTTTCTTGCCCATTCTTCTCCATAGAGATCAACGCTTTGGAATGGGCAACTACAGTACTTTCACACGTTATTATGCGTTGTGACCGGGACTGTAGATTCATTTTGTTTCTTGACATTCAAAAGTGCCTGTAATGGTCTAATTGAAATAAATGGTTTGATTTGATTTGATTTTTTATTTGCGTATGAAGAGATGATAATGAAATTTTAATGGATTAATAAAACTTAGAAAGTTATCGTTAAAGTTTCTTCACTTAGATATTAGATAGAATAAATATCTACACTCATCATCATCATTTTCCTGCCCTTTTCCCATTCTATTTGTGGTCGGCGCAACACGTTTTCTTCTTCCATTCTCCCCTATTAGACGTCACGGCATCATTTACTCCTTTCTCCTTCATACCATTCCTTACACAAACCATTCATCTTTATATTCTCCCTCTCGTTCTCTGACCATCAATATACAGATCCATCACTCTTTTAGTCACATGTGCTTCGTCCCTCCTCATGACATGTCATTAAAGTTGTACATTATTTATTCAAAAAGATACAAACATTTATTCGAAATAATTTTGGTATCTAACCAAACTTACGATCGTTATTTACATAGAAATACTATACGAGAATCAAATAACTATGAGTAGGTATAAGACGCAATTAGACACGCACTCGTATTCAAGGACAAAGTATATTATATGCGATCCGTTATGTAATGTTAGTCAATGCTTTTAAGTAAGAATACGGTTTCGACATTATTAAATATCAGATATTTTCTTATAGATTTTGTCTAGCAATTCTATTGTATGAAGATACCTAGTTTTTTTAGGCCAAAAGGAAAAACGGAAACCTTATGGGGTTACTTTGTCGTCCGTCTGTCTGTCTGTCTTGCAAGATTCTTTATTTCGGGAACGAGGAAAGGTGTCGAGTTCAAATTAAAGCCATATATTTTTTTTCTTTGGGTGGGAAATTATTAAATAACTTTCCCGCTCTTTGCGGAGCGGGGGGGATTGTCAGACTTGTACTGACTAAAACCCACCCATGTTCCTCTACTGCCTTTTATGTTCCGGGGCCGCGGTACCTCTTTCGAACAACCCGAAACCCCGGCAGGCATTGGCCCTGGCAGGCCCCTCTGCTTTGCTGCCATCTCTTTGAGGCATATACTCAAGTCAGTTAATTAATGATTGTTTTATTAATTTTAAAATTTATACCAGTTTATTAATTTTGTAATTCATAATGTGGAATTATCTAAAGCTTTATTACTATTACTTTATCCAAGTCAGTCTACGCAGTCAAAAGATATGGCCGTTTATGTTGCAAGCTTGTTCTGAACCCTCGGTTCGCGAGTCCGACTCTCAATTGAGCGGTTTTTTTTTTATCGTGACTAGGCTTGCGTTTGTCCCCCAACTAACCTGATGTGTGAATGATGTTGCCTAGAGGAGAAGAGCACGCCTTCCTAGAAGACTTCTTTAACCCATTATAATTAACACTTGAAACGCAATATCCACCATGTTTGTTATTTGTATCGAGTTTCCGATATTTCGGCGATGTTGCAAACGCCATGATCACGGATGAACTGATACAAATAACGAACATGGTAAATATCCCGTTTCAAGTATTAATTATAGTGTTAGTAACCATATCAGTTTAAAGGCGTTCTTTAACCCAGTTCACATAAGCAGATTTAGTTTTAGCTCAGGAATGTTTCAGCGAACCCGACAGACGTTATATCCTGTCTTAAAAAATATCTCAAATAAAAAAACACTTACCGATTGTGCAACTTAACCATATTTTCTTTCACGAAAATGAAAAAAATAAAACCGTAAAAATTAACTAAAAAAAAAAACCACCATCTGAAAAAAAACTAAAAACTGGAAAATAACTTTATTTCCGGAAGTCGGTGGCTTTTGTTGGTTTCGTTGACTTTATTGGCCACCGACTTCCGGAAATAAAGTTTTATTTTTTTACTAAAAAGTTTTTATTTCAGCATTTTTAGTTATAGTATTATGATACTATAATACGCAAACAAGGTTAAAAAGTTTTTATTTTTAGCTTTAGGCCCGTCTTAGATACAAGTTTTAGTTCCACATCAAGCTATAGATTAAATACTAAGTATCTATATTATGCTTTAGTATTAAACCAATTCAGAAATCATATGCATCATCCTCTAGGGGATACAGGTGATACTTGATCTGATGTTTATGTTTCTTAATGACTAGGTGAGGGGTGGGGAGGGGATACGGTCACCCTGCTCCCACTCGCCTGCCTACCCTGGCGAAACTCATACTTATACATGTGATTGCAGCAATCACGGCAGATTTGCTGTCATTTATTAAAGAGTGCCGTTGTATTGATATACAACGGCACTCTGAAGATCTATCACCAAATTAAAATACAATCACCTCAAAAAACTGCGATGACCTTCCAAACCATAGTAGTACATAGCATTTTTTGATCATTTGTCTTCGACAACTTCTAAAATATAATCGACAAATGAATATATCATCAATGTACACGAAGTCAATCTAATACGCATTATTAAAGATAACTCAAAAACTACGTGTCGGATCTTGATATTTTTTGGGACCAAACGACAACCACCAGCTTTCGAATAAAAAAAGAATCATCAAAATTGGTTCAGTCAGACCTGAGTTATGAGGTAACAAACACAAAAAAAAACACATACAGTCGAATTGAGAACCTCCTCCTTTTTTGAAGTCGGTTAATAATAAATAAATTCGTTTACCAAGAAACAGTTACTTAGAGAAATACTTAACTTTTGTTTGGTACTTTTGTGCAGATATATCGCATAGTTTTAAATAATTCAAAAATTATAATGACCCTTGATGTGAATGACATTTGACGTATGGGTAAAATACGTAAAATAATTAATTAAAACTACAATTAATGTTAACGACTAATCCTTCATTGAACACTTAAATAAAAATGACCGAAAAAAACTAAAAAGTGGAAAAATTTACTTCCAGAAGTCGGTAACTTTGCTCCGTTGACCGACTAAAATATTTTTTATGTCAACATTTTTAGTCATAAATATTGCCTTCCTATAACCTCCTCCTATTTTGAAGTCGGTTAAAAGTGGCTAGAGAAGGGAAAATATAAAAAAGCGGACATCTCCCCATTCTTTTGTTAAAGGTGTTCTATAAACTGGAAGTTAAGCTGTTTGTAACTGGTTATGGCTAAACTTTACATAATTTTTACTTAACTACATGTTCCCGTAGGTAGGTGGGTAGATACAGGTGCGTACACGCAGGGGTTATAGCAGAATCATATTGGTCACCAAGTGACGATTCACAATATTAACTGCGTCTGTGACGATTTTAAGAATTTTACCGTAATTCATATTATTATTCTACTAGCTTCCGCCCGCGACTTCGTCCGCGTGGCATAGTTACTTTGGGCTAACGCTAACATTTACCCGCGTGATGGTCAAAAAAATATCTTTCTCTCCAATTTCTTCCCTCTTCCGGGGTGAAAGAGGGAAGAAAATTTTTTTGTCACTTTTAAAAAAATAGTCCATTTTAGTCACCTTGGAGACGGATATAGGCTATTTTTTATGATTGTTGCAATTCTCAGTTTCAATACTTATTAACTTATCGGATAAATAATTGAATTTATACAAATCCTACCCTATTCAAACAAACCAGCATCACTTTTGAAATATTTCTAGCTAGACAGATATAATGGCATCCATATACAGGCAATAAAAACAGAACGCAAATATTCAAAAAGTTTCTGTTACAACATACCTACCGCCTATTACCTGCCTAGTTCATTTTATTTTCGTACAGAAAAAAAAACAGGTCACTGCTCTTTTATTCAAGTCCTTGCCAGAATGTTGATACCGCGGTCATTGTTATCTTCTGTCTCTTTCCCGCGAAACGGAAGTGGGTTCGCATTTGGGAATGGTTACGTCATTTCAACTATGTAATTGAACACTGATACTGATGATGTTTTCCGTGTAAATTGTGCTTTGTAACTGTCATACATAGTCAAGTGACTAACTACGTCGTTGGCCAAGGGGTCATGGTTGCAACTGCAGAGCAAGAGGTTCTGGGTTGAATTCCCAAACCGCGCAATTTATAATTGCGACAGCTTGTGAGAATATGTGTATGGAGGCGACTGTTTCATGAAAAAACTAAGAAATTGTCCACAAATACCATACCATTTATAAAAACCTGGATAAACTCATGTGACACATTTAATTCCGGTAGAACGATCCCATGGGACAACTACTGAACTCATAATTAAACGCATAATCTTGTTAAAAAAAATCAAAATCCACAGTTTTCAAACCTAACTATATTTGAACTTCACAAAACGAGACATCGACTCAAAGCGACAGTATACCAAAGGTGCGCTTAAGTTAACATAAATATATCAAAACTATGGTAAAAAACAAAAAGCCTTAAAAAGTTCCCAGTATAAAGTACCGGGACGCAGCTGGCTTGTCGGCGCGCGCGCATGCTACTACAATGGAGACAGGTACAGAAGGTACACTAATGTCTCAATTCTAGTGCAGCTGTCGTACCGTACACTACCTGACATTGGCTGAGTCTGAAGATGATAGGATGTGAGATTTTGTGCTCTCCAGTGGACCTTAGGGACTACGTTACGGTATTCATAATTATGTATTCGTTCTTTTTGTGAATCTTTCAGGAGGATTATAAAACAAGCGTATTAATGAGGAGGAAAAAGTGGAGGTGTTTAACAATTGGATTGTTTTATGTCCAAAACCATATGTTGCCACTCGTAAGCTGCAGCTTGAAATCAGCGTCAGGTGGCGGCCTTGTGTTGCCATCTAGCATAATGCTGATCTGAGGCCCTTTTAGCATTATTGATTTTAAATAGTTATTTTAAATTTTAATTTTAAGGTGTTCTTGTTTTTAATTATGCTGAAAAAACGCAATTTTCTTCTTTCTTTCTATGTTTGTAGTAAACGAATCAATGTCGGTTGCTTATTATCTGCAAAACTTAAAATTGGTCCACTAAATTGCAAATAAATCTAGGGCCAATTTAAAATATACCGGACCTCATTCGTTTGCCTTTAAACTGTGCATTGTAATGTACCAGCTGGTCCTTCTGTAATTGATTGCCTCACGTTTTTTCTCCGGATCGCGGGGCGAGGTGACTGACCGCCGTCGGATGCGCCGGCGACCCCGAGCGCGACCGATTTCCGCCCAATTCCGCAGTGTGTGCCCACCCTTAACGATCTGATATAACCACGTGTTACGTTTGACAGTTCGTCTATGACGCCATCTTGGATTATGGTTACTTTAATTAAAATTCATTTTTACATTATTTTGTTTTTAAGCTTGGAAACCGCGAACTATCTTTAGCAGGCGTGGTGATCAATGCTCCTGGGTTTGCTCTCTCGTGAGTCAGTGACAAGCCGATATCATTATCTGTCTAGCCTTTTCCCAACTATGTTAGGGTCGGCTTCCAGTCTAACCGGATGCAGCTGAATATCAGTATTTTTACATGGAGCGACTGCCTATTTGACCGAAGACGGACCGAACCGACGGACGAAACTACCCTATTGAACGGCAACTCAAGCTGCTTAGCTATTGCTAAATAGCTGTAGCGACAACTACACCAACCTGGCTGTCGCCTTAAATATTTAAATTGACGTTTAATTTGTTGTTTTTGATGTGTATCACGTGTTGTAAGGTTATTAATTTAGTTAATTAAATAGAACATCAGTAAAGGTGTTGATTAATCAACACGGTGGCGGCGTCATGTGTTCGAGTCTGTCAAGTGGAACTATTTTGTGGTAAGCCCTCTTTTTCGTCAAGCATGAATAACTACGATGTCCTGCTACCGTACCATGACGTCTTAAAGCAGAACTTATTCCGCTGAGGGAAAGAGACGGAGCTGTACAGGGTGTCTAGCACCATCTCTTTCCCTCAGTGGAATAAGTTCTGCTTTAAGACGTCATGGTAGGCCTACTGTTTCCTTACGTATGGTCAGGGTTAGATGAGAACCTTATTGATTACTAGTTTCCGCCAGGGAGTTTGTCCGCGTGGCATAGTTACATTGGGCTAACGCTAAGTTCTACCCGCGTGATGATCGAAAAAAAAATATCTTAAGCTCCCCTTTTCTTCTCTCTTTCATCCCTTTTCTCACTTTTTTAGCCTATGCCCGTCTCCAGGGTCCCAACTATCTCTGTACAAAAATTCATCAACATGCTCCATGGATTTAGAAAAGGCCGCTAAAAATGACAGACGGGACCAAAGGCTTAAAGTGCTTTTCAAAACATAGAGGCATCCACCCGAGCCACTGTTACTATTTAGCCACGAGCTCCTTTTGGTATAATTTCAGTCATTATGTATGGGTACATACAGATATCTAACGGCTGGAGCGATTTGAACAAAGTTTTGTGTAGATATCGGGTAGGTCTGAGAATCCGCCAACATCTATTTTTCATACCCTTCTCTAGAAAAAGGAGCTGAGCAGCGGGTAAAACCGCTGGGCACAGCTAGTCTAATATATAAAATTCTCGTGTCACAGTTTTCGTTTCCATACTCCTCCGAAACGGCTGGACCGATTTAAAAGAAATTTTGTGTACATGTCGGATAGGTCTGAGAATCGGCCAACATCTATTTTTCATAGCCCTAAGTGAGCAGCCGGTGAAACCGCTGGGCACAGCTAGTTAAATTGTAAATATATATTAAAGTTAGGTACACACAGTTAGGATCACAGGGTTCTAAATCTGCCCATTGTATTTCATCAATTGCTATTTTCAATATCCACGTGTAATAGAAGCTTGGCCCTAAACTAGGGCTGTCAACAACTTTCAGTCTTAATCTATATACATATAAAAGAGAAAATTACTGATACTCATCACGAAATCTCAAATACTACTAGTGTTAGGTGTCTTAAATTCTGCATGGGGGATTGTTTTTGGACGTAGGTGCTCACTAAGACTTTGCAAAATTCAACGCCTAAGGGGGTCAAAAACGGGGTTGCCGGTTGTTCGAAAGAGATACCGCGGCCCCGGAACGTAAAGGGCAATAGAAGGAACATGGGTGGGTTTTAGTCAGTACAAGTCTGAAATGTCCCCCCGCTCCGATTCCGCGGCCCTGAAACACAAAGGGCAAAAGAAACACATGGATGTGTTTTAGTTAGTAAAAATCTGACGTCTGTCACTTCCCCTTTTCTCTGTTCCGTCCAGAGCTGAGGAAGTTATTAGATGATTTCCCACCCGGAAACAAGATGGCAAACATATAAAAAGGGTATGAAACAAGATGGCAAAGTTTTGATTGATTTGAATTTTGCATAGACATTCTTTCACGAATTTATAACATCACGTTACGACACTAAGCAACGGGTGAAACCGCTGGGCACAGCTAGTTAATTATATACTTCATGTTGTGGTGATAGTGAAACAAAAGCGGAGTTAATGCCGCAAGGCATTCCCTATTTTAGCTGAGGTTTTAAATGGGGCAACATTTTGACAAGGTACAACTAAGAAAAAAGGGTTTTTTTATAATCTAAATAGTAGTATTAGAACTTAGTTTAAGAAGAGCAGATTCAAATAAAATAGGTAAGTATATATTTACTTTTGTAAATAAATTGTTTTTCACTTTATTTTTAATTATACAAGGTGTGATTGGACCCTTCACGAAGCCGTGAACCAAGCTTTTTGCCCACACTTACACTTTATGGCAAAATATTGCTAGGATTTTTTATTCCTTTTTGAGGTGAAAAATCACGGTTTAAGATAGTACTCAATCGAATGCACTACAGTGTAGAATTAGGTGTTGGGTTATTGAAAGTGAAGTTAAAACATTCCTAGTGTTGTGTTAAAATTTGAACTGTAGCCAAGCAGAGTGTTTCAGCTGTGACGTGTGTGTGTGTAAGACTGTAGGTTCCGAAATAAGACGACGTATGATGGCTTGAATTTATATTATAATATTTAAACCGCTCTCGCTAAGGCGACAGACGATACGGACACACGGACAACACTGCTTGATGGAGAGCATCGGCCAGTGCGCAGGAAGCCAGCACGGGCGTGCATCCGAAAGTTTGGCGTTCGTAAGTACGAGCGCATGGTGAAGGTATGGCGCACTTAAGTGCGATCGCCTGTGCCTGCCTATCCACAAAAAAAATAAGAATATTAAAAGAAAACTAGTGAGATTGTTTTGTCTACTCTACCAATATCTACATATTTTCAAAAAATATGTTTGAACTCGTTGGGTTATGGTGACTTACTTTATTATACAGCAGGGTAGGCAACCCTACCCTGAACTCACAAGATTTTCTCGAAACAAAACGTAGAGGACTTTCGGGAGTACCTACCTACATAAATAAATAAATACTAAGGTTTCCCTTGAAATGAAATACTTTTTGGTGTAACAAAACAACAGATATGAAATCAATCAGATAAGAACGATGAAATTGTAATTATATGAGTGAACAATGGAATGAAATTAGTTTTCTGAAGGTTTATAATTAGGTAGGTACATACTTTTATTAAATACAGATAAAAGCCTAGTTAATTACCGAAATAGAAGGTAATATTGGAATTATAAAAATATGAAAAATCAAATAGGGTTGAAAATAAAACCGCACTTTACCTGTTTTAAGCTTGTTTGTTTTTAGACTCGACCAAATATCGAAACCTTAGCGCGACGTATTTCGACACTAACGCCATCTATCGCGCTTGAGTTCAAACTTTGACATTTAAATATAGAATGTGTTTTCCTTCACTACATAAAGAAACCCAATGTAATTGGACGTAGCATATCATAACATAACGCCTGTAATTCCTAAAGAGTTAGGCAGAGGTACATCAAATACTACACCTATATCCTGTGTAGGGAGCGACCTTATTGCTATCAACTGGGTAAAAATCCAGGCTCCATGGCTGCTCAGGCATATCCTGCCTGGTTGGATATAGTTGACATCTATACTAATACGTGGTTTGTTTTAGGCACGCGTGCTCTACCCTAGACCGCATCATCGCTACAAATCAGGCACGTTGCAGCCAAACGCAATACATTTTAGTATTAAAAAAAGAAAAAAAAAGCATAGACATTTACCTTTTGAGACATTCCACATAAAATATAATGAATAAGGATTGAATGAGGTTAAGGTGAAACCTACATTTAAAGCCTTTAATTTGGTTTCTTTCCTACATAAAAAAAATACAAAAAATTATATCTTATAAAAAGGCGTCTATATTAGAATCGTCTCAGCATCATCTATAAAGAACAGCGTTTCACTAATCACTTCAATATGTGAGTTTGAGTTGTGATCGGGTTTTATACCATTGTTAAAGAATAACAGCTACTGATCTGATTTCAATACACTACATTACTGCTTACCTACAGACAATTATAGTAGATAGTCAATTTACTGCGACTACCCCCTGCACTGAGGAGTAATCCGGAGTCACCAAGGCGCATGACGTAGGCACTTCATTGACTATAACATGTTAGTCATGCAAGATAAAATATTCTATAAATGACGCTCAAACGAATAGAATCCACAATTTCCGGAGAATCCAAAAACAAATAGTCTATGGTCCACAAAAATACGTTAATACCAATGGGTACCTCCGGTGCCATGGCGGATGGCGGTACACTTCATAGTGTTTGTTATTCTCGGGCACCCTCGCGCCAGATGGGACAATAACTCGCCGCGCCACCCCAGATATGAGGACAGGTGCACATACCCCATAAGGTTGCGTACTTTATTATAACCGAATATCCTGCTTAATGGTAGGCTGTGGTCTTATTGTTGAATGCGATTTTTTGCAATAAATTATTATCAGACGGATTACAAAAAAAACACAAATGAAAAGGGTAGGTACCTTGAAATAATTTCCAGAACTAATCTACAGCGTGTACTTGAAAGTTGTGGTCAATCCTTACTAATATTATAAAAGCGAAAGTGACTTTGTTTGTTACCTCTTCACGCTTTAATGGCTTAACCGATTTTGATGAATTTTGGTACAGAGATAGTTGGGAACCAGGAGACGGACAGGGGCTATTTTTAAAGGGGGAACTGAGGGAGAAAGAGGGAAGAAAAGGGAAACTTGCTACGTTGCTATTACAAATAAATAAGGTGCAAGGGCAATAACTGCAGGTAGCAGGTACCTGCAAATCAGGAAAGGGGAACTTTTATACCCCAAATTTAACGCGAGCGAAACCGCGGGCAAAAGCTAGTACATTTAGAAATAAATAAGCTTATCACTCAATATACGGAACATCTAAGCAAAGCGACACCATGTTGTACCGGAAACTATTTTGATGTGTCGCTGTGTGTAATCGATAAGTACCTTTACAAAACACTAGCTGGCAACCGCGGATTCGCCCGCGTGAAGAATAAATCCCCAGACCATAATCTACCTCTGTGCCAAATGTAATCAAGATCCGTTAAACCGTTTTGACGTGAAAGAGTAACAAACATCCATACAAACTTTTGCGTTAATAATATTATAACTGATGGATATGAAGGAAAGAAATAAAATCGAAAATTTGTAAATGAATGACAAGAATTTGAAATGATGAAATTCTTTTTATTACATATATTATGTTATATGTAACATATCATCATCATCACTCTCCGTACTATCACTAATGTCGTTTCCTACATTTATTATGAACATTTCAGTCATTGCTTCCACATGTCTGTCCATGGCATCTATTTTGGGCTCAACTATTTCTATGACATGCTTTATACATTTTTTACATTTCTCTGCGTCAATATTTTGAATCGATTCGTTTAATACATTTTTTTATTCTACCATTTTGTGTGTTTTCATGTGTGAAGCTACATTTCCTTTAACTTGGTATATATTTAAAATTATAGTCTTCTCGGTAGACAAAAAAGCCCGTCGTTTTCTTGTCTCAGCAGGCTGTTCGATATCCGCCATTAAATCAATCAAAGCGATCAATCATAAAATCCAATACCCGCGGTTCACAAGTTGAGCGTACAGCACGTCTGCACAGTACGGGAAGTATGAGTAGACTAAAAAGTACTCGTACTGTGTACGCCGCCTTAGCGTTTATCACTGACCAATCGCAGTTAAAAAAATGTGTGAGTGAGATAGCGCTCTACTAACTCGTCTCCGTGAATACACTATAGTAAGACTTATAATATTAGTAAGACTTATAATATTAGTAAGATTTATAATATTAGTAAGATTTATAATATTAGTAAGATTTATAATATTAGTAAGATTTATAATATTAGTAAGATATTAAGAAAATCTTAAGAATGTCAATTATATCCCAACAAACCAAATAACCTAATTAAACCATGAAGTCTTAGTTTGATTAAGAATTGAGAGTACTAACTACTCTTGCCCTTTTTAACCGACTTAAAAAAGGAGGAAGTTCATAACTAAAAATTCTGAAATAAAAAACATTTTATACAGTGGCAAAAAGGTCAACGAAATAAACACGAGTCTTATTTTTATTTATTTAATTATTTAATGAAGGATTTACTCGTTAAAATTTTTAGATATAGGTATGTCTACATATTGCCTAAAACTACTAAGATTTAACATCTCACTATTCTTCTCAATAGTCTGATAACTCATCTACAAACCCAAGTAATTCCATGAATCCTCGCATGAAGGGGGTTCAGACGACACACCTTTGACTCGCGTTTCCAGCGATGTGAAAACGCGCCATACATACAACCGTAACTTGGAATAGGTACTCGGTACTAAGCATGATACTATGTAAACTGTGTCCGCGATACTGTTTCCAAATATATAAACAGATACATATATTACATACACATGGAAATATCAATAACATTTGCTGTTTTTTTTTTGTCACACAACACAATATTTATAATATGGGTACAATGGTAAAGTTATCGCTAATAGCAAAATATGTAGATTCTATAAAAAAATGCTCAGCAACCCCTAAATTTTCAGTTTTTTTTAATGGCAGCAGTCATTCTAAAACCTTTCTAATTCACCCTGTCATAAAGTTGATATTTGTTTAAGCTGCAATCACATTAATTGGATACAAGAACTTGAATAGATTGTCTGTGTAGCTACGTGTAGCGTTCGCACTTTCCCCCCATTTCTTCTTTATCGAGAGTGTTCGAAATTCAAACGCTTATGTAGCTATTTCCTGTTTAAAAACACATAGCAACAATATTGTAAAAAGTGAAGATCCTACCTGAGAAAAAAATAGGGCACTCTAATTGCGGATTAAATAACTTCTGATAAATAATCAATAGCCGAAGGTCGTTTAACGCCCTTAATTTTTTTTTTCACAAATTAAAACATGAAGCCGTAATAGACAAGTATAACATAGAGTTCTTTTTCTGCTCTCAAAAGAAAAGTTTTTTTTTTTAGTTTATCGAACCGATAACTATTGGGGAATGTCAATCACAGTTTTTACGTACGTTTATAGTTGTTATTATAGCACCATACTTCTTTTTTCGGATGGGAAACTATCAAATAACTTCTCCCCCTATGGACGGAGCGGAAGGGATTGTCAGACTGTTACTGACAAAAACCCATCCATATTTCTTCTTTTGACCTTTGTGTTTGTTCCGGTGTATCTTTTTCAAACAACCCCTAACCCCGGCAGGATAGCACCTTACTTAGGTTTGATTTTCAATTCATTAGAAATATTTGTTCTTGAATAATAGGTACTTACTAATCTCCACATGATTTAACGCGTGGAACCAGCATGCTTTCAAATCTTTCAACTCAACCTGCCCTAACTACTTACAATAGATTATATCAATTCACTAGCTGTTCCTCGCGGTTTCACCCACGCTGCTCAGCACCTGTTGGTCGTAGCGTGATGTTATATAGCCTATAGCCTTCCTCAAGAAATGGACTATCCAACACAAAAAAAAAATTCAATTCGAACCAGTACTTCCTGAGATTAGCGCGTTCAAACAAACAAACAAACTCTTCAGCTTTATAATATTAGTATAGATTAGTATAGATTACACACATGCTTGCACCACCACTAAAGAACATTTAAAAAAAAAATTACCGGCCAATCTCGCACCAAGGGTTCCGTACTATTTCAAACATAAACAGCTATATCTTTCGACTGCGTAGACCTACTTTTCTCAATTCCAAGGGACCACAGATTTGAGTACACGGTTTTAATTTCATCGATACCTTCACGCGTTCCTGATATAAACAGTCTTGACAGACTGACAGACAGGCGGACAACAAAGTGATCCTATTATGGTTCCATTTTTTTTGCTTTTGAGGTACGGATTCCTAAAAAATAATGTACAATATAGGTAACAAAAAATAATGGTTGGCTGTTGAAAATGAAAGTAAGCCCGCATTTTTTCGCCAACCACTTGTGTTAAGGTCGCCGGATTACTCCGGTTTCGGCCTTAAGCGATCAATCCTACTCGATATTAAACAACTGCCTACTAACTCACCCTTATTTTTTGGTGAAATATAAAGAAATCTGGGCATTATTGATGAAGCTGTTAATATATAATTCGTGGTTTGAGAATTCCTTATGGAAACCGTTTCGTAAGTAATGATATGGTTCTACGCATGCATCGGATATGTTGCATCATGAGTCGCGGCATCCGTAGAAATAAATGTAAGATATAAATATAAGATATGATAATCATAGCCGAGTTGTATAAAGCGAATAACATCGATAGCTACTTGGCCCTGTTTTTTTTTCGAATGGCATCTTGAAGTTCAACCTAGGTTGTCGTCTGCTTAACCGGGCGATTCCTGTGGATGCCTTAAAAATTAAGACATCCAGCCAGGGCCAGGCCAACTTACAAACTAAGCGACTACACGCTAAAGGCACGTTGTGGGGTGCGAGCCTCGGCTTAAGGCGTCGCTGAGGGAGGACAGCAAAGGGACAGGCTGGATCTGAGTGATAAGATTTAGGGACTGGTTTGAACTTACTGACTCACCCCACCCGTCCCTTGCAAGAGCCAGCCCGCGCTGCTGAGCCAGTAAGTTAAAATAGTCCCTAAATAATATCACTCAGATCCAGCCTGTCCCTTGCTGTCCCTCAGCGACGCGCTAAGCCGAGGCTCGTACCCCACAGGGGGTGCCCTTATCGTGTAGTCGCTTAGTTTGTAAGTTTATACCCTGGCTGGAGGTCTTAATTTTTAAGGCACCAACAGGATTCGCCCGGTTAAGCAGACGACAACCTCCTTGGTTGAACTGCGAGATGCCATTCGTAAAAATAAAAAATTACTGACTCAGCAGCGCGGGCTGGCTCTAGGAAGGGATGGATGGGGTAGCTCCTTGACCCTGACTGGCTTACTCTTAAAGCACCCACAGGATTGACCGGTTAAGCAGACAACAGCCTCATAGGTAGAAGGGCGAGATGCCATTTACAACAAAAAAAAACAGTGAAGAGCGAGTCAAACTCGCGCACCGAGGGTTCCGCACAAACTTGCGACATTAACAGCCATATCTTTTGACTGTGTAGACTTAGAGGGTTGATTCTTTCACAGCACAAAGGGACTATACTACTGAGTTGAGTATATACGAAATACATGAACTCGATACACAGACGTGATCCAAAAAGGGTTCCGTTTTTTACTTTTTAGATACGGAACCCTATAAATTTCTACTTATAGCCAACAAACACACAACAACAACTACTTGGAAAAAAATAGCATTCCTTTTGATAGCCCCTTTACATATAGTTACTCTAGTATCTTATTCACAATATGTTTTTGTTACTTACAGTAAAAGCGCTAGGTTAGCCCGCAAAATGTAAATATTCTAACGTGTTTTTGTGGTTTTCAATCCCGTAATATAATATTTTTAGGGAAATAGTAATTTAATGGGATTTAATGCACTTTAAAGGGTTTTATTGATGATTTAAATGGCTACATTGATGATTTGGTATATGTTTTTAAACAGAAATATTAGTAATGGTCGCAAATCACATATTATTGAACTTACAATCTGACACAATACAATTTGTCATGTGTGTTTTAGTTCCAATAAAGATCATTAGGTATAATTAAATTACTGGCCAAAAAATTGCAAAAAAAAACGTAAGAAAGTTTTTAAATTTCCTGTGATACCCTTATTTCCTGAAGGGAAATCATCAAATGACTTCTCCCGCTCTAGGGAGAATGGAAGGGAGTGTCAGACTTGTGATGACTAAAATAAAACCCATTCATGTTCCTTATTTGATCCTTTGTGTTTCGAACCAACCCACAGCCACGGCGCGGGGTACCCTGACCCTTCCCCATTAAAGGTAAGCTAAGATTGTATTTCAATCCATCAATTAATTTCAAGGCGTAAATATGGTTTACAAAAACTTGACGAAGTTGCGACATGTGAGGATAGACAAGTTGCGTCAAATCGTTTAGAACGTACGACGACCAATCAAGCTATGCGAAACCAGCTTATGCGAAGCTATCATTGTTTGGGTGATCTGTACTAAGCGAGGCCATGTTAAACTGGATATGTAAAGATGTGTCGCCGTGTGTACGAAATAACCCTCCCCCCTTTATACATTTATGACATGCGGGGTGAATAAACAATTACAACTTTTTTTTATTAGCTTTAGTACCCCTATTTTGCGTATGGGCAATCATCAAATAACTTCCTTCGGCGGACCAGGGGGAGTAGCAGACGTGTACTGACTAAAACCCAGCTACTTTCTTCTTTTGCCCTTTATGTTCCGTGGCCGCGGTATCTCTTTCGAACAACCCGCAACCCCGGCAGGCCGTGGTACTGGCAGGCCCCTCTGAATTGCTGAAATCTCTTTAAGGCGCGCGTGGAGCACTAACACTCTGTCTATACGGTCTTTAGTATCCCCTGGCAAAATTACTTTCAACGAGGAGAAAGGTGTCATAATTTCGACAGTAATAATTACTTACCTGTCGGTAACCATTAGTACAATATTAGTAACAATTACATAATTAGTAGTTATGTTATTGTCCCTGTTATTTTACGTAGAATTAGTACGATATTTCCGAATGCTAGATACCAACAAACACCCTGTTTATTGGTTATTATAGAGATAAATATTTTCTTTGAAAATGATCATGACAATTCAACGACTCTTTATATTTTTACTCCAATCGATTTTTTGTTTTAACGTAGGAACTTAAATACAGTCCAGGCAGGGTCTTCTTAAAAATTAAATTTGGAATTCAATTTGAAAATGGAATTTAAGAATTGACGTTAGTAGAGTCCTTTTGTATAGTGTAGGGTGGGAATATGGTCAACGTCTTGAATATAATAAAATAGCTAGCCCGTAAAAAAAAGTACTTATACACAAAAGTGCCCGTGTTCACTTGCTTATTTACTCAACTATATGGAAGTAAAGCGAATACAGCTGTTTCCAAATTCCTTTGTCTGTTTGTTCGAACTCAGAAACGGTTGGTTAAAGGTTTTGACAGGCTCGCCATTCAACAATAGAATATAACAAGAATTGTGTTTCACCGCCATCGTACACGATTAACAAAGACCCAAGGGGATAACGATGAACAAACCGATGCTAAATCAAAAATAATCCAAAACAGCTTTAACCTATTAAGTACTTGTAATTAGCAGTTATTAGAGTAAACCTTCACAAAATGAACGCTGATCAAATTATCATTAACCAAAAAATAAATAAACCAACGTACGTAAATAATTAACTCTGCAATGAAACGTAAAGTATAACATTCTGATACAAAATGTCGGAATCATATCGAAATAATAATTGAAAATCGAACGGCTTCAAAATCCGAACAACAATGCCGTGATTCCATATTTGGTTGAAATGAACTCAATTCCATTTGATTGAATACCCGAAGCTCATTGAGGTACTGTTACGAAGACTGCCGAAACCACACGAATGACCGAAAGGCGCCTAATGTATACGCTTATGTGAAAACCCTAATCTTCTAAAGGTTTAGATTGAAGTGCCCCTTAAAGTTAATTTTCGTAAAATCTTACGGTGGGTTGTTTTCATGGCCACTATAAAAAGAGCCCCGAATTTGGTCGCTGTTGCCCCATTTTGCGCTGTATTATGTAGGTGCAAAGGGGAAGGGGAGATCGTTGTAACTTTGGAGATGTAGAACTAGCGGGGCGTAGGGTAACCAGACTGGTTGTCCGACCGTCGAGCTGACAAGTCGAACATTTTGCGAGAACGAGTACTCCCGAGCGTTTCGCACGAAATAAAATATGTTTGCCTCGCTCCGCTTTATAATAAGAATTTTCGTAGTTGATATATTTTTTGTACATAATTGATAAACCACACTCTTTTGGTTTGGTGATGAGCGTCGTTAACTCGCTTAAGCCTTTTGTAATTATTACAAAAGAATTTTCAGAACAGTATTTTTAATGGAAGATTACCTTACTTGTGTTCGTTTTGTTCGTTAATGTGTTAAATTCTTGTATAATGGCAGTATTTGATATGGGATTTTAACACGATTTGTCTACGGCTATAAACAAAGAACTTGAGTAGCATTTGCGGAGCGTATAGTTGTTTTCGCATTTAATATATATTATTAGGTGCTTAATTTGTGTACCTATACGCTTAATTATTGAAATAGTATTAATTATATTTATACTATTTCATTTTTTTTTGCTTACATTAGAGTTCGAAATATAATTGATTCGTCATAAATTTACGATCACCAACCGCATATGTATTACTCTTTTTTACCAAACAATCCAAAATGGCGTTACCATCCTCTATGACTAACAAAATTTTCTGTTACCAGAATAAAGAAATACTTTTATTCCACAGACCCATGCATGCATCTTATTAGGTATATAATCCTATGTAAGACAATATAAAAAAAACATTTAAAATGCAAACCCAAAAATGTTGAAGAAGCAACCAAAGGAAAAAAAACCAAAGTTATACTATACTAGCTTTTGCCCGCGGCTTCGCTCGCTTTAACTCTGTATAACACAGTAGGTACTTGCTACTTACCTGCAGTTTTTGCCCTTGAGCCTTGTTGATTTGTAATAGCAACTCTAAGTTTTCCATTTTCTTTCCTTGTTCTCCCTCATACTATATACCACTTTGAAAACCCCTGTCCGTCTTCTGCTTCCCAACTATCTCTGTACCAAAATTCATCAAAACCGGTTTAGCCATTAACGCGTGAAGAGGTAACAAACAAACTCACTTTCGCTTTTATAATATTAGTAAGGATAGAAAGGATTACATAGTAGTCGTGACTGTACATACATGTTCATACGATATGTATGTACGACGCGATATGCCACACTTTCAACCTCAACATTATTAAGTTCGCCCTTGATGTTTTTATATTACACCCGAATCCAATAAAAATATACCTTTGATACGAACACGTTTTGCATACGGATGTACCGCGCGGATTGTCACACAGATGATGCTGGTATTATATACAAGTACGAGTATGTATCTGTTTAGTGGAATTGAAATGGTATTCGTGCGATTATGATGCGGGAAAAGATATGGTTGTAGCGAGGGGAAACGCTTTGGGACAAAGGAACACACGTAACTATTAGGTATGAATATTTTTCAATATACTTGCTTGAAAACTAACTCTTACTCCGCTACGATTAGGTTCAATATGCAAAAAGAAAAACACAAACTGAATCATAGTGATTAATGACAAAAATGCTTTCGTTTTGTTATTTAATTTCTGCTCATAAATGTAATGAAAAACCTTGTTTGATTCACGTGAGAATTTGCCACTGCTGCTACACTAACATGACGTCTTAAAACAGAACTTATTCCACTGAGGGAAAGAGACAGAGCTATACAAGGTGTCTAGCACCATCTCTTTCCCTCAGTGGAATAAGTTCTGCTTTAAGACGTCATAGTAGGCCTACAGTTCTCGGCTCCACAACACCCTCGTCTAACGGCTCGTGTATAAATTCCGCCTCTGCCGCAATACCAAAGATTTCGCACTTGAATCAAAATATAGTATTACCTTACCTTATCTCCATTTATTCACGTTTTCTTCTTCCATACTTCATTATGCCTCGTCATCCTAGCAGTCACCTCCATTCTAGCCATGTCATCGTCCAAAGGATGTGTGATCGTCAGAAGGTGTCGATGGATGGATGGATGGTTGTTTGTTAGTCTTTTACGTCAAAACGGCTGTACGATCTTGTAGATTATAGTCTGGAATAACACAAAAGATACTTTTTTTCGATCATCACGCGGGCAAAGCCGAGGGCGCCACCTAGTTGACTTTAAATTAAAGTTCTAATAATCACTTTGATAACAGCTTCTCATTTAACACATAGTTAATACTGCAGCACATAATATCATCATCTGCAGTGGAAATAATACTAAATCCATTACAACCTCGGAGCTATATTACAACCTTCAAACTTTTTATTTTCATTTAATAGAGTTGACCCACTGGACCACCCTCTTATCACTTTCTAATTTTTTAATTTTTTTTTAATTATTTAAAGAAGAAAGTAAGAATAGTTTATTTATGGTAGTTTCTTCTGTATAGTATCTCACATCACATTTAAAGTTACATACACACCCGGAGCATCTCCTCCATCTCCTGTGTAGGCCATCCAACAAATATTTGTTCCGTCCGGGATACGAAACCATAGCACGCAGCGTAGCCACCAACCCCTTAGCCACTCTGTCAAATGTGTGGTTTTTAACCGAGTTCAAAAAAGAAAGAGTTCCTCAATTCAAATCTCGACTGTATTTTTTTAATTTGTTGTGCGTTTTCTCCTTTAAGTCTTGGCTGATTATTTTTAATGGTAAACTCCGGAAGGTGCGAAAAATGAATACACGATAAAAATTGTGTGAGATACCATTATAGAACAACTAAAAAGGCTGAAATGGAACTTAAAAAAAAAACCGTTGGCACATAAATAGATGAATCAAACAAAAGAATAACCATTTTCCACATTTTTGTGTTTTTTTGGAAGTTGTTCTTTTATGTTAAAAACAACATTATCCATTGCGGTGATCAGTAGAACAATTGTATCACACCTGGCTCCGATAGAAAAACATAGGATCAAAAAGAAATTAGACCAACCATGATCGTTGTTTCGCAATTAGGGTGTGCAAGCCGTGCAAGCATATATCATCAACCAAGAACATAATATTTCATCAACCATTTAATTTAATTTCCTTCCACAATTTAATATTTCATTGCGGACGCTTTGTTGCAATGTCAACTTGATGGCCCAGTCCGAGACCGGGCTACAAAGTTTAGGGCCATTCACATTGTTTCATAATTACATCTAATTAGGGCCCAGGACGATACAGAGATGTCTAATTATTTGTTATATCTGTGTGGCGAAAGTTAATTGGATTAGGTGATTGATATATTAATCAGCGTTTTATTATCTAATTAAAAACCATGTTTGATATCCACATTAAGTCAACTGCTTCTGGATATTGTTTTTTTTTATCTAAGATTATGCTTTATTCTTTGATCAATTAAAACGTCAAGAATATATTTTTATCGTGTCCGAATAAGAGGCGATTTGACCTTAAAATTGCTTAACCAAAACGTATATTAATTAAGGATAAGTAAGAATATTAATTTGCTACATTCGATTCAGTTGTATTTAAAAGCTACTCACTGAAAAATATATTTAACCACTGCATGCGTAGCTTACGCGTTACAAAAAAAAGTCTATGGAACGTGTTGACATCTTTTATTCAGCTTTTTTTAACTCATTTTGTGTTTAGAACACTCTTCAAATGCGCGCCCCCTGGCTATCAACAAAAAAAGGTTGGTTGCAACCTTGAAGCAAAAGGGGCTCTATTGAGAAGCCTGAGTTCCGTATACAAGCTCCCGTGCATAACAACGCCCATTGTGACCAAAAGTAAATTAAATTACTAGATAACTCGCGACTTGATAAACAACCCAAAAACTTGCATAAAGTAAAATTCACTATAATTATGACGCTACAATGTGGAACGAAAGCAACAATGTGTGGATGGTAACAATTCATTAAATAATAAAAAAAAACTTCACATCATTACAAATCATAGATTATATATCTACATGTTATAGTTCAACTACACTGTAATATCTATTTCACGAATAAAGCTTCTTCTTCAGCGAGTTACATAACAAACAAAAAAAATGTTATCTGTGGCATGTCATTCTGTCTGCACGCCTCTACGAGTGTCGACCCTTGTCATAGACACGCCTGTATTTATGGCCATTTCAAAATAGGAATACAAATTGTTTTTTAATCTATGAGTATCATAGACGACCCGAATGTATCTTTGAAGGGCGTAGTTATGCTTACGTTTTAGTAATGTTAAACCTTTTTATTTTAATAATCTGCTCTGAACTTATGAAGTTAATTTTGAAGCAAATTATGACGCCCTACTTGTTAGACACCCGATCAATATATTTTATTCTAGCGTTTACGTACAAATAATGGTATACTTAAGTAAGTTTCCTAATAACTTTATTATTCTTTTTATACATGTCGTTAAACCTAACTCGTATAACGTTTTACAATATCGGCATTCTGCATTCAAAAGTTAATGAAAATCATAATACCGCGAAACCTATATATTAAAAAAAAGTTGGTCACAATAGCATGTGCGCGGATAAAAAACTATAACGCTTTCTGCTCTATAAAAAAAATCAACATTAGTTTTTATACAAGTAAGTTTGGAAATAAGTGGAAATGCCGGCGAGTAGTCGTAGGTGAGATCTGCGAGGGGAAGGGAGGGGCGGCGGCGGCGCGGGGGACGCGGGCGCGGGGAATAATCGATACCCCCATAGAACCATAAGTAGGGTGGACATACGGGATGGATTATAGATTTTTTGGCCGTAAGTGGGAATTGGGTACTGTCACCATTACCATTTGGGAATTTATTCTAACTTAAATTCCGAATTTTGGTAAATATTTCCTAATTTTCTAAGAAATTCTGCCTTCTCCATTTATAAACAGTTATCCAAAGTTTGAAAGGTAGAAACGACTCATTATTTTCATATAATTTCAATTCGTCTAGTTAAAAGGTTAGGACTCTCCAAAATGGCATCTCTTCCTTTTACAAAGTTCCAAACTCAAAATGTTATTATAAGAAAGATTAATTAATTCAACATTGCTCAACTTGAAGTAAAGGATATTGTTTCAAATTAAATACACACTTAGATACGAGGAATCCATTCCTTAGCATTAAAAGAATGTTGCTTGAAAGGATTTTAAATTGATGTCTAACAACATCGACAAAGACAGGCTTAGAATGATTAAAATGTTAATTTAATCAGTCATAAAATAATTTAGCAATTTCAAGTAACTAAACTGTCAAAAAAGTTGTGAACAACAATCGATCGGGATTAAAATACGCTTCATTTGTTATTATTTGTCAAACTAGGTTAATCAGTGAATGTGACAATGTAATCTGAGGCTCACACAAGAATTTAAGGCGTCCTAATGTCTTGTCTTCAATCGGATTAGAAGCAGTTTCTAAATTGTGGGCACCCGAAACCCCATAACAAAAACGTTCCTAAATAGCTCTTCGATATTGTCCCCTACCACAGACAACACAAAGATTGTGTTGTCTGTGGTTCACATAGAGCATAGATGCACGAGTTCACTGACACAAGCATGGGGGCCATGATTCCGCACCGTGTGTCTAATCGTCAATATTGATCCTCCAAAGATTATATTTTAACCAGGGTCAGGAGATAATGTGTTTTTAAACATTAGGGACGGAAGTTAGAAAGTTGACGAGATTACAAAGTGTCTACGAAGTAAAAGTCTGGGTAAATGTGATAAAATATTGTTTGAAGGAAATAAACTTTTCTGTACTTGAACAAAACGACTTAATTCCTAAAACTTCTTTATTAATAAATTGATAAAATACACAGTTATTATTTTAAGCAGCAAGAAATAACTTTTGACCACACTCAAACATATATAATATGCTGCAATTTAGTCAATTAAAAAAAGCTTTTCAACTAATACAAATTATGACACATGATTGAATTAATTAAAAAACCCTTTTCTTACATTCTTTGGATAGTGACACTTTCGCACTTCATTCATAGTCCACAGATTAAATATATCAAGCGCACTCAATTTACAAAAAAAGAACTCCCGTTCCCGATCCCCCACGCGGCAACGGCACCGCGCTATTCTGCCAACAACGCCAAGT
The DNA here is from genome assembly GCA_958449745.1 of Ochropleura leucogaster. Lineage (NCBI taxonomy): Eukaryota > Metazoa > Arthropoda > Insecta > Lepidoptera > Noctuidae > Ochropleura > Ochropleura leucogaster. The sequence goes on from OY288212.1 coordinate 6,210,140, forward strand.
ACTTTTCTTTAGTCTTGATTAGTATCGTTTCGCGGGCAGCCGCCATAAGATTTATTTACAATGTTCATTATTGCAAAGTTTTCGCCGAGATATTGTTGTTGCAAAGTTCTTTAGACAAAGGTCAGAGCCGGGCCTAATCACAGTTCGTTACGTTTTAGCGTAGGAGTTTACTTAAATATTTTAGAACGTAGGCTGGTGTCCTGCCCGGCTTATCCAAAGGGATGACACTCTAAAATATTAATAAGTTTAATCATTAGCCACCTCAATTATTACTTTAGATGTGCCTACACTTAAACCAACAATCACTTAATCATTTAGTTAGTAATTTCAAGACTGTTGCTCCATGCAAAACAGCATATTAGGTAAATGGCTAGGTAATTTAATGTTTTAAATGTTTTGATCTAGTGGACCAATATAAATTTGAAAGTTAAGAAATTTATTCAATATTCGTAAGCAGGAAAAAAAGTGTAATTTTTGGTCTTTGATTAGTATGTCCTTTTTGACAGAACTAAATTCAATACTCAAGCACTGCTTTGACTTTGATAGATTATTTTTAATCTCATTAATGAATAAATACTTGATTCTTTAAAAGGCTGAATATAAATTATGTCGCTAATTATAGGGGCCTCCAATCAACATCCAAATAACTTTATTAAAATCCACGTCTACAATCCACATAGACACAATCCATCAGATTCAAGCGAGATCATGCAATTGTTCATCCGATATCATATCAGCGATGGCAGTGCTCAATGTGACAATGGTTAGCTCATAGGCTAAGGACGCTGCTATACGGGAACAGCAGCAACGACAGGCATATTACGTTGCTAAGCGACATATGTATTTATCGAATGTTAGAAAAAAAAAGGAAAGGTCAAAAGAAACCCAAAATAATCGATCATTATGTAATGTTGTGAACTGTTTTTCTTTTTTAGATAACTTTGCCCCACACTAGGAATTTCGCCTGTATCGTGGGTGCGTTTTAATCGCTCAGCCACTGCGCCAACCATGTCGTCAATTGGAGGAGCTCGTGGCTAAATAAATAGGAGCCTTTCGGTTCGTCGTAAAGTTAAGCCACGCTTACCTAGGTTGGTCTATAGATGGGTGTCCACCCGCTACATGCAGAGTTTCCTCCGTGCCTCGGAAAGCACGTTAAGCTGTTAGTCTCGGTTGTCATTTGTAGATTTTTATCAGTCGTTAAAGGTAGTTTGTTACCCGAAAGTCTGACTACCAATCTTAAAAAGGGGATCGTATTACCCAGTACTAACTGGGTTGTAGAGGTATTGCATCGGGTAAGACTGGAAGCCGACCCCAACATTGTTGGGAAAAGGCTAGGCAGGTAATGATGACCTGAAGTTGTAAACGTCAAAAAATAAAACTGCTTTAGTTTGTCTGTTTAATAGTATTTTTTAACACATAGTCAAAATAATATTTTCAGTTTACTACTGGGTCTGAAAAGAAATTTGAAATTCTAAAACCAAGAACGTTTAGTTGATACCATTTATGGATAAAATGTCATAATATTATTTCTGAAGATACCCTTAGCTACGATATTCAAGACTTTGCAATGTATATACGCGCGCCTCAAAGAGATGTCAGCAAAGCAGAGGGGCCTGCCAGAGCCACCGCCTGCCAGGGTTGCATTGCAACTTGTTCGAAAAGAGATACCGGGTGGATTGATTACCCATCCACAAAAAAAGGTATGGATAGAATGTTAAAAATATAAGAAATACTAACTTTCGCCCAAGGTTTCGTTTGCGTTCGTAATGATCCCACTGGAAAGTACTATGAGGAAAATGTTCCCATTTCCTAACGTAGGCCTCAGCGTGCTGTGTGCTAAATTAAATCGAAATCCGTTCAATCTATAAGCTAAGTGACAGACATTGAAAGCTACCTTAGCATTTAAAATACGATGACTGATTTAAATTGAAAAATAATGAGAACCTTTTCACTATAATTTTATTTTTTTTACTAAGTTACCTTACAGCTTTTATTGGTTTATCGTCACCCTGAAAACTTCACACACACAGCTACAAAATCAATACAACTACTCCACTGATGTTTTTCCTAACAAGTACTCTAGAAAGTTTTTAAACTAACATTTTCACTAACATCATTTAAAACGGGATAGTTACCATTTATACTTTTAATATTGAGGTTGTTTTCTATTTTTAGTAGCAATAAAAAATGAATACTCGTTAAAAAACAAATGTGTGAGATACCCACGACTAAAAAAGCTAAAATAAAAAAACCTTTTTACCAAAAAAGAACCAACTTCCAAAAAAAAACCATAAAGACGGAAAATAAATTTACTTCCAGAAGTCGGTGACTTTTATTTGAATCATAGATTTTTTTTCCGCATCTTCTTACACTATAACGAAAACATTATGAAGTTACCATAATCGTGAAACAGAAATATGATCACATTCCCATTCATAATATCAGCGCGGTCGATATCTCTTCAACTTAACAGTATTCCCATTTCCCCAAGCGCCAACCGGTGAGACAGTTTTCTTTAACAAATCGTCACAGAGCGAACTATGATCCTGTCACTTCACTTTGTCGGGTTGTAATAGATATTCAACTTCAAAACTAACTTTTGACCTAGAATTTTGAATTTAAAAATACAATTTAGCATTTTGGCATTAATCACACTCAGTTTCCTTACTAATATTATAAAAGCGAAAGTGAAAGTTTGTCTTCACGTCTAAATGGCTTTGCCGATTTTAATGAATTTTGGTTCAGAGATAGTTGGGAACCAGGAGACGGACATAGGCTAATATTTTTTTGAAAAAAGTGGGATGTGAGGGAGAAAGAGGGAAGAAAAGGGAAAACATAGCGTTGCTATTATAAATCAATAAGGCGCATGGGGAACTGTGTTACTCCGAAAATAACGCGAGCGAAGCCGCGGGCAAAAGCTAGTTATCCATAAAATATGAATAAATTCAGAAAATTGAGAACATATTAAATAGACATACTTACTTATATTGACGTATTTCGTTACTTCAACGCTGCGAAATCGTGTTAGGGTTTAAGTGCTTATACCTACGTGTAAAGAATACGCCTTTTCTAGTTTTAAATCTTGTGCACATAATGTAGGTACAAAGTACAAAACCTGGTATTTATAAGTAATAATATGCAGTAGCCAAACATAATCAATTTTTTTATAACAATTTGTTAAAGACAAACATTTTTATATTTTTTTTTTATATTTCGAGCAGTTTTTTTGTTTGACAGCTATATTCAAATCAACCTTTTTTTTATTTGATCCATAAGTCTAGTCAAGTCCAAGAAGTTTGAATTAACTCGTTAGTCAAATGAAATCCTATCAATTTATTTAGGAATAAAAATGTTTTTGTTAAAATGTATTTGAAAATAATGACACACGCAAGCCTCGTGTGTCATTATTTCCAATTACATAAAACGACGTTACCTACCCTTTCTATTTTCTAGGTGACAAACGATTCTATCCTTACTATAATATTATAAAAGCGAAAGTGAGTTTGTTTGTTTGTTACGTCTTCACACCTTAATGGCTTAACCGATTTTGATAAATTTTGGTAAAGAGGAAGTTGGGACCCTAGACATTTTTTCTAAGTGGAAAATGAGGGACAAAGAGGGAAGAAAAGGGAAAACTTAGCTTTGCTAATTTTGCTATTACAATCAATAAGGCGCAAAGGCAAAAACTACATGTGGCAGGTACCTGCAAATCAGGAAAGGGGAACTGTGTTACTCCGAATTTAACGCTAGTGAAGCCGCGGGCAAAAGCTAGTTTAGATTATAAATAAAAGGAAACGGAGAAATATGTGGATAGGTATAATGTTTACTAAAGAAGTCAAAAGACTATCCATAACTAGCATCGTGAGAAATAGTTGTGAATAGTTATGTAAAGTTGCTTTCGTTATCCTAGCGTAATTACTTATCTAATAACAACATATGGAAATACCTAACTCGACAGTTTTACAATAAAGTCGAATACGACCGAAATTAAATTTGTTGACCACGTGTTTTTTTTTAATTCACCATTTTCACTCATTGACGCCTAAGCGACCTTTTTTGAAGTTACATTATTTTCTTAAATTAAGTATTATAAATATTTGCACGGCTTGGCTCGGTTTATTGTGAAACCTATATAGATCTTAAGAACTTATGCAAGTTACCAATATTCTTGCAAATAAATATATGATTCTTTAATTAATTCTAAATTTTAAATCAGCATCGGCTGCAGCTATATGCAGCCTGCCTAATTTATGATTGACCTAATAGAACTTAACGACGCACACACACACAAAGTGACCTCCACACGATAAGGAACATTTTTTGGCAATTTTAAATTTTTAATTTAAAAAATTATTATCAAACAACTTGTAAACGTTTCTTGTTATTCATCTATTGATCTTATCACAAGTGTCAGAAGCTTGGGTTTTATAAGAGCCATATAATACCAATACCTAATACCCGAGGGGAAGTTGACCCCAACTTCGATCACTTTACCGCCAGTGACTTGTTGTGAGTACCTTCTATGGGTATGTGTGAGAATTGTGTGCACAAACATTTGTGTGTTGGCGGATGATTGTCTTGTGGACAACAAACATATTGGCGTTCTTTATGTGAAAGAATTACATTTGAAACTAACTGCACACGGCGGCTTCACTTGCTTTGGCTTTGATAAAAGCATGCAATGCATAGGCTACTTCTACCTCACTTCTACCTACTTTTATCCAGAATATATGCTATCTTGATTGCAAATTTCATCAAAACCCGTTAAGCCATTTATACGTGAAAGAGTAACACATGTGTGTGAGTGTGTAGGTATATGTATACACACACTCACACACATACAAACGTGCGCCTTCGAATTAATATTGTGAATAGCATTCTTTATTCAAATTATCAGGATGGTGTCTTAGGATGTAATCAGTTCCGAGCAAAGACTTTTAAGAAAAATGCATCAAGTCATTTAGTTATTTTTCAAATTACATGAGCTTCTCATTTCTTATTTTTTTGCCTAGCAACACTAATTGTTTCATACCTGGCAACGCTAGCAAACTAATAAAACAAACAACAGTTTATCGGAAAAGTCTCACAAAGATTAAATATCAGCTTCGGGAAAAAATGTTTTTATTTCTTGTACATTTCAATCGAGAAAAAGAACACAACTATCAATAAAATTCATTTCGAGTTTACTCCGAAAGGTTCGTTTTATGTGACACAAATACATACGTACACAAAAATATGAACATTTAATAAAACAATTTTAATTAGTGTTGATTTTTTTACTTATGGCGTACTTTTACAAATAAATAACTTTGACTTTTTATTGAAGCACTCACTTTTAATGCTTGCTCGACGACTCATCACCCAGACTTAAATTAAAATGGTCTGGTTCAACCATTTAACAGTAGGTACATTAAGGGGCTCCAGTATGACAGTTCAAATTCAAATTTAGACCCCGCTCAGCTACCCTTCCCTTAAAACCTTTCACACTCAAAACAATTTTTTGAGGTGAATAATTGATAGAATGTCGTTACAAGTAGTCAGTGTGCCGAAAGTCTGACAACCAGTCTTACCAAGGGGTATCGTATTACCCAGTATTAACTGGGTTATGGAGGTCAGATAGGCAGTCGATCCATGTAAAATACTGATATTCAGCTGCATCCGGTTAGACTGGAAGCCGACCCCAACATAGTTGGGAAAAGGCTAGGCAGATGATGAATTGATAGAATGATGACATCTATTAAAAAAATATTTTCATTTTTTTTTGTTGGCACCCCCTTAAAGTATTTATTTAGGTGTTTCAAACTAAACTTAGTTTAATTGGAAACGGACATTAAATTAATACTTAGATAAGAAGTTAGTACGGTACTCGTACCTACATATTTAAATTACTAGTCGAGACAAGTTAGGGCGGATAATACAAAAAAAAAAATTATGCCTTCAACCAAATTTTTCGTATCTCTTAAAACTACTTACATGATTCTTTCCAGCTAATAATTCCTCCAAAAACATATCAGAATAAGTTTGTAAACTAAAATTGAACTAGATCTGTCACGGTTGGAGCAGTGGCTAAGCTAATGACTGCCGCGCTGCGTGTCGCAGGTTCGATTCTCGCACGGAACGAATATTTGTATGGCCTACAAATAGTTTCGGATCTGGCTGTTTGTGTATGTGAGTTTAAATATTCATAAACGCACAATACAGGAAAAATTCCTAAATTAGGGAACAGTTAAAAAAATAGTCTGTGATGCATATTTTTTTTTCTAAATGGCACATTTTAATTCATAAAACTGTAAGTATACCTACTTTACTCACCTAAGCATGTATTTTAAAACCGAACGATTAGTAAAAAACTTACTTACTTTCAGACCTAAAATACCGTTCTAGTATATTGTTTTCGGGGCAATGAACAGACGCCTGGCAGACTTTCCAAGTCAGAACTTTGCCCTCACAAAACCATTTCGTTACAAGGTTGTCTACGATGCGTACCACAGATATCGTTAGCATTATGTCGCTCATTATAATTAATTAAAGTTTTTTATCAATAAATATCGTAAAATTATTCTAAGACTGCGCTATAAGATTTGTATTAGAACTTGTCAGACTAATCGATATGGTAAATGGTATTTCTGAGAATTTATTAAAGAGAAACCAGAAGAATTCAAAAAGAAAATTACGAAACTTTTCTATTTAGTAGAAAAGTATGAATGTGCATGAAGAAAAGCGCTAAAAAGAATTCCAAAAGAGCAATCATTAAATTTCACTATGCTTAGGAACTCTTATCAATAAATATTAGTAGGTACTTACCATCAATAGTTGATAATAAAAATATAATCAAAATATAGGGCTCTATTATTGCAGACTTGACACTGCAACTTACGGGATATCTGCTGTGATTTTCTATTTTAATAAATTCTAAATCAAAGCGTTTATATCAATTAGACCATTTCAGGCACTCCTGAATGTCAAGAAATAAAAACAATGTATCTACCATCTCATTCACAAGTCATAATAACTTGTGAAAGTACTAAACAAACTCCGTGCACACTCTTTTAAATCGTAATATTTTTACAAGATCATGGTTACATCATTCATGTTGAGATTATAAATATAATGTAAGAATGATGGAAAAAATATAATGCACCGTGGCGGCTAGGAGATGATCAGTCCCAACTGACAGCGCCTGTTCACGAACATGACGCATGGATCACCCACATTCATGTTAACCAAGGGAACTTAATGACTTGACAAACCCGCCACTGCGCCGAAATTTAAGTGTGCATGACACTCTCTTAACCACCAGATCATATTCGGAATAACGGAAGAAATCTAGAATGTGACAATGTAAGTCAGAAACTATGAAAGCTTAAAAACAGTGTTTATAAACACTCTTTCACAAAAATCAATTATCCTTTCCACATAGAAATAGCACGATCCACCAGATAGTAAGCGAAACTCGCGGTGTGGTATATGCAAATTAATTGCAGTATTAGTATTCTTACATTGCTATAGTAATGCACAAACCAGCCATTAGCATAAGAATAGGCAAACGATCGTAGAATAAATATTGTATTGCAACTATTTATAACAATTGTGTTGAATGCAAGTAGGTTTGTTGTTCTGCGTTTATCGTGACACCAATAACGACTGTGGTCACGTGGGGGTAGGATACCACATTAAATAAAGACGATAGTTTGTATGTGTATGTTTCTTATTCCTTCATGCTCAAACGGTTTATCGGATTTAGATGAAATTTGGGATGTAGATACCACTGTTTTTTCGAATGGGGAATCAACAAATAACTCCTTCCGCTCTGTTCGGAGCGGGAGAGAGTGTCAGACTTATACTGACTAAAACACTTCATGTTCCGGGGCCTCGACGTCTCATTTGAACAAACTGGAAGCACCGGCAGGTATATCATTGTTTATTGCATCCGAAATGATTCTAAAAATCCGTTCGTGGCCATTTATAAAGCATACAAATATCTACCAGGTATTTTCTTCTCACAGAACACCTGATTTTCTCGTGTGAAATGAAATGTGGCCACACCACTGCGTTTGCTGCTACGTCGTCGGTCTCCGATTGACGTAAACCGCACGATGAACTGAGCACATAAGGGTAGTCCGTTAATATCACCTGTAGAACGTACAGGTGATACAGAACACCTCTAAGGCTGGTATGCTATCCTGGTAGCTCAATATTTTGGTCGAAGTGACTTTGATCCATAGAACTAATAAAAACAGGTACAAAAAATGGGAAATCATCAAATAGCGGAGGGAAGGCCATACCTTTACTGACTAAAACTTACACACCCATGTTCCTTCTTTTGTCCTTTATGTTCCGGGGTCGCGGTATATCTTTCGAACAACCCGCAACCCCGGCAAGCCCCTCTGCTTTGCTGTAATCTCTTTGAGGCACGCGTGGAACTTATCGACACGGCCTGTCGTCACTAGACGGACGACCAGTGAGCTACCTATTGCTCACCGTCCATAGAACCGCATCTACGGTGGCCGGGGGTCGTCTCGCGACGCCCGGAGCGTCTCCCGCGGCGGCTGGGTTGGTATGACATTCTCTGATAGCTATGCTTTGTTCTAAGTAATTGGATGACTTCATCCAATGTTGGATAGCGATATACAAAGTGAAGGATAATGGACTAAGCACTAAGGTATGGTTTGTCGTTTGACGGTTAGCAATTTTGTTGATTGTTTCAACTCTAAACTTCAAAATAGTTACACTTGCGTTGTCGTTTTCGACAGAAGGTACATGGCCCAAATTTGTCTTTATAGCAATGTTATTTTATTAGATTTAAGTTTTTTGCTGCACCTTATCATAGTCATGTCCTCACTAGTCATAAGCTTAAAGTGTTACTATTTATACACTGTACAATAAATCTACATCTTTTTTTTTGGGTGGGAAATCAGCAACTGGCCCCGCTATGGGCGGAGTCTCAGACTTTTACTGACTAGAACCCACCTATGTTCTATTGCCCTTTACGTTCCGGGGCCGCGGTATCTCTTTCGAACAACCCGCAACCCCGGATAAATCTACATCTTCACTAATATTATAAAGAGAAAAGAAAATTAGAAAGCTAAATTATCACTAAGTAACAAAGACTATATATTACGTAGGTAGCCACGGGAGCGGGGCAGTAACCAAAAACGAGGGTGAAACCGAGCAGGACATCTTGCTAATAAATAGAAAAAAAAACGCATGCATTATTTTTACAGATGATACGCAAACGTGAAATCTATTAAGTTCAAATCGAATAATAACAAGTTACTGTGTACTTATTATTAGTATTTAACGAGGTCCCTACAACCTCTAATTTATATCGGTTCGAGGGCAATGACCTACATCATTTGGCGCTCCCATTCCACAACCTCACTAATCCTAGGTCCCCTAGCGAAAGGTCCAAGTAATCCTTTTAGCAGACTGTTGGAATAAACTCCAATACATATAGGTTCCTATTTCTTTCATTCAGTTTCTACCAAGAAGGAAGGTTTCGGTAGTGTTTTCTGTTAACGAAATTAAGGCTTTGGTGAAAGGCTAAAATAATCTTTTAATGTTAAAGTTAGTGTACGATCTCATAACATAGCGCCTGTAATCTTTGAAGAGTTAGGCACAGATGTATACATATAGTACAGCCATTTTTTAAAACTTTGCCCCACACTAGAAACTCCTGTATCGTGGGTGCGTTTTTTTATTATTTAAAGTCACATACACAAACAGCCAGACCTGAAACAACTACCTGTAGGTCATACAAATATTTGTTCCGTGCGGGGATCGAACCCGCGACATGCAGCGCAGCACTCGATCACTCAACCTCTGCGTCAACCGTGCCGTCTATTGGACCAGTTATGTTTTTATGTAACAAGTAATGGGTCGAGCCTATTGCCATCGAGAGGGCACAAATCCAGGCTCCTACTACTGGAAAATTCCTGCTAGAAAAACCTAATAACACTTTGCCTAACCTGGGAATCGAACCCAGAATAATCTCAGTAATCGCGGTTGCGACCACTACACCAATAAAGTAGTTCAAAACAATTACTATCTCATCATCATTTTCCTGCCCTTCTCCCATTCTATTTGCGGTCGGCGCAACACGTTTTCTTCCATTCTCCCCTGTCAGAAGTCATAGCAGCATTTACTCCTTTCTCCTTCATATCATTCCTTACACAATCCATCCATCTTTTCTTTGGTCTTCCTCTCCCTCTCCATCCACCAACATTCAGATCCATCACACATGTGATTTGTCCCTCTTCATTACAATGTCTATACCAAGACAAACGACTCCCTTTCAGTTTTTCTGTAACAGGCACAACTATCAAATTTCCCTTAAAATACTTATTCCTTACTTTATCCGTTCTTGTCACTCCACACATCAATCTCAAGATTCTCATCTCCTCTAAATGCAATCGTTTTTCATTCAACTCTAAAAAATTACTATCTAAAAACGCAAAAAATATTCCACAACTCCACGGAGTCCCTAAAACTTATCCAAGTGTAAATTAGCTTAGATAAAAGAAATTTCACCCTTATTGTAAAGTTTGTGAGATAAATAGCAAAGTCCAAAAATATAGTCGTCGGAAAGTAAAGATTCTTAATGATTACTGCCACGCCTACTTTATATTAGTTACACACGACGACAGATCAACCTATACGAAACCAGTTTATGCTGCTCTCTCAACAACAGATCGTACACCATAGATTTCAAGTACAGACGCCTGCACATCAAGCTACTACAATCTGTCAGATTTCTTTGATAGATTTTCGACTTTATTTCTAAAGTATTAGGTTCAAAGTTCATTGGGAAAAATTGACAGTTTCGGGTAGCTTGACCTGTAGGCGTCTGTACAATGAGAGATCCGCATAAACTGGTTTTGTATAGGTTGATCTGTCATCGTGTGTACAAGCTCAATCAGCCAGCCCAGTTTAAGATACCCCCAGTGCCTCTAAAAGTCTGAAAACGCTTGATCTCTCTCCGGTCACGACACTTTTTATAATATTAGTAAGGAAGGAAGCTATTCAAAAGTAGTTAAGAATAGCTCGAAATAGCTCAAACTCCTTATAATGGTGTGTGAATGCGCAAAACAGCACTCTCCGGCAATAACAGCTACATAGAAACATGGCTCTTGTTGTTCAATTGACGAATAAATCTTAAACGCGATCAAAGAAGATAAAATAGCTGTTCAAGGGCACTTGGCGGATCGATAAACGCCTTATACGTTGAAATTGCTTTGATATAACAATATGAGAGGAAATACATACAAATGTCAGCATTATTTGTCGCTTCTTGCTTTTTTATCTTTTTTCTTATCACTTTTGTATTTATTAGTACAGCTTTTGCCCGTGGCTTCGGTCGAAAATTATCCTAAGGGAATGTGACGTCGGGATAAAAAATAGTCCTAATGCAGGTAGTTTACCTAAATTCCTATTTTTTTTCTTAATCCATGAAAGTTAGCCCGAGCTGCTACAATTTTTTTTAATTTTGCAATTTTCAAGTCAAAATCAGGCTACATGTTTAACAAAATATAATTCGCTTTCATTTAATCCCATTCAATGACTATTTAAACGTCGCGGTCGTTCAATTTTAATCTAATATACAGAATTCTCGTGTCACAGTTTCCGTTCCCATACTCCTCCGAAACGGCTGGACCGATTTAAACGAAATTTTGTGTACACATCGGGTAGGTCTGAGAATCGGCCAACATCTATTTTTTGTACCCCTAAGTGAGCAGCGGTTGAAACCGCTGGGCACAGCTAGTAATTTAATAAATCAGTAAAGCCATTTTAACATGAATTGTATGTATGTAATAGACTACCTTCATAAAAATTATAATAAAAAGGAAATGATAATCAAATTATAAAACTACCACGTGATGCTTTCGAGTAAGACTTGTGTTTTGCGCTATTGATTATTCCGTGGAGACTGCAGGCAACTTGTTTGATTTCGACGGCGTAATCTCCAAAGGGTGGCGTAATAGTCCCCCGTCCGTTATGAAACTAACTCACTGTAACTCTGTTAGACTGAGCTTTAATTTTTTTTCATACCGGAACGGATACTCTTATAACTTTAAGTACTTGATGGTTAGTATGCTTACGTATAGTTAAGGCAAACTTTTTTTTTAGTGATGGGTAATGCAATAACAGCCCCAGCTCTAGGCTGAGCGGGAGGGAGTGTTAAGCCCGCAGTTCACATTGGGCCAAGGTGTTGGGCCAGCCTATTGGCCCAAAGTGTATAGGGCTACTTGGCGATATGTTGGCAGCGATGTTCTGTTGGTGCCAACATTGGCGCGCAAACCGATTGTTGTCGGTTTTTTGTTCACACATCAAAGGATCTTGGTGCGCTTCGTCATGATTGACACCAATGTGTATACAGCGACATTGGGAATTCATTATCTTGGCCCAATAGGCTGGCCCAATACCTTGGCTCAATGCGTACTGTGGGCTTTAGACTTTTATTGACTAAAACACAAACGGTACACCCAGTACTTACTCGGTAATCACGATAAAACTCATGAAATCCAACACCAATTACTAATAGGAACCTAAGAATAAATAACCCTACACCACACACAAAAAGCACCATACGCACTGACACAAAACACCCTCAAGCGCTATACTTGATCCTTTCATAAATCGAACATGATTCACGCACCGTTAGTTTTAAATCGCGCGTTTTTTTTAATCGTATTCTAAATTCGAATAAGTCTTGCCAATCAATTAACTGGCCAGTATTCAGTGTTACACGGAATTAGGGCAAAGCTAATGCTCCGTGCACATATTAGATGTATTACTAGACCAACACAACTCGAGACATGGTAGAATTTGGAACTACGTTTGAAGTACTGAATTTGACAGGTGAATGACATTTTTCTTAGCTAACGGCGCCACCCTGATGTCTCAAGTTATGTTGGTCACGTTGCACGTGAGCTGCAAGCTTACAAATTATGTAAGTGGCTGCATATGATAACATTATGATGGAATGTATTGTGTACGGTAAACATAATTGATGGTCTTACGAAGACACTGAGTTTGGATTGGATTACAGTGATTTAATAATATACGTTTTAAAGGAAAGCAGTTTCATTTATGAAAAAGGGTTAGTATCTGAAAGCTATATATTTGTTTTAAGAAACGAATGCTCGTTTCGATGTCTAAAAATATGGAGTATCACTATACTTTGTTTCTAATAATATAACTTTCTAATCTATATACATAGGTATGTATAACGTTTCTCTGCAGTGTATAAGTATAATCCATGCAGCACAGGAGCCTCTTGGAAGTTGACAGATACTAAGTATAAATAAATGTGGGGTAGATTATGTTCTTTTTAGCAGTTAGCGTTTTACAAACATTTTTACACGACGTTTTTTTTAACATGATTAGACCGATGTTTTGTACCCAACTACTCTGAGAAGAAACAGCCGAAACAGATTTAGAAGTCTCTTTAAAGGCCCAGACAAAAATCTTGGTCAATTTACACCAATCAATGGACGGCAAATGATTTTTACTTTGTAAAAAAAATTATAAATGAGCTCCACAAGACCAAATAAAAACGATACCTAGTTCAATCTATTTCCATTTGTAACTAGATTAAACCAGATCTAAACCTAATAACCGAATAATCAAATAATATCTTTCGCCAAATGTGGCGACGCGACGTAAAAAGCTACAATTAATCAACTGTCAAGCCGAAGATGTGACACAGCCTCTATTCATACAGCCACGCCCCACGTGGCAGCTGCTTCCTAACCTAACGTTAATAAAACATAAATTAAGGGTGCTTAGGATTCGAGGTTGCGGGTTGTACGAAAGAGATACCGTGGTCTCGGAACATAGAGGGCAAAAGATGGAACGTGGTTGGGGTTTAGTCAGTAAAAGTCTGACGCTCCGCCCAACGGGCAAGTTATTTGATGATTTCCCATTCGCAAAAAAAAGGCTGAGATTTTTTAATGTTAGCAAGCTACTTTGGCTAAGCGTTATTCGCATCTCTGTCGCACAAGTGAGGCAAAAATGTAATGACAATTTCTAAATCTTAGTGAAAATTAATGGATTAAAGCTGTAACCCAGTGGCTTTCTATAACTGGTAAAAGAAGTGTTGGTCGTGTGGCAGCAGAAATAGCAGATAATATTTCTGGTATCTCGCGAATACCCTGGATTAGGCTAGGAGCGGGGAGGAGTGTCAGATTTTTCCTGACTAAAACCCAATAAGTTTCTTTCTTTCGTGCTTTTCCGGGGCCGGGGGCAACGGTATTTCTTTCGAACAATCCGCAAGCATAAACCTTGGTCTTAGAGGTCTAATCGTAAAAGCTGTAAGTAAGTACATGCGAAATCTTCTCTAATTTTAAAACTGCACTTTTTTTGTAAAAACACTTATTTTTTGTTATTTTACTACTTCCCTTGTTAAGAACGACTAAATATATATGGAGATATTTAGTCGTCAAATTTATATTTAGGGTTTAATCAACCAATACCACCGTCGCGGTTTTTTAATACCTTTCATAAAACAATTTCACAAAATAATGTTTTCACTTCAATCAACACACTTTTCAGAAACGCAAAATCAAAGTATATGTAACAAAAACACCATTATTTAAATACCTTAAAAGTGGTCAAACTATAACACCAACACCTCCCTGACAAAGTAATTAAAACGCCAAAACATCCTTGTAACACTGTATCAATACGATTAATAAAGTCTTACCAATTTAGAAAAAAAACTACACAAGTAAACTATTGATTTCTTAGCAACACCCTTAGAATCGAAACAATTACGTATCTATCTGTAGACCGTACAAGAGTTCTGATAGGGGACGACAAAGGGGACGCTTACCCCTCTGAGGCATTCGGTTACCCCAAACAATACCTTCGTACTTGCTCTGTTTTTATTTCATGCCTTGTTCTAGAGTGACGAGCTAAAACTGAAGTTTACAATCCCAAAAACATGTACTGTGACTGTGTTTAACAAAGATATTAATTATGTAAATCAAACTTTACATCTTAAACTTTATTAATTTTAAAGACAAACTCATTTATTTCAAATCAGTCACAGGTACCACACCTACGTTTGTGAATGATTAAGTTGTCGGTTGGTCAAAAAGGTTAAGCTATGAGAATATACTCATTTCAGAGCGTGGTAGGTTCATTCAAAGAAGAACAGCTACCCTACCATGACGTCTTAAAGCAGAACTTATTCCACTGAGGGAAAGAGACAAAGCTATACAGGGTAGCACCATCTCTTTCTCACACAGGAATAAGAACTGCTATGAGATGTCATGGTAACCCTTCAGGGGGCATAAAATGACCGCGTTAGAAAAATCTTTATAAGTAGAATAATAATTAGAATTACGTTAAAATTCTTAAAACAGTCAGAGACGCAGTTTATATTGTGAATTGTCATTTTGTGAACATTTTACGATTGGTAACGTAAATCATATTATTAACCTACTAGCTTCCGCCCGCAACTTCGTCCGCGTGGCATAGTTACTTTGGTAACCCAAAGTAACTATGCCACGCGTACCCGCGTGATGGTCGAAAAAAAAATATCTTTCTCGCCCCTTTTCTTCTTTCTTTTACCCCATTTTCTCACTTTAAAAACAGTCGTCAGAGTTCGTCTACAGAGTCCTAACTATCTCTGTACCAAAATTCATTAAAATCGGTTTGGCCATTTAGGCGTGAAGACGTACAAAGAAACTTACTTTCGCTTTTATAATATTATAGTAAGGATTATGATTCTGCTTTAGCGGCCATTTTAAACTCCAGTACTGATAGCCTAGTGTCCCTATCCCTTATCCCAATTTATTTAGGGTCAGCGCAGCATGTCTTTTTCTTCCATACTTCTCTATTACTAGTTATCTCATCAGACATCTTTCTTTCTAGCTATATCATCCACACACTCCATCCATCGTTTCTTTAAACATCCTCTACTCTTAAACCCATCCACATTCATACTCAAAACTTTCTTTACAACATTTTCCTCATTCCTCGGCATCAAAACCAAATCTAAATATTGATCCAAAATTGTGTCACCCTACGGAGAACAGGAGACGTAACGTACTGCGTATAAATTAATTAAGTAAACCTACTGTAAACACAATACGAAAAGAACAAACTTAATCAAAATATACAGCCCAAAACATTACAGGTTACTGGTAATCAGGAATTATTCAAAACAAATAAATACTTACAGAGAACGAATTAAAAGCAAGTAACGTTGCTATTTTAATATGTGCAGGATTTTATCTTCCCTCCAAAATATTTCTCGTAAAACTTCCTTTGCTACTAAATATGTGTTCAAAGAAGCAAAGTTGTTATAGTTATGTCGTTTTACAAAATATGCATGGGAAGTTTTGTAGGATATGAAAAGCAAAAATTATAACGACTTTTAATTCCTAACATTTCGTCGTGTCCTTCATTTTCTTTAGGCATCCGACACGCCCAGAATTGCCGAAACAGCTTTAATTTATTTAGAAATGGCAGAACTCGAGTTACAACCACGAAATGTAGGATGCCTAATTGTTAATTTATAAATGCTTAGAAGCCACGTTGTGAACAATACGCCACTGCTTACCATTACGGCCGGAATGTAGTCTAAACTTATGTTATGGTACCAATTTATATCTACAGACGTTTTTTGATCGAATTTATTTTTATAACCTCTACGGCTTTCACATAGCGTTTAATATCCATAGCGTGTGCTCCAAATTGAGTTTCGCGGCGGCAAATATAAATTTGTGTTTGCCTAAACACAGACTTGCTAGTTTGACACTTGGGCAGATCTTTATGACTTGGACATAAGGGTGATTTTTGTTTGTTTCAGGGTCTAATTGAGAGGGTCCTGTCAGAACTTCGTGGTGGTCACTGATGGGATGACTCACATCACTATCGCCGTGCATTCTTGGGACGTATCCGTTTCTAAGTTATTTTTTATTTGGTTACCGTTTGAACTTGTGTCGACGCGTTTAATAGGTCATCATGAATGACGTGTCTTTATTCTTAACTTCAATTATTTGTAACCTAAAGCTGCTGTAAACTGTATTGCGATTTGTTACATAGAAATCTATGAATTTCATGAAGATAGAAGACTATAAGCTACATTTTTAATAAATGTAAAATTTTAAGTGTTATTAAAGTTATCGTTACTGGCACATATTATTATGATAATTTCTGCTAGATTATGTACTATCGGCAAAAACACACCCTTTTGGTGAGAAAGGATTTTTTTAATATTTCTATGATAATCACTAATTTAAGGTACAACTTAAACTGCTAAAACATTTATTCACACCAATTATAAAAAAAATATATATGCATTAATAGACTAAACAAGGTAACTACAAAAGTAATTAAAATAGATTAATCGAAATAAAATGTTAACAAGATCTAAGATAATGATGTAAATTATTGATTCTTAAAACACCTAACCTATTTGTTTGATTTTAAATTACTTAATTATTTATTAATTTAAATGTTTGACCGTCACAGTTATTAACTGAATCACCAGCTTGTAACTGATTTTTATCTTTAAATAAGAAAAATATTTTTTGCAAAATGTTGCCTGGTCCGTAGCGACATCTAGAACAACACGCACGAACTAGTCGTGAATTTTGGGCACAGTAAAGTGATGAAAAGATTACGTTAAAAATAACACGATTACCTAAAAATACTAAACATTAAACCAAGAAAATTTAGTACGAAAAAACCTCCTCCTTATATTATTTTACTATCCTTAGGGGTTGAGACCATTTTCTCCAATAGAAAAAGAATTATCTAAATCTTGCTTCTCTGTAAAAAGTTATGCGTAAGAAAAACCGGCCAAATACGAGTAGGACTGGGTTCTGTACACGCTGGGTTCCGTAGCACCAAAGACTTTAACTACAATATAAATAACAATATAATTATTCAAAATAAATAGAAATTTGCACTCAATCGCAAAGCTTTTTTTAAACGTTGCTAAACATTTAAATTCGCATACACAAACAGCCAAACACTAAATTTGTTCCTAATAGTATCTTAATGAAAAACAAATTACGGCTGCAGTTTGATGAAAAAGTTCCATAACACAAACACGAAATGTCAAATTTCGTTTAAACCTCCTTTTAATTTAGGTGATAACTTAGGTGATGATAGTAGGTACATTATTGATCGAAGTATTATAGAGAGGGGACACAGTTTTAGAGACAGAAAAGGTCAACAACCGTTTACTTGAAAAAGATATGCATAAAGTGTCGATAACGATGAACCCTCAGTTGCATGTGTGGAGTGTTACCCCATTTTTCGTAATTTTGCATCATATTTTGTATAGCGGTTAATCACCTAATCAGGTCCATTACCTAACTTATTTCAGTGTTTTTTTTTAATGTGTCAATTATTGTTTCCTATTTCCTTTACTATTTCCCAGTAAATGTTTCACAAAAACTAAAACATTAACAATAACCTATTAAAATGTATAAAACAAAGAATTTACAAGACCTCAGATTAATCGATTAAAAGTCCAAATATATAACACAAAGAAGTTTTTATCCATTATTATCTAAACAAGACAATCTAGATTATTCTACTAACAAAGCGAAGGTCTTCTAAAATTTTTGACAGTTTTATATTGCAGACTTGTTGGGCTTCTAAATAAGGTATTATAAGTTTTCTGTTCTGCTTTGATTGAAAATGTTAAAGCTACATAAATTAAATACATAGTCCAAATAACCTTCTTCACCTCTTTGCCTTCTTTAGTATCGACAGTACGCCGCGGGCAAGGCCTAGAAAGAAGTAGCAAGATCACGAAGCAGTATCACGAAAGCTGATTCGACATAGCGCAAGAGAAGAGTACTGTGAAGTGTGAAGTCTGGGCAAATGTACTACAATGAAAAAACGCATGAAATCCTTTTAACCCTTTAATTCGCAACGTTGCACCGATGCAACTATCCAAACAAAAAAAAAATATTGCAAGAACCATCATTATTTTTTCTTATTTACATAAATTTTAATAATGGATATACTGCTACCATTTATGAAAAAAAATATTGAACAAACTCACGCGCATCATTACGTAGTTGTGACCAAAATGACGTCGCGTCGACACTGCGCTCGTGGAAGACCGGTGAGTTTTAATAAATATAAATAGTTTTTATGCATTTATTGGCAACTATTACTTGGTATATTTTTGTTTATGAGTGTTTACAATTGTGTCATATAACGCCAATGTCAAATTCATATTCTACTATGAAATATAAGCACATATTTACCAACGTTGCATATTTGCGACACTGCGAAGCTTTAGCATAAGTACTTTTAATTTCGTACGTTGCACGGGTGCCACGTCGCGCTTTTACTAACATTGAATAATTATTATTTTCTTTGTATAGATTTTGTGTTTTTTTTACATTTATGGGAGTTGACGGTATTATGTTTTTATATTGACTGTTCTGAAAGTTTGCTAATGTACGAGTAAGCTAGATTACTAAATAATGAATGAATATCGCTATTACTAATATGGTCGTTTTTTTACTAAAACTTGTGTTAATCTATGTTTGGTGTTGGTGTTTGGTTAAAATGGCAGAGAGCAAGACAAATTTTAGCTTTGGTTCCACCAGAAGCGGCCTCGTCTACCGATAGCTCTTCGTCTGAAGACGAAGTTATTATTCAAACCATCACCGAACGTCAAGACGATGTATCTTCTGACTTCAGCTCAGGACCAAGGTCCCTTCGTTCGTCTTTAGAAAACTTGGATCTTATTCTTGATAGTCCAGTGCAAGAAGAAACCTTTTCGACATTATCTGATGAAGATACGGTTCCACTGACTCTAGTAATACGTAGTATTTTTCCTTCGGACACACCACCCAATCCGCTCCCAAATTTAAATTCAGTTTCGTCAATTTTATCACCACTTAATATTCCATTAAGCCAAAGAGTTCGCTCAAAAAGAAGTGCTAACTATGAACCAAGAGTTGTAGCTAAAAGAGTAAAAAAGTACAAGAGACCTCTTCTTAGTTTGGGTACCATCAAAGGGAATCGTCTCAGGGGTTGTGCAGATTTATTAGCTTCAGCCAAAAAAATGGCAAAGAAAGGCAGAGGTTCCAGTCATCAAATTGTGTGCAATAGTAACAAAATCGCCAGTGTCAAATGGTTTGACAACAAGGTAGTTACTTTAGCTAGCTCATTTGTGGATTCGCATCCCATGGTAAAAATAAAACGCTGGTCGAAGGAAACTAAAACTAAAGCAGATGTTGATTGTCCACAAATTGTGAAACAATATAATGCTCATATGGGTGGAGTGGACCTCGCTGATATGTTGATAGCTTTATATCCATCTACCTACAAAACCAAACGTTGGTAAATAGCAATCTTTTCATAAGTCATTGATATATCTATCTATCATATATCTGTGAACAACGCCTGGTTACTATATAGGAGAAACCTCTCACCAAATCAAAAACAAGGCATGACGCTGAAAAAGTTTCGATTCCAAATTTTTACGGAATTATTACAAAAAAATCGAGTGCAGGGTTGTGTGCAAGAGAAAGACATTCCTTTAGAGAAAAAAATTACTGCGCCTACTGTGTCTAGACCTACAGATGCTGTAAGATTTGATAAAATTGGACATTTTCCAGTTTTTGTACAGCAAGGTAGGTGCAAATATTGCAAAACTGGGTATTCAAATATCCACTGTTCAAAATGTGAACAACGTTTGTGTTTAGTTCCCAAAAGAAACTGTTTCTTTAACTTTCATAATGTAGAATAAATATGTTTTTAATATATTTTGTTTTTCATTTATATCTACATTTTATTCTGTAACGTGGGCACTGTTGTAAATATACAACACTGATTTCAACCTGTACATGTTCTTGTGTTTCGCAATGTAGCACATTTACAACATACTATATTTGGATATATATGTATACCAGATTTTTATTTTTATTTTTTTGAGCACATGTAAGATCTAAATAAACAATAAATGAAAAAATAATAATAAATAAATGCAATATTTTTTTTGAGCTTTAAAGGGTTAAGACTATATTTTATACTTATAATATGACCGATACATTTCAAAATATAAACACGCGAATTACGCCATTTTCTAGTCTTTTTCTCAATACTTTTTTTAAAACTACGCTGTCTATCTTTTTTTTTAACACGCTTTGATTAACTTTACCCGTAGCTAACAAACTAACTACGTAAAAAATCGAACTAATTTGACTTACGGGAAGTAAGTCAAATTAGTTCGACTGTGTGAAGATGTGTGTCCGATTGAGCTGATACTTTGCATACGTATTTAGTTTGGAAGACAGTGCATTGTTAGTTAGGTTACGTCACCCTAATCTTTCAATTATTAAGTCTCGATTATGTAATTAATTGAGATTTAAAAAAAACAACAACCTGTATAGTTAGACATAGATCCCTATTAGTGGGATTATCGATTAGTGTAAAATAAAAACCAGTGTCGCTAATAGAGATCAATTTCTTAGAAGTAATGATATAATTTAGCTTAAGTATTACTATTTCATTATAATAAGTACTTACAATTTAATAATTTTGTTGTGAGTGATCTCAATAAAAATGTGATAATGTTAATATTAATAATATTTGGTTAATGAATTAATTTTATTTCACAATTATTTTATACTTACTCTTTGCTGTGCCTTACAGGGTCCATTACTGTGCCTTAGCTTTAAGCTCATTTTAAGATCTTCTCACAAAAATAAAAAATGAAATAATAAAGATATGTATATGATAAAACAACTGCAATTATGCATTAAATTATAGAAATGCAAAATTTCTGTTATTGGAGAAATTGAAACCTTCTGCATTATATTGATTACCTTGCTCAGCCCAATCGACCTCAAAGTAATTAGCAAAATCGCAGGAAAAGCTTAATCTCTTCCCATGGAGCTAATATGGGGTGAGATTCACCATGACCACTAGATAAGTAAACGAGACCACAATGGGAAACTTGTCCGGGGTTGCGGGTTGTTCGAAGGAGATACCGCGGTCCCGGAACATAGCTGGGTTTTAGTCAATACAAGTCTGACATCCCCCCCCCCCAGCTCTGCCTTGAGCGGGGGAAGTTATTTGATGATTTTACATCATCCCATATTTGTGTTTTTTGTTTTTCTTTTATGTTTTTATTAAAAATATATACATACCTATGTTTATTCAAATGATAAACGATCATAAAAGTCCGTCTAGCAGACTGTTGTCGGCACTCAAGTAGGTACATACAATATAATAGGTATTTACCTACTCGTTTTTCCAATAGTACATCCGTTGTGACACAATTTCCTCTATCCACGCAAGCGAAACCACGAATTAAAGCTTGTTAAACATATTTATGATTCGTCATGGATGAAACCTCCCTTCTAAACCAGATAACCGCTAATCAAAAGTACTTGCATACAAACAAAGTATTTTACAAGATACTTCACAAATTCTAATTATAGACATTACCCTGTGAAGTGCACTGTGCAACAGTCATTGTTAACAGGTGGTCGGCGATGGTTAAACGCTTTTAAAACAACCGATTACCTATCAGACGAATCCAACTTTGTTATAATCAAATTTATTTATCTACACATGAAATTAAACCCTGTGCCAATGTTAGAAGGTCGGTTTTTGTTTACGGCAAGCACCCTAGTAAAATAACAGGGAGCCCTATTGTTGCTTACGCAAAGATGTAATCTCTTATTTTATTATTACCTGACTGGAAAGGGACACAGGGGACCCTATAATAAATATTCGACTTTATCTTCTATGAAATAAAGTACATTGTAAGTTGCCCCGTTTTAATTACATAAGGTTCACTTTAAATACTTAAACGCTGTGAAGCGGTCTACACCGTGACGTGTCAATTTTTCTCAGTTTTGGTATAAATTGTGTGAAATATGGCCAGTGGCGTAACCCTGGCTGGAGGTCTTAACTTTTAAGGCACCCACAGGATTCGCCCGGTTAAGCAGACGACAACCTCCTTGGCTGAACTGCGAGATGCCATTCAGAAAAAAAAAACGAGTGACGTCACAGGCCCGCAGTATGGCGATCGCGGGAGATGGGAGCTAATAAAATTATGTCCAGCGTGTACACAATGGCGGATATGGGCCACTGTGTTATGTCCACTGAGGGGTTCATAATTACCTTCTGACGGGCATCTTGTATAGGTAGCAGTAACGCGATGTTTGTGGAAATGTGTCTTGGCTCTCAACAGACTCTACCATTGATCACATGATTTTCCATTGTAAAGTTAACAGATGTACAATGATTAAAAGGCATCTATATTTTTTTGAGGTTTCATTTCAAAATGATTTTTTTTAAGTCCAAGTTATCCATTTTCTTTTAAGATATCGATACTACTCGGGTCGCGGTCTATGTAAACGAGAATAAATAAGAGAGTGGTTCTAACATACCTTCTAACAGCTTTATTAGTAGACTAGCTTCCGCCTGCGACTTCGTCCGCGTGGCCCGTGGCATAGTTACTTTGGGCCAACGCTAACTTTAACTGGCGTGATGATCGAAAATAAAATATCTTTCTCTTCCATTTTCTTCCCTCTTTCTCACACTTTTCTGACTTTAAAAAATAATTAGCCTTCTTAAATAATTAGTCTTCAGGGTCCCTACTATCTCTGTGCCAAAATTCATCAAAATCGGTTTCGCCATTTAGGCGTGAAGACGTAACAAACAAACTCACTTTCGCTTTTATAATATTAGTAAGGATTTAGATGTAGCAAATCTTCTAATACACCGCATTCTTGAGTTATTACACCTTCCAATATTCGAACGATATATAAGAATAAAAACATATCCTCCGATCCACCAGTTCCAATCTCCCTATAGGATTACCAGGGATACAGCCGCTTGAGGAGTTCGCTCGCAAGCTAATAAGATATTAGATATTGTAATACTGCAATAGTGATGCACGCTTCTCAACAGTATCGATACAAAATGATACGTCGATATAATGGATCGATACATATGAAAAAATCACATTGAATCACTTAAGAAAACCCAAAAAGTGGAAATAAAGTTTACTTCTGGAAGTCGGTGGCAAAAATCGATGAATCAAACGAAAGTCATCGACTTCTATACAATACTTCATAGTTTCGATTACTACAGTATAATGAATGGATCGTAGCGTAAGTACTTATATTTGTTTTACCAATTCTGTCCCACTGCTTCTCAAAAATCTTTTCCGATAACCTTACACTCTTCTTTCTTTGCGTTTCTCTAGGCCAATCTCTTACAGACGCTTCTAAGTCGCCAAGCTAGTATTTTCTAGGCCTCCCTCGGAGATTTGGCACCAAATTGCCGTTAATTGCATAATTAGACAAGACAGCATAAAAAAGACACGGAAGAAGTAAATACAAAAACAATCCTGGAAAGTTGCCTAGACTCTTAGCGGGATCAAATATTTGGAGGATTGGATCATAGATATCTAGTACTATTCTAGAATACACAGTGAGATAGTTGCAAACTTACAATTCTTATCGATTTAAATTATCGATGGGTACAAATGCAAAGCCAGTATTGCGCATCCCTATACTGCAATCTTCGAGACAGTTTTCTAAACCGCACACAATAAGCCTTTTTGCGGAGTTTTCTTAAGTCTTTTACAACTTGCAGGAAGAGATTAACGCTTGACACAAAATTCCCTTTCATTGCGGAAAGTAAAAGTAATTACGATTGCTTAATGGCGAATTGCTAACGAACATCACCGTCGATTAGACGGTGTTGTGTTCAAATCATTAGGTGCAACTGTGTATGAACTTGCTTAATATAAATCTGCTTGTTCCTTTTGGCAGTTGGTCTTAATAACAGGTCATAACATTTATTTATTTTCAGGCACTTTGGCCCATAGAAATAAAAACACAAATCGTGTTAGCAAATTAAGCCTCAACAACTATGTGAGTAGTACTTCACTGCACTATGTTGTGCTGATACTTTTTATACATTAGATATAGTGAATAAGAAAATGTGTCTCTCATGCATAAGGTTAAGGGTTCAAATTCGAGCAAGTGCCAATGTGATTTTTTCACTAAGTTCACCTTAGACATCAGAGAAGCAAAACATCGTGAAACCTGGACTTACAAAATATTTAAGTCTGAAATCGCCAACCCGTCTTGAACTAGTGCGGTGATCAATGCTAATGCTTTCTCTGTTTGAGAAGGGTCTTTAGTACATTATTATAGTTAAAAAAAAATACGAAAGTATGTGTGTATGTATGTGCATTAAAGTAGGTAGGATATAATATAGCTAATCTAATAACTTCAGAAGCTATAATGTACTGCTGGCGTAATCAACTGAGTTTTATTAATCAGGACAGAGAACGCATTCACACACATAAAGCGCTTAGGTTCTCCTAGAAATAACTATCTAGCTTTAACAATCACTTGTTTACGTCAAACTTTAGTTTATTTCAGTCAGGGCAAGGTAATAAGCTCCCTGCCAGGGTTGCGGGTTGTTCGAAAGAGATACCGCGGCGCCAGAACACAAATCACAAAAGAAGGAACATGGATGGGTGTCAGTAAAAGTCTGTCACTCCCTCCCACTCCGCCCAGAGAGCGGGGAGTTATTTGATAATTTCACATACTTAATTAAAAATAAAATTAGTCTTTAACAAAACAGATTAACACGAAAATTACACAACCTACAAAAGTTTTCCACTTTTTCTACCGGACTCATGTGATCAAACATATTATTGGAAAGAGGAAGTACCCGGGAGAGTAATTTGCTACCCGTACCGATGAAAAATACACCCGATCCATACACATAGGGCCTATAAAAAGTGGCGAAACATGGATAATGCCGATGTCAAAGTTTACCAGCCAAAGTCTGTTTGGGTATCTAAGGGAATCCTACTCAGGTACTCATAAAGCCATTGACTTTGACCTTGCTCTTCAATATAAATGTCATAATAATTCTACGAAAGGTTCAAAGGAACGGAGTGTGAACAAACTTATAAACCTACGCAGTTTCCTACACAATATTAAAAAGAAGAGATGATCATTTAATGAAGGCGTCGTTTAACACGTAGCGCCATCTAGTAGCGAATAGCGGAACTTCTAAACCGCTTCTTACTTTACCGCCGCTGGTTGATGATTTTATTTAGGCCAAAGGACCAAGTGATTGTTAATTAAATATAAAATAGGTACACGTATTTACGAACTACTTTGATTTAAGATATCATTTGGTTAGGTAGTTTCTTTAAAAAAATAATCAAACGCAAACCAAATGAGTACCTATCTATAAAAATCGCAATCACTGTTGGCAATGTAGAATGTTAGAATGTAGGCAGATAACGTTAAAGAAGTTATTATTATAGATAGTCATGGTATTTTCGTGATGAAAATGTAATACCATTAGTTACCTACCATCAATTAAACAGATAGGTACTTTTAAGAATTACCCCCTACATATACGCATTAAAAGTTGTAACAGATCTTCGCATCCACCTATTAAACAAATTGACACCACATCAGAAATACAAAACGAAACAGAAACTCACATAATCAAACAAATTAGTTAACCTAAAACCCTTACAAGATATTTCTACGAAGCCGTGCTGCGGTGCGGCGAGTCGACCAACCAGTTGACAAACTAGTCGTCCGACCGGTCGAGCGACACATCGCAGCTTCATTTTCTCTGCCGTGTGTTGAACATCGCCGACGAACACGGTACAAAATGTATTGTCATTGGACGCAAACGTGTTGCTTTTTTATGACACCGAGAGAAGATTTACGCTAAATTATCTTGTAATCTTTGTGAATTTGCTTTGAATGCCCGTATTTAACGTAAAGAGCTGTGGCTTTTTATGTAAGGATTGCTAAAGATCTTTGATAGTACTTAGATAATAATATTATTTCAGTGCTTGTTGTAACTTGACACTTGACTAATAGTAGTACCAAATAGGTACCTGTTTTCACCAACAGTGAGAGACATCTAAATCAATATCTTAATACTATTGCAGTGTATGAACGTGGACGTGAAAATATTATGATTAAGTGGTGTTCACGGAGTTTCTTGCCCATTATTCTCAATATTGGCAACTATGTATAGTACTTTCACAAGTTATTATGCGTTGTGATTGAGCCTGTAGCATCATCTTTTATGACATTCAAAATTGCGTCATGGTTTTATTGAAATAAATGCTTTTGAGTTTGAGTTTAATTAGGCGAAAAAAGTATACCTAGGTATGTAAAGATCGTAGAAAGTGGCGTTCTCTGGATTCTGCCTTTTGCGGAAAACGTGTGAATTTAAGTATTTGTATGTGTTCAAATTACATCTTTTAGCACCGATAATAAATAAAAAACAAAATAATTTTGTTGTAAAAGTAGACATGGATATTATCGCAGCCGACTCATCTCATATTATGCAACCTTTATTAAAACTTATAAGAAGTAAAAATATTTTTTTCATTACTAAAGACGATTCAGATTCATCTATTTTAATCTAGCTGGCGCCCGCGGCTTGCGTTATATCGAAAAAAAGTATCCTATGTATTATTCCAGACCATAATCTACCTCTGCGCCAAATTTCATCAAGATCCGTTCAGCCGTTTTGACGTGAAAGACTAACAAACAGCCATAAATCTATCCATCCTCACAAAAAATCGCAATTATAATATTAGTAGGATAAAATCAACACAATCCACACAATATTGCGTACCTACTTGTAGAAATCGAAACGACTCCCTCAGTTGCTTCGCTGCACTAAAATTACAACACACTACACATACACAATCACATGAATTATAAAATTCTGAGATTCTGCGCCTAACTGCAGTCATTTAATAAACTCGTCGAAAACTGAAAAGTTCTGCATTTCAATATTTTAATCACTCAAACGTGGCTTAACTCGGATAAGAGTTTATGTCTAACGTATGGGAAAAACTATGCTCAGGTACCTGTAGTTATATAGTACACAAACCAAGGAAATTAATTCTTCAACAAAATGAGCCGTAGTGATGAAAATTTCATGTGAGAAAGGAAGAGAAAATTGTCTCACACACTATTATATATATATTATTTTTCCTTTTGCAGATTCACTCAAATATTTATAATTCCTGTGATGTCTACTGTGTGTACATAAATATAATAAACTAGCTTTTACCCGCGGCTTCGCTCGCCTTAAATTCGGGGTAACACAGTTCCTCTTTCCAAATTTACAGGTACCTGCGAGCTGTAGTTTTTGCCCATGCGCCTTATTTATTCTAATAGTAATGCTTAGTTTTCCCTTTTCTTCCCTCTTTCTCCCTCAAATCTCAATCTTTTTTTTTAAATAGCCTATGTCCGTCTCCAAGGTCCCTTCTATCTCTGTACCAATATTCATCAGAATCGGTTTAGCCATTAGGCGTGAAGACGTAACAAACAAACTCACCTTCGCTTTTATAATATTAGTAAGGATGACTGATTTGGCAAGTCATGAACTATTTCACACAGCTGTGAAAAAAAAAAAAAACAAATGCTAACCTAAAAAACAATCTTAATGAAAGTGCTACAAGTAACAACAAAGCATCTGTCCCTTTAGGAAATATTTCTCGAAGCTTGGACCGATTTATGTCACTATTTTATTAAAAACAATAATTCTTATGAGAAACTTTTCCGAAGACAGCTGAGTGAGTTATGAATGGTTTACCGTTAAAAAGACCGGCGTCCTAGCACGTAACGTAAATATGTCGATTTTAAAATCAGAAATACTCGGTCACGTAATAATATTTTCATCATATCAAGAATTTAAGAATCAAGAATATTATTCTTGATTCTTAAATATCTATTGATATTACTGACTGATTGTTGCTAACAATTTATCCAAAATGTTACAGGATGATTGAATTGTCGATTCAAAAATTTTAAGTATTTACTTTAATTTTACAACGCGCGCTCGCTTCTTAAAAAAAAACGTAAAGTAAACTCAGTTTAATATCGTTCCATATTCAAATACAATAATATTGCTTGTCAATGGTCACGAATTCGGACCGGAACGGATAAAAAAGTTTATGTTAATGCAACTGTACCCAATTGATGCAGCCCGTTGTACCCAAAAGCTAATCATTTAGCATGGCTAAAACCAAACTAGACTAAGTAGATTTGTATTAAGCGTTGCTTGTTAAACTTTCCCTTTGCCTAGCAAAGTAACAAATATATATTTTTTAACTCCCTACATTGTATAAAAAACAAATAAACCATAGACTCAATCAGCGTTCCATAGAGTTTATATCTGTCTTAATTTGAACCAAAAACAGACACCATAGCTATTCCATTGGAATTATCAGCCTCCGATCCTCGCAAACACATGAGTTCGAATATTACATCCTCATATTAACACTGCCATCTGATCTCCGACCTCAATTATTATTGTGGGAGACATAACCCCACAATATTGTAGTTCTTGAACTATATTACCCGACTTGGCCAGTGTTGGTATGTAATCCAATCCGTTCTGTGAAATAATTGGGGAATTGATTGGGTATTATTTTTGGAGGCGCTCATGGCTAAATAATAGCAGCCGCTCAGGACAATCCTCAGATTATATCGCGCTTGCCTACATTGAACCGTGTTTGAACTTACCGAGTTTCCTCCAGGCCTCGGAAAACATGTTACGTAGTTGGTCCCGGCTCTTATTGTAGATCTTTGACAATTCATGTAGTGACTGGAAAGTCTGACAGACAGTCTTGTTGAGAGGTTTTTTATGGTTTGACTTACACTGGGTTGTGGAGGTCAGAAAGGCAGTCGCTTCATGTAAAATATCATCTTAATCCAGTTATACTGTAAGCCTCCCCAACATGATTGGAAAAGGACTAGTCAAATGATTTGACTGTGTCCTACAAGGCCTGTAGTTATACCTTAGCTTTAAGACTATTATAGGATAATAAAAGAAAAACTCGACTAAAAAAACTGGTATTATTAAAGAAGGATAAAAACAGCTCGTCTTTCTTGTAAATTCAAACGTTTTAAATCTGCCATCAAAACCTCACGAATTTCACTTCCCAAACCACCGCTTTTCGTCAAGCAATTCAGAAAAATGAGCCGTTGTCTAGACATCGCCGCGAACACAGGAAAGAAAAGTTGTTTTTCTTTTGTCCAACATTTAGAAGAATGTTAAATTACCGCCAAGCCTGAGAGAAGCGACTGACAAAGATGTAAACGAGCGTAATGCCTAACTTAGCTACACATCTACTTGGCAAGGACATTATTGGAGCCCCATTGTAGAAGGGGCGACCCTATCGCTATTTATTGAACACCTCGAACAATACGATCCCTAACAGAAAAACCGACTCCGCTTGACGTGTTCGCTGTCAGGTATAATATAGACAGCTTTGTTTGTTCCCAATGGAACTTGGTTTATTTAATCCACCACCGAATTGGTTCAATTGAGTATCGCTGGCAAATATTGTATGAAACCTCCCAAAAAAACTACAGAACTCTCGTTTTTAGGGTTCCGTAGGTACCTCAAAATGAAAAAACGGAACCGTTATACAATCACTTTGTTTGCCGTCTGTCTGTCAGTCTAGACCCTTTATCTCGGAAACGCATGAACGTATCAAGTTAAAGTCTGTGGTCCCTATGTGCTGTGAAAAAAACAATCAATACCTTAGTCTACGCATCAAAAGATATGGCTGTTAATGTCGCAATTTTATTCGGAACTCTCGGACTCGATTTTGGCCAGATTTTTTACAATCTAGCCCCCTAGCTACTTTTTAGGTCATCGGTTCATTCGTATCTAACAATAAATTTCCGTCAAACGAATAAAAGTAAATAAATTGTTCCATACATACTCATACACTTGCAGCCAACACCCATATTAGGTAGGGGCGTGCCGGACAAAAACAGGGTTTTTCGCAACCCTCGTCATGTGAACGCTAACTTATTTATTTCAGCCGGATAATCGGAGAATTATTTTCAGCTAGGCATCTATTCTTTTTCATACGGATAAAAATCCGGACAAAGCGAGATAAGCTCGGCAGAACTGTTCATAGAGTATTAAATGGGTAATTCAGTACCTTATCGTTTTATAAGTAATCGGTGTACGGCATTCCGATATTTAAAAGTTTTACAATCCGATATCAAATAAGTATTAATTGGCAACTGTATAAGGGCAACACTATAATTTTTATTTTTTAATATATTTTCATACAGATGCTGTTGGTGACCTTTTTAAATAAATAAATAAAGTATTTTTAAACGAGGCTTAGTATTGATGCAAAAATCACTTATAAAAGTATAAGTAATTGTGGCATTGACTTTTTAATTGGCGCCATACTTCTCACAAATACGTAAGCCTAAAAATATAACCGACCTTTAAACAATTTCTCGAACAAGTATTTTCAAACACAAATGTCTATGTTTACATTGAAATTAACTTAATTTATGAAAACATTTACGTTACACATTCTTACATTCTCTTATTAAAACCGCAACCAACTCAGTATAACTGGTATTTGTAAGATGAACGCACATATAAACAGACAAGGGAATGCGCCAAAACTTTTGTTATCCTCGTTCTGTCGGATGGAAAAAGCTTTTAGGAGAACGTAGTGTATTTAAATAATGGTATTTGGCTAATTAGTTTGAAATTGATTGAAATGATTTACATAGGTAGGTACGGGAAAAATGCTGGAAAGTAGTCTATTGAAAATCTCTTTCCACTAACGCAAAATGATCTTTCGTGGCTTAAAAAAAGAAAGAGCTTCCAAATTCAAATTTAAAAGATTTTGGATATGATTTTTTTGACTCTTCGAATATTTTTGGGGCTCCAAACAACAAGGCTTGTTAGTCTAGGTAGAGTGGATTGTGGTCTTTAATATGCCTCATTAAATCGTCTCTTGGTTTTTTAGTCCACTGATTCGATCTTAAATCTCAATGTTACAACATTTTCCTTTAATCATTTTTCTTTGCTCTCCGTGAATGGAAAAAAACATGCTGAGATTATGGCAACACAAGCCATAACCACAAGCCATATCGTTCTCTTACATTATAGATTACTTACATTCAGACTAAATTCTAATCAAAGCGATGCTAAACAAAGCAGGCAGGTCGCATAAGCCCGCACCAACCGCATCAGATTAATTTTTGATCAGGAGTCACGGGATTAAAGCTCCCAACTTTATAAATTACGACGGATATTCATTTTTAAGACGCCATATTGTTAAAAAACCGTGGAGCGAAACGAAATTCGAATAAAGAATTTAAGTATGAGAGCGTATAAAGTGCGTACATCCGTGTTGTTTTTTTAGGGTTCCGTAGTCAACTAGGAACCCTTATAGTTTCGCCATGTCTGTCTGTCCGTCCGTCCGTCCGTCCGTCCGTCCGTCCGTCCGTCCGTCCTCGCTTAATCTCTGTGACCGTTAGCGTTAGAAAGCTGAAATTTGGTACCAATATGTATATCAATCACGCCGACAAAGTGGTAAAATAAAAATTTGAAAAAAAATTTTTATTAGGGTAGCCACCCTATATGTAAAGTGGGAAGTGTTTTTTTTTTTATTTCTACCCTAACGTGTGATATATTGTTGGAAAGGTATTTAAAAATGAATAGGGGTTTACTAAGATCATTTTTTGATAATATCAATAATTTCGGAAATAATCGCTCCAAAAGTAAAAAACAATGTGTCCCCCCCCCTCTAACTTTTGAACCATAAGTCAAAAAAATATGAAAAAAATCTGAAAAGTAGAACTTTATAAGGACTTTCTATGAAAATTATTTTGAACTTGATTGACACAACAGTTTTTGTACAAAAAAGACAAAAAGTTTTACAAAATAATTTCTGGATTAAGTTTGTAGTATAATCTTTCAAACTTCGTTTGCATATTTTATTATCCTGAACGTATCTTTTTTCAAACAAAAAAAGAATTATTGAAATCGGTTCTCGCAATCCAAAATTATTAAAAAAAGTATTAATTAGTAACCCAATTCCTCGAGAGATGGCGCTGTAGGTACTTATTACATTGGATCGGGTATTACCGAATTGTTCGGTTGGCCTCATAACTGGGAAGACTTATTGTGACGGACGGGAAACTACGGAACCCTACACTGAGCGTGGCCCGACACGCTCTTGGCCGGTTTTTTTTTAATTTATTTTATCAACACTTAGATTATAAACTATGGAGCCGATAGATTGTTAGAAAGAATAAACTTCAGCTATTGTTAACTCAAATTGTTACACAAGTAGGTATTTTACAACAGTTATAACTCAGTAATTTCCTTTGATAAATCCTATTTAGTTTTAGAATTTAATTGTATCCAAATGAAAACTATATTCTCAGAATCATAAAGATTTTTTTTAAATACCTGCTTCTTATTACGAGTTCTGATATTGAACTGTGTTTGTAGGTAGGTACCTACATAATAAACGAGAGATTAACATACAGCATAAGGGCAAAAACCTATAAAAGATGAAGTACCCACTAATTTTCTTTTTCATTTAAACAAGAAAACTGAAAGAAATAGTGGTGCAATGAAAATATTTAAACTAAACTGCATTACTTGAATCTAAACACTATCCTTCCTACTCAACTTAGAAATAAAATCATCCATTAGGTAGGTAAGTAGATATAGATACGCTGAACTGTTTATGCGGGCACATAAAAATTTGATGTGCGCAATTGCGCATTGTAACATAGCATCCCATTGTAACATTTATACGGAACCAAACTGTATGCGCAACCTAAGATTTCATGTACTGTTTTCATTTAGGTTTACATTATATTATATACTGTATTGTACTGAAACTGTATATAAATGACTATGCTTGTTCTAGAACTTATACAAAAAAAATTGACCAAGACATACTCTATGACTTTCCTGAAATATTTAAGCAAGCGAAAAATACTCATTTTCATTACACATAAAAAGATTTATGTAAGTCAGAAGCGAGGCGACAAAAACTGGTCATTACCGATTATTTCTGGTTTTTACACCACGGCGTTACCTCAAATCTATCTTCAGTTTCATTCCGACGGTGATCGCTCTTGACGTTTACAGGGAACAACACTCCAAACATCCACCCTCGGCGTCCCCGCCCCGCGCCGCCCCGCGACGACCCTCCGCCCCTCGCTCTACGTACTGGAAATATTCCTTTACCACGAAACATCTTCGTTCACGAGATATTTTCGCTATGACCTTACCATTACTCGTGGTTCCGAGTGTTGACTGTTTACGACTAGTTTTACGCCATTCGTATAATACGGGAACCCTTTTAGTGTGAAACCCTTCTATGGAATAGTAAGTTCCCATATGAATCCAGAACATCAGGAATTATTGCAGGCTGGCATTACATTTTGCGAGAACGTGCCTAAGACTAAATTATTCTGTCTATTGCTTTGAATGTAGAACCTTCGTGGTATCTTGTTAACAAACAAAGCGTGTCTGTAGTGGCATTTGGTTGTAATTTCCCATAAGTTCTACAGTTCATTTTCCACTGTAAGATTTTTAGAGGCGTTGAAGAACTCTGTCAAACAAATGGAGCGATGGACGTTGAGAAGGGACCAATTTCGGGGGAGCGAGGGTCGTTATGCATATTAAAGTATTGTGACTGTTTATCGGGTCTCGCTTCTTTGTTTGCTGCGGTTTCCGATGAATGGTTACATTAAATCTAATTGTTAAGTAAGTTTTTCGGTGAAAAAATGGTGAAAGGAAATATTGTAAAGGATCATGTGGTACAACCTCGACTGGACCTGCATGTTACTCTT
This sequence comes from Ochropleura leucogaster, assembly GCA_958449745.1. Classification (NCBI taxonomy): domain Eukaryota; kingdom Metazoa; phylum Arthropoda; class Insecta; order Lepidoptera; family Noctuidae; genus Ochropleura; species Ochropleura leucogaster. The sequence continues at coordinate 6,244,804 of OY288212.1, forward strand.
TATTATAGAGCCTTGTCCTAGCTCCCATCAGTGGGAACAAGGTAAATTAATTATACTAATGCTTCCCATTTATCGTCAAATATCTGATACTGAATTATGAAAGCGAAAGCTATAGACGAAAACAAAAAGCCCCATTCTTCTAGCGTTCGTTAAAACTGACATTATTACGAGATAACAAAAACTGTAGGACCCAAAAATTTCGTTCAAATTCAGCTGATTGAAATTTAAAGCACACCGTGAATTTCGAGGAATTGCTCTGTTTTCAACTTGTATTTTTATTTGGTATCGACACTGCATGTTGCGAAAAAAAGGAACAGTCTACTGAATTCGTATGAATATTTTTGGAGTTTACATTTCTGTGAAAGTTCTTTTATAGGTAACTTAAAATTAAGGTGATTTATACTAATGGTATTGGATGGATGTGGGTAATAATAATTCAATATTTAATTTTATTTGAGATATTGTACAAAAAATCTTGTAAAATAAGTATACATGGAGAAAAAGAGGCAGTATGTAGGTGTTCAAATATCTTTTAAATTTTCTGTCAAGTTCGAACTTTCCCCAAACCTCGTTCGAATTCGAATTTTGAAGTATTACTAAAAAGAAAGAAACATAACAATACGATGACCTATGGCCTATTTTTTGGTTCCTATAAGTTTGTTTCGATGGAAAGGAATCGAAGAAAGCCAGTTACAGGGACCAGAAACCCCAAATAAATTAAACGTTAAGGCTTAATGAGGATGATGACTTGCCAAAAAAAGCCAAAAGAGATTGCGATAATTAAAGCAACACTTTTAAGCCACCCCCCACCTTTTACTTTTCAGAGTACTTGTTTTCGTTCCTCGCCAACTTAAAATTTTCCTTGTATAAATACAAGAAATTCCAATTTTAAGCAAGTTATATGACACACAATCTTGAAGTTGTACCGTACTCTGGCAGTGCAAATACATACCTAGGTACTTTATTGTACAAATATTAAACTTTTCTTCTGGAAGGTTCTTTACCCGGATTCCTGTAATTCGCTTGCCTTTGGTATATTACCGATTTAAACGTGTTCAATGGTTACTGAGAACTGTATCGATTTTCTTTCTCGAACTTTGCACTTTATTTTCCTGTTGCGTCAACTTTTATTTCATAGTTCAGTTACGTCGTAAGCTCGTAACTCGTAAGATCTCTCTCTAAATATAATGTAACAGTCTAAAGAGTTTGTTCTCAAGACCGGAAATTATTGTCTGGGTGTCTCTTTGTTTAAAACTTACGAACACTTTATAATAACGAGCTTATAGTAAAATATATGATTAATTAATAGATGTAAACTTTTTTTTATTTTTTCTTAGCAAACTCTTTTAATTGATAGGTAACCATATCATAGGGTTGGTTAGAAAATTACTCTACCGCCAAATTGCATTTAGAATGGATTGTGTGCAAATATTACAGCTCATTCGTCTGTGGGCTAATTGTTTTAAAATTCACATACAAACATTGCAAGTTAAATAAAAGCTTGTACAGATTTAAAATATTGTACAATAAACATATATATTTAAATAAAAACCACGTTGCGTTAAATCTGCATTAGCAATATTGTGTCCAATCATGTAATATATTATAAGTACAAGTTTAAGAAAATTCACTTTCAGTTTTACTTTTACATATTAATTTATTCTGAAATCAACTTATTTACCATTATTATGAAATTGACATTCCTTTAAGTAGAAATAACTTAAATAGGAAACAAGAATTTGAATTAACTTTAGATTTGGTACTTTAGGAAATAGGTAGAATATGGCAGAAAAGAGCGGGAACGGAGAGAACCTATAGAAATATAGAGCAGTGAGTGATTTCGGGTTACTGAAATGATAATTTAAAATGTTATTATTGCTGCAGCAGGTATTCCTAATTTTAATGAAGAAAGGTTTATCATCTACCTCCATTTTGTGGGAGTGACGTGAATTTCCTCCTCCTCGATAACCTGTCAAAACCATAGTCAGGAAGTGACCGGGTACCATGGAATTAGTAAGTACCAATGTATCTATTTACACTCTTCATTTAATACGAAACAAAACATCCAATGAATTTAATCACTTAGCACGCCTAGAAACAAAATCGTTTGATCAATTCCGAGATATTGCGTTGATATTTTCCAAGTCAGTCTCAGTAGGCACCTGTTCAGTAAATTTCCAAATGTTTAACAGATTCAATTAAATTTTGTACTTTTTTAAAAGAGCAATCTCTTTATTCATTTGGGATTAAATATTTAGCAGATACGTACTTTGATATCTTTAGGTAGATATTTACATCAAATCCGTATCAGCCATAGAAATAAATAAAGCCTTAAAATTATGAAAATTTTGTATGTGAAGAATTGTTATTACTTCGTTTTGATATTTTAAAATTGGCTTAGGTAATACATAGGTATTTACGTAACGTTTTGGTAGTCCGCGTGCTGTTACAAGAACCTTTGTACTTAAATAGGGAATTATCTTATTACTAGCTGTGCCCCGGCATGCGTTGCAATGCGTTCTACCTACCCTACCTACCCTACCTACCCTACCTACCCTACCTACCCTACCTACCCTACCTACCCTACCTACCCTACCTACCCTACCTACCCTACCTACCCTACCTACCCTACCTACCCTACCTACCCTACCTACCCTACCTACCCTACCTACCCTACCTACCCTACCTACCCTACCTACCCTACCTACCCTACCTACCCTACCTACCCTACCTACCCTACCTACCCTACCTACCCTACCTACCCTACCTACCCTACCTACCCTACCTACCCTACCTACCCTACCTACCCTACCTACCCTACCTACCCTACCTACCCTACCTACCCTACCTACCCTACCTACCCTACCTACCCTACCTACCCTACCTACCCTACCTACCCTACCTACCCTACCTACCCTACCTACCCTACCTACCCTACCTACCCTACCTACCCTACCTACCCTACCTACCCTACCTACCCTACCTACCCTACCTACCCTACCTACCCTACCTACCCTACCTACCCTACCTACCCTACCTACCCTACCTACCCTACCTACCCTACCTACCCTACCTACCCTACCTACCCTACCTACCCTACCTACCCTACCTACCCTACCTACCCTACCTACCCTACCTACCCTACCTACCCTACCTACCCTACCTACCCTACCTACCCTACCTACCCTACCTACCCTACCTACCCTACCTACCCTACCTACCCTACCTACCCTACCTACCCTACCTACCCTACCTACCCTACCTACCCTACCTACCCTACCTACCCTACCTACCCTACCTACCCTACCTACCCTACCTACCCTACCTACCCTACCTACCCTACCTACCCTACCTACCCTACCTACCCTACCTACCCTACCTACCCTACCTACCCTACCTACCCTACCTACCCTACCTACCCTACCTACCCTACCTACCCTACCTACCCTACCTACCCTACCTACCCTACCTACCCTATTTGGATGAAAAGTATCCTATGTCCGTCTCCTGGTTCTAAGCTATCTCCTCACCAATTTTCAGCTAAATCGGTTCAGCCGTTCTTGAGTTATAAGTGGAGTAACTAACACGACTTTCTTTTATATATATATGTTGAAATGTACATCATCTGTGTGCGTCATCTTTAATGAATTCGTAAATTAAAGCGATTTTTAGCAACTTTCGATTCAAAAAGTATTTAAATTCAAATAGTGTATTTAACATTTAGTTTAATGTTATGGCAAAGACATCCTTTAACTGCGTTTTTGCATCCTTACTAATAATTTAAAAACGAAAATGAGTTTGTTTGTTTGTTACCTCTTCACGCCTAAATGGCACGCAAAAATTCATCAAAATCAAACCGATTTTGATGTCCGTCTCCAGGGTTGGAGACGGACATAGCTTATTTTTTAATAAAAGTGAGAAATGAGGAAAGAAAAGGGAAAACTTAGCTTTGCTATTACAATAAATAAGGCGCAAGGGCAAAAACTACAGGTAGCCGATACTTGCAAATCAGAAAAGGGGAACCGATATTCGGGGTCACACCCCGAATTTAACGCGAGCGTAGCCGCGGGCAAAAGCTAGTAATACATAAAAATACTTAGGAGCACTCTGCATGTAGACGCCTAGTACGCATGAAGATATGACGAAACAAAGAAAGTTGCACAAAGCGTCCTCCACATATGGCAACTATAGGTACCGTTGCTACGTAGATATGCACTTGTTCAAACCAGGATTACAAACACAATATTAAAAAGTGCACTGATCTTTTGGTGGTTGGTCAAAATTGAAACTAAAGATGCCATCTTGTTAGTCAATTTAGTTTCGTGACATTTTCACAATCTTTATCAACAAGGACCCTGTCAATCAGTACTAATATTATAAAGAGGTTTCCTAAATAATATATAAAGCATTTTTCAAAAAACACTTTAAAAAAAAGGTTTAAAAAAAACACTTTTAGGAAGGAAGCATTGGGTGAACCGCTGAGCAAAGCTAGTGTTATATAAACACAGCTTTACATAATAATATGTGGAACTAATCATTATGTACCTACACCTTTATCTCAATCTGACGACGTATTACAGAGATGTCCATTAAAATACAACCTAATGACGTCACCATACACCTAACCGTACCCATACAGCATAATAGACTGTTCTACATTCATCTCACAAAATACGGCAGAGCGTCATAGCAAATGAAGTTGCAATAATTCACCCCCGGTTACCGGATATGTGCCTTTCGTGGCCCGAGTGCGGCGATCCGATCTGTCGTACGACCGGTCGCCCGACTTGTCAGGTGACTAAGCAAGGACCTCTCTCCGTAGGGAATTAGATAATTTAGATGCTTAACTAATCGTTAATGACTGGCTGGGCTTTGTCAATGTGATAGTCATTTTGATTGCTGTGAAAGTTAAGTTTCCTTCGTTTAGCCTGGATATTTGGAGAATGATGTCGGGCCAGTAGCCATTACGTTTTATATTCATAGCAATATTTTCCGTGCTAACATCCGGTTTCCTGATTCACTTACAAATATTTTCAGCTGTTGATAAACATAATCTTCTCTACCAAATCTACGTTTTGGCAATTTGAGTATTTTTGTGAAGATTTTCGTTCAGTATTAGCTGGCGCCCGCGGCTTCGCCCGCGTGATTATCGATAAAAAGTATCCTATGTGTTATCCCAGACTATACTCCACCTGTGTGCCAAATTTCATCAAGATCCGATCAGCCGTTAAGACGTGAAAGAGTAACATACATCCATACATCTATCCTAACAAACATTCGCATTTATAATTTTAGTAGGATTAGAACAGTGTTGACTTCTGTTCTTTGGTAAGATAGACTACTAAACCTCCTTTTTACGCAGTCACTCGCAACCAAGATCATTTCAGACGGCAACACATGCATTGCCCTGTTTACTTGCGGTAATCTAACTTAGGCCGTTTGCATGGTAGATACAAACTCGTGTTTCGCACGTGTTCATAGGTTTGTGTTCGTGTCGAGCTTGTGTATTGGGGGCTTACAAACATTGCGAGACTGTGAGCTTGTTATAGTTTCGGTTACCCTTTTTATTTGGGATTTTCGCATGGGATCGCAGGAATTTACGTGTTTGTTTTGATTAATTGTTTTTTTTTAAGGGACATGGTTGTTCGAATTGTGTAGCTATTGTGATAAGTACTCCTTGATGCGGCAAAATCCCTTGCAGGATCACTCTTTCACGCATCTATATTTTCCATGCGCTACGGCGCGGCGCGTACCTGCGTAGATAGATAATTATCTTATAGTGATAGATATCTTTTGCTTATCATAATAGTTCTAAATTTATCTCAAACATCACAGACATCGGTTAATGAAAACTACCTATCGTGAGGAAACCTGGACTTATTATCCTTACTAATATTATAAAAGCGAAAGTGAGGTTGTTTGTTACATTTTCACGCCTAAATGGCCAAACCGTTTTAGATGAATTTTGATAGGTACAGAGATAGTTGGGACCATGGAGACGAACATAGACTAATTTTAAAAAAGTGACAGAAGAGAAAGATATTTTTTCCGATCATAACGCGGGTTAAAGTTAGCGTTAGGCCAAAGTAACCATGCCACGAGGTCGAAGTCGCGGGCTGAAGTCTAGTCTAGTATTAATGTAAGTCTGAAATCGCCAACCCATCTTGGTCAAGCGTGGTGATAAATGTTCGTGCCTTCTGTTTAAGAGGAGGCCTCAGAGGCCCAGTAGTGGGACAGATACCTACAGACTGGTTCTAATATTATATAGGTAATGGCAGTTTATTTTTTAACATTTTTACAATCATACTATAGGTAGACTGTAGGTCGTATTTTATTATATTGGTCTAACATTGGTGTCCTGCAGTTAGGATCATTCCACTACCATGAAAACTAAGATCTCCTTCGTTCTAGCTGTACTTAATGCTGTCAATTTATTTTACTTACTGCCATGTCAAAAGCGTGTCAAACATACGTTTTGTCAATCGGGCTCAAGGATTCAAAAAAAATACCAAAAAAATTAGTTATAAGGAAAGTTATGAAATTACTTTGTATAAATTAACGCAATCCACAATGAAGTACGCAAGATACGTGTCTCCGAGGTCTGTGTGCTCTAAGTGTTGGACTTGCAGCGAAAAAAACATCGTCAGGAGTAAAAGATCCAGGGGATCGAACGAACGCAACGAAAACGCCAGTAGCAAAAAACCAAAGAGAATCATCGAGAGCCGAGCCTACAACAGAATCAAATCAGGACTCAAGCGATCGAACCCAGCAGCTATAGTGTTGTGGGCGTTCCATAACCTCCCTTCACAACACGGCTTGACCTCTAGGAGAGTGATCGGGTTCCTGAAGAAACATTACAATGTTCAGGATAACCCGAAGAACACTGGCAAGTCCATCGGAACGATGATTAGATGCGCTGTAGACTTTGGACTGTTGAAGAAACGCGGCAACAAATTTTACTTGGCTACCAAAACACGATTGTAACGCTTAGTGTACAATGTGTTAATTACATAATTTTTCTGTCAAAGGAAAATCAATGTTTTCATTTTATGAAACAGGTTTTTTGCACATGTTTTTATCAAATTTTTCCCTTTATCACTTTAGGGATATTTTTTACAATGCAAGCATATTAAGACTACTAAGATAAGTACTACACCAAAAATAAAACTCCCAAATTCAATAATAATAATAATATATTTCGCTTCACAAACTTGTATTTACATGATTGATTGCTTACTTAAAATATATTTAGTTAGGTTACCAAACAACAATTCAAAAAACCATAAATACTTAATAGGTGTACTTATACTGATTTTATGCTACATACAGCGTTTAAAAAAGCTTTGAAAATTAAAACAAAATCGAAATAATTATGGTGGAATGCTTACATACGACAACACTTAAGCAAACAGCCAATCTTACTAATTAAAAGCTGTTCTAAACACGAGGTGAAATTGTAGATTTTAACAGCACATAGTACATATTTAACAGTGATACAACAATACTGTATTTACAACGTAGGTAATGAACACTGTAATATCATTTTTACTTATAATTCATGCAGTCAAGTTTGGAAACAGCTTACTGAAAGTGCCAAATTAATGGCGTCAAAAACCTTTCTGGACAAACGTTGGGCCCAGATGTTAGCTTCAAGCTTTGGGTGCTGACCTGACTGCAAACTACGAACAACTGGCTAGATATATGAGTGTCTACGAGGATAGCGTTGGCCTTAGAAGAGCAAATCTTCGTCGCCTTCGTCCAGCAAGTTCGCGGAATCGGCCAGGTCCTTGCCGGCAAGCAACATCGCCTGTTTGCGCTGTGGACAACAATATTACGTTTATAATAACATGCTTACTCCCATATTTGAACGTGATATTTTTTTCAAGGTTGATAACGAAAGTCGGAAGCTGTATGAGCACTTAATTCCATCTGTTTTGTGGAGATGCTCCCAACGCAGGTGTATAAATTTTGGCATAATGTTAGGTCTCGACGATTCACACATAAGTTGCTATAGGCGCGTTGCGGTGACATGATGCAAAGGCTCAGTCATTGGACGACTCACGGGCGTCAACACCCCACACGCGTCACCTCAGGCACAGTCTCAGTTAGGTTGGGTTAGGCTAGACAAGCGATAGTCAAGGATAATTTTAATAGAACCTTAAGATTGGCATATGACATTTCTTTCCAGAAATTCTTCCCCATGATCTCTATTAGCGTCACTTTTTTTCTTCAAAATCAACGGTTTCGATTACTGACTAGAAATACAGATTTTTCTAAAATCCAAGTTAAGTGCTGATCCTATTATAATTGCGATCAACACAAGAAGAGATTCTAAACTCACCGCTTCAGCCTTGTCCTTGATGATCTTCTTCTTGTCCTGGATCTTCTTCAGCCGGTAGAACTCCTCACGTTCCAACTCATCCAATTCTGAGATGATGTACGCCAGAGTACGCTCCAATCGAGGAATGATTACTGAAATTAATATTGGATAATTATTTTACTTAGGTCATGGTTCGCCCTTAACAGCGTGACGTTTGAAGAGGGGGAGGAGGTCAGAAAAAACAGGATGGTGGGGATTTGTATTTTACTCGTGGGACGGAACAAAGTAAATATGTAAATATATGTGTGACGTCTAAAACCCCAGCATACGCATTTATTAACGCCGTTTTTTTTAAAATACGATTCTGTAATCTCACGTGATTAAAGAATGGCCTCTGAGGCGCCAGACACCAGCATAGGAGGTTATTCATCCTAACTACGTCTTTGACCAGCTCAAGCCGGTTCTGCGTGTCAATAAGATAAATGATCATATCCTTTTTTTTGCGGATAGGAAATTATCAAATAACTACCCCCGTTCTGGTCGGAGTGGTGGGAGTGTCAGACTTGCACTGACTAAAACCCACCCATGTTCCTTCTATTGCCCTTTACGTTCCGGGGCCGTATCTCTTTCGAACAACCCGCAACCCCGGCGTGATCATATCCTTAATGATTGAATCGCCTTTCGTGAAGACCGTAAAGTTGAAGTGTTAACAGAATACGCGAGAGCTTATTAGTATTAAGACCTAAGGTAAACCACTGGAATTTAATTTTCATATGACTGAGAACGTTCACACTGCAATCCGTTTTAACTGATTCGTCGCTACTGGATAATGTCCGCGTGCCCCGCGCATCTTCGATCCGATATAACGGATCAGTGTTGTCATGTGTGTGAACTCCGTCATACAATTACATTCACCATTACCGAATAAAAACGTATACGATAAAACGGACTACTGTAAACGTACCGTAAGCTATCATCTTCCTTACTATATACTATTATATTATAAAAGCGAAAGTGAGTTTGTTTGTTTGTTTTTATATTTGTTACCTCTTCACGCTTTAATGGCTAAACCGATTTTGATGAATTTTGGTACAGAGATAGTTGGGAACCAGGAGACGGACATAGGCTAATTTTTATTAAATATGGGATATGAAGGAGAAAAAAAGTGGGATGTGAGGGAGAAAGAGGGAAGAAAAGGGAAAACTTAGCGTTGCTATTACAAATCAATAAGGCGCAAGGGGAACTATATTACCCCAAATTTAACGCGGGCGAAAGCTAGTTTTGCTATTATTCGTCTACGATAAGAAAAAATCATAACTATCCATTTAAAGTAATTACTACAGTTAATTAATTTGACCACTAATCGTATTTATGTTGAGTTGTTTTTATATATTTGTGTCATGTGTAAGATTCGTTTTAACCTTTTAATCGCATGGTCACATAAATGTGACAGGCGAGCACTTGTCTGGGACGCATAAAATATTAATATTATATTTTACACAAAGAGGTAAAATGAAATGCTTTATGTGGCAGGTACGCGCGTTCAAAAGGTTATCTAAGGGCCTATGCACACCACGTTTTTTAAACGCGCCGTCGACGCGCGTTTGTAGCGATACAGACGCGATACGCACGCAAGTCAGACGCAGCCTGTAGACCTTTGCACACCTGAATAAATACAGACGCGCGTGTGTAGCGATACAGACGCGCGTGTGTATCGATACAGACGCGATGCAAACGCGCGTTGTGTAGCGATACAGACGCGATGCAAACGCGCGTGTGTATCTAATAATCCGGCAATCGTGAATTCCACAATATTGGCCGGTTTTGAATTTCAGTTATGAAGTTTTCTGTGTCGAAAGGCTCCATTTTTTTGTTCCAAAGACGTGCGGTGCACCAAATCGCTCGATTGCTACTAGCGTAGATTCACAATTCCCTTTCCCTCGTTGCGTTTGTATCGATACAGACGCGCCGGTGCCGCGCGTTTGTATCGATACACACGCGCCGGTGCCGCGCGTTTGTATCGATACAAACGACAACAAACTGCTCTGCAGGATAAAAACGCGCCGGCGACGCGCGTTCCCAAAACGCGCGTCGACGGCGCGTTTAGAAAGCGTGGTGTGCATAGGCCCTTAAGGTTAACTTTACGTTTTCAACCTCACTTTAATATGTTGGATTGAAAATTTGGTACTTGTTAGACACTTCAAACTTCTATTCTAAGATACCTTATCAGCATCACTATAGTTAAAGAGACCACAAAACTTTCTTATCAGCTAGATAATGCATTAAAAATCAATCGAATCACTCAACTGTGTATATCAACATTGAACTAGTCTCAATTTTAATTAATAATTAGGAACAATAGGTATAATTTCTACAAATTAACATAATAAAACCTTCTTAGAAATCAGGTAAGCCGGCATAAGTTTTTGCATTGACTTATTTTATACTAGCTGACGACCGCGGCTTCGCCCACGTGATATCGAAAAAAAAAAACAACTTTGATGACGATTGATTTGTCAACTTATAAATTGCATAACAAACTTCCTATACTTGGTCCCCAGGGATCAGCAAGTATAGGAAGATTGTTATTACACGAATTAGGTAACTATCATTTTATATAGAAATAAATTAAAAGTTTCAGTGAATTGTATCAAGCATGCTCTGCTTACTCGGGAACTAAGTAAGCAGTCTATTGATAATAAAACAAAAACAACCAACTCACCGTGCTCAATAGCATTGACACGCCTGTTGGTGACTTTGATGACCTCATCCAGAGTCACAAATGATGTCTGCAGGGATGCCAACTCAACCAGCAGTTTCACAGCGCTCTGGAAGTTCTTCTTGAGCTTGGCCAGCTGCTGACCTCCTCTGGCAAGACCAGCCAGCTCGTATGTGTCAGTACCATCGGTGTAAGACTCAAAGATTGGGAGGGTGACACCTAGAATAAAATATAAAAAATCAAATGTCGGTAAATAATTTGATTTTTACCTAAGGTCTTTTTCAAATTTGTATTTTGTGAATATCAATTTCATGACAGTGTAAATTAAATTAATTATTTTAAGTAAGTGTATTTAGAAATATTACATTAACTGTACTAGCTGTTAATGTAATATTTCCAAATACACATACTTGATTGTTTTCTATTTGGTGTCTATTTACAAGTAAAAAATTTTAAAACTCAGTTTATATCAATGTTTTTTCTACAATCAAGAGTTAAATTGATATTTAATCATGAAAAGGCGCAACTTTAGCAGCAAGAAGACAGATAATTTTAATTAACCTTATCATGATTTTATAGAAGATTACCAAATAATGATGAACCAACAAATGGTTGACTGTTTCTTTTACAGAATAAAAGGTAAATTTTATATTAGCTTCTTTTTCACTTTAAATTTGCATTTTATTGGCTGTTACATAAAATCTATCTATGTGATAATAAAACTAAATATAGCGACTGCTACTCAATGATGCAGAAAGAAAAATCTATTGTTCACCATTATAACACAGAAAGAAAGCCTGTTTCATAAATTCATTGCTTCATCCTTTGATTGAAACCTCTGCAATTAAGCTTTTATTTTATTGAGGTCAAGTGAAAAAAAAAACAACACTGGCTAGTTTCCAAATTCAAATTAGGATTCCTTTACCCACCAGCAACATTGTCTTTCTTTGAGCGGATCTTGATTTGAGCCTTGGTTACATTTTGGAGTACCACCTGGTTGAAATCTCCAGTTGTGAACTTTGCCTCAGCCAGTGAGAACGCTGCTTCTTTCATCACCTCACCCATAAGGGTTTTTGTCTGGAAATGGCATAAAATTCACATTACATTACGTTTGGTAACTTTTTGATGCAAAATTTAAAAAGAACTTTTTTGATTGGGTAGGTACTATAATTTGACTCTATAGAGGCAGACATAGTCTCATAGAAAATCAGCCCAGTGCTATCATCATATCATACTACAAAGATATTATATCATCTTAACAGATAATCGATACTGAACCTTGTTTTGTAACAATTAATCACATAAGTAATCAGCACAATAATTGTAACTCACCTCAATAATTTTGCTCAAAATCAGACGGAACCTCACTTGGAGGGCGTCAGCCTTTTTCTTCAGGAGACCATGGCCTTTCTGTGCACCAGCCAGACGGCCCTTTATCAACATCTGAGCACTAAAACCAGGACAAATTACATCGTGAGACAAGCGCAAATGGAACGCATAAGTTAACACAATTATAAATTAACTAAATAACGTTAACATAAACATAACTTACCCCCGAGAAGGGAAAATCGCTAATCTATCTTTTCCAGACATATTGATTTAGGAAAATATTTGGCGTTTTATCCCGTTTTCAGGACTTTTTTACTCCCAAACCTAAATCACCTGATGACAGAAGACAAGTGATAAAATATTGTCTATGAAAGGTCTTGTGATCTCGCTCAATGCAAGTCACAAAATTAAGTCGATTTATAAAAAGATACTAAACATTTTAACAAAATTAACTTTTAGTAAGAACTATTTAGATTATTATTTTATCTAGAATTATAATCTCAAAGTGAATTACAGTGGCAATAAACCTAACTTTAGTTAAATTGAATTTAGACTAAAGAAGCGTTTAGGAAATCGGTAAACTACGGAGTTTAAGAGACAAACAAAAATCACGTAAATCGTGCGTAAGTTTAATTAATGGGATTGCTGCTGTCTGGCACTCCCTTCTGCTCGACCCAGAGTGGGAGGAATCATTAAAATTTGATGATATCATATACCCATTATATTACTTCCATGCAGTCAGACCATAACAGCAAAAAACCAGAACTGTCAAAACAAAAAAAAACAAAACGTCAAAAAAATGTGACAATTTGTCAAAAACAAAACAGCGAGTCAAAAAAATGTCTTCAGGCGCTAGGAATTTTAATTTATAAATAAACAAGTTGACGTGTTTTTGTCATTAAAACATTCCCTTCCTACAACACCGGACTTATAAAGCGTTATTTCTACCAGAATTCTAATAAGAATCCTATAAAATCTTACACAATGGAAGACAGAAGCTCAACAAGTTTGTGTAGGATATGTCTACAGGACGGGGCCACTCTTCCAATATTTGAGAAGTCAGAAATAGGAGAAAATATACATTCAAAACTATCCTTTTGTTTACAATGTGAAAAAGTTTGTATTTGTTTTTTTTTCTTAGCAAGAAATAGTATTACATCTAATTTTTACTAATAGATGCTGTTACTTGCAGATTGAAGACACCACAGGATTACCGCGTCATATATGTACTATGTGCAATAATACTTTAGAAACTTTATGCAATTTTATTAATAAGTTTAGAGAGTCTTGTAAAATATTAGAAAATGGTCTGTTGATTGTGAAAAAGGAGGATTACATTTATGTTAACAATGATCTTATGACTGAGGTAGAAATAGATATTAAAACCATAAAGGCAGAATCACATGACCAGTCTGATGATGGCTTTGATGATTATGAGGATTTGTTACCATTAAAAATTAAACAGAATATAAAAAAAGAACCAAAAAAGGAACAGAAATCTCAAAAAGTTAAGTCTCAACGTGGCAGCAAAACAAACAAGATAGCATCTTCTATATTAGAAGGAAACTTTGCCTGGAATGGAGAAAAATGGTGGTAATATTATTAATTGACTTCTACTTTTCACAAATGGATTATTTCAAATATTACCTCCTTACATACAATATCTTTACCTTTTTGCTAAAATTAGTACAGATGATTGTTATTTACTTTTAATGTCTTAAATTTTATAAAAGATTCTTATAAGGTTTTTAATCAAAAGAATATCATTAATATAATTTTTTCTAAGCAAATAATGATAATTAACATTTCTTTTTTTTTCTAGTATGAAAATTGGGCAAACAACTTTAAGAAAAGTAGTCAGCGATGATATGAAGGAACCAAAACCAAGGCCACAGACTAAAATCAAAGTACCAAATGTTAAGGACACCTCAGACAAACTATGCGACCTTTGTGGAGATGTATTTCAAAGTACTGACAAACTTAAATGTCACAAAAGAAGAATACATTTTAAAAACCCTGTCAAATGCCCTAAATGTCCTCGAATTTGTGTCTCTGACTACTATTTAAAAAGGCATATAAAGAGAAAACATGAGGTTCACAGAGAATTCATTTGCTCATCATGTGGTCAAGGTTTTGCTTTTAAAGGAGAGCTGACAAGTCACTTCAGAAATGTACATGACAAGCTAGAACGTCCTAAGAAGCTTTTTACATGCAAATTCTGTGATAAAACATACAAATGTGCAAAGTCTGTTATTATCCATGAGAGATCCGTTCATACAGGTAATTAATGTAATTTTATGATGAATTCTGCCATTGCAAATCATTATCAAAGTTTGTATTCATTGGTAATTAAATAGTTGCGTGAGTTAATTAAACTTGCTTGGCAATGCCTGATTTGTCTGAAACTTTTTTTTTTAAATAAATCATATGTTTGATTTTAGGCTTGAGGCCAGCGGAGTGTTCTGTCTGCAACACCAGTTTCTATCATGAGGATTACCTAAAAGAACACATGCGGTTGCACACAGGGGAGACCCCATTCAAATGTCCTATCTGTGGTCGAGGATATGCCCAGAGAGGGAACATGAAGAGTCATCTCCGCATCCACAGGATATCAGAACTTGATGCAGTTACATTGAGTAAAATTAGACCAAATTACCTAAAACTACTGAAAGTGTGAGAAATAATTTCAGACAGTCTTAATCTTAGTACTAGTTATAAACAAAGTTGTTATGTCAAAGATATAATTTTTTTGTTAAATGATAAGAGTTTTTTTCAAATGAAGACTTCAAGGTATTTAGTCCATTTGTCAATTTTTGTCAAGAGCTTATTTACTGGAGAATTTTTGTAGGTACTCAATGAGACTTGAATGAGAATTTGATGATTCATTGGAATTTTGAGGACCAATTCATTCTTTGTTTTGGTTTACATAGAAACAGAAACCTAAGTGTTAGTATTTCAATCTATTTTCTACTAGTTGAATTTGATTGTGAAGTTAAATTTCAAATACAGAATCATGAAATGTGAAATAGATTCTGATAGATCTTGAATTTAAAAATTATTTACAAATCTATTGAATGATCAGTTGTGTATTCAGTAAAAAAAAAAAAATTGACAAATACTGACAAATCAAATAACCAGATAATTCACAGAGTGAGGTCATGTTTAAAAGGACTACTTAAGCTTCATTCTGATATAAAAAATAATGGTTTTAGAGAATGTACCAGTGGGAAGGTGCTACTATTTTTATATTAAGAAGAATGATTGTGTTGGTTACTTTAAAATAATATTATGTTCTTGTTCCAGAATATGTGCCTAATTTTACAATAGTTTATTAATATTTGTTAACACCTAGTTAATGTTGCAGCAAAGTTGGTTGATAGTCTCATTGAGATGATATTTTTAAAATTAGAAACATAATATTATTTACATGTTATTTACATAATATTAAATGGTTTTTAAACCCCTAATAATGTTTAAATAATAACTGTAAAAATTGATTTAAAAAAATGTTTCGACTTTAAAAATACTTTTTATATAAGAATAAGTGCAATAAACTGCACAAGGGTTGTTTTCTGTTAAATGTTTAGAGAATGATAAGAAAGAAGTGTGTTTTCATTTTAATAAAAATATAATTCATATTACAATATTTAGTTTTCTTTTTTATAACAGACACAATAAAAATATTTTTCTTTTAACTTCAACTATATGACATTGTGATATCTTGTGGCGCTACTTCGGCTTCTTTCTGATAATCTGGAAAAGACATTTGTTCCAATAAATTATTCCATACTATTTTTCTTGTGTTGAGGTCGGAAATAATCCCATGGAAACCTTTTTTTGGGATAAAAATATCCCAAATTTAATCGAAATCTATTCAGCTGTTATGGTTCTTTCACATTTGTAATATTAAATACTCTATTTTTCCTGTGTTGAGGTCGGAAATAATCCCATGAAAACTTTTTTATGGGATAAAAGTATCCCAAACTTAATCGAAATCTATTCAGCCATTAAGGTTGTTTCACATTTATAATATTAAATACTATATATGTACTTGTTTTTGGAAATTGTAATGTAAAAACAAATGGTGACATATGTTTCGATCAATAGCCACGCGTCGTAACCTGCAACGCTACAGTTATACAACTGTAACTTACTCTTTCAAAGATGACGATATTTCTTTAAAACACTTTAATTTTTCTTCTTCAATACTTGTCAAATAATTAATTTTGTTCATCTCCATTTCTTTCAGTCTTAATTCTTCTCCTTTCAGTTTTAACTCAATAGCTCTCAGTCTTAACTCTTCAGTCTTCTGCTGGACTCGTTCTTTTTCTATTTTTAATGTTGTTCTCACTTTATATTCTTCTAATGACACTTTTCTTTTCTTAAATGAATTTTCTGAAGCTGAAAAAATAGTTTGAGAAAGCTTCACAATTTATTCCATAATATTGAATTCGCTGAAGCAATATTGCTGAAGAATTTGTTTGCGCCAAACTCAGGAACAACTGGTTAGAATTGAAAACGAAATGTTTTAGTGTCGGAGAGCCCATTTATCGAGGACGACTATACGCTATACAACACCACGTTACGACACTTAGTAGCTGAACAACGGGTAGAAACGCTTGGCACAGCTAGATGCCATAAATGTTTTGAATTTATTTTTCGAACTTAGTTTTCCCACATTAAGGAGTCTACACACCAAACCCGCCGACCCGCCGACACCAGCCCGCCGACATTATGTCGCATATGATATTTATATGATATTTGGGTCGCCGACACCAAGCGTTGCAGGATACGACGCGTGGCTATTGATCGAAACATATGTCACCATTTGTTTTTACATTACAAGGCTGTGTCGGCGGGTTTGGTGTGTAGACTCCTTTACGGTACGTTCAAACAGCAGTCCTGTTTTTACCCCAGGCTCATTTTGTCGTACACATTTTTATTCGACGATGGCTGATGTAGTTGTATCCGCATGGTACAGCCACACAGTACTGTACTGTTGTCACATATGACAACACTGTGCCGTTTTTTTTTTTTAAATAACCTTGCTTCTCTTTAGTAATATCTCTTGTATCGTGGGTACGTTCATAAACATTAACATACACAAACAGCAAGGCCAGGAACATTTGTCTGTAGGCCTTTCAAATATTAGTTTCGTACGGGGATCGAACCCGCGATACGCAGCGCAGCAGTCAATCGCTGAGCCACTGAGCCAACTGTGTGGTTTTATCGTATCGAAGATGCGCACTAACATGTTATTCAGTAGCTGTTAACAAAATCCTGTAAAGCGGACTGCTGTGTGAAAGTACCCGTTTTTTTGGGTTGGGAAATCATCAAACTTCCCCCGCTCTGGGCGGAGCGGGGGGCGTGTCGGACTTTTGCTGACTAAAACCCACCCATGTTTCTTCTTATGCCCTTTACGTTCCAGGGCCGCAGTATCTCTTTCGAACAACCCGCAACCCCGGCAGGTGTGAAAGTACCCTTACTCTGCTTTTGAGCAGTGGTATTGAAATATACGATACTATAATGTGGTGACAGTAGAATGTACCATTCCTTTTCAATCTGGACATTACCTTGATTTCTGATCAGGACTGAAAGCCTTTAAGGCTTTACCCTGAATGTCATAGCTGTATAGCACTACCAGCATGTTTAATGATGGGATGTATTACTATGAAGCACTAAACATTCTTTCATCTAATTTCACATGCACCATGCTACAGCAACAATAGTATAAGTGAAGTGCCTGTCAAGGTTTGAACCAAAGACTTAAAATACGTTGCTTGGGGCTGTTAAGATAAGGCCATTACTGCTTTCGTCCTGAATAGATTTTAATGTTCTTGTGGATTGTGCTAACTATCATTCCAGTATGAAACATCAGACATTTTTTTTGGAATTACTCAGTTGCAGCCACAATGTCGTCTTTGCGCCCAGTTGATGGCAATTGGCTTGCCCTCTATTGCATGGGGCTAAAACATAACTGGCAAAATATGGGTGTAATACAAGGTACACCTTTGCCTAACCCTTCTGGAATTATAGGTGTATGTTATATTATATCTGGCTACATTTTGATGTCAAATAAAGATTGTGAGAACAGTGTACCCAGAAAGAGCCAGACGTCAATTGTTGAATTACCTCTTGATTTAACTTTAGACTTATTATCTGATGATTCATCTGGTTCTTCCTCTTCTTCTAATTTATCATCTGTAATCAGGAGTTTTTTTTATGATTAACATCACCCATGTTTTCGGGATCACAACATGCAACTATCAAAACAGGGTCAAAATAAATTAGCGAGCGAAAGTTTACAGAGTATATCAATGTTTAATGACGATAAAGGAAAAAAACGAGATTTTCTATTCAACTACTACTCTCACCATGATTAGCAGCGTATCTTAACCTCAGTTCGCTACTCAAATTCGGGTAACGGGCTGTACTGGTACGGATCGCGGCTATTCTTTAATTACGTTGTCGACCTGATTGATGTATAATAAACGGCAAGTTTCGAAAAGAAAACCACCTATGCTTTTTTGCAAGCTTAAATTTTTCAATAATAAAAATCCCAATAGTATGGCTAAGAAATATTCATATCTTTATTGCATTCCATATTGTGTGAAGATCTTAAAATAGGCTTAAAGCTAAGGTATAATTATGGACCTTGTAGGGTAAAAATAAAATGCTGGTAGTCAGCTAAATCCAGTAAGACTGTCAACCCCAACTTAGTTGTGAAAATGCTAGGCAGAAGATGAGTTACTTGAAAATCAAATATTTTTCTATCAAGACATGTATCTATTTGCTAGCTAATAAAAGTTTCTGTAGAATGTAATGTATACCTTGTAATATATCATCAACATCACAGAATTTACTCTCAACCCGGTCATAGCAGTCTATTGACTTGTGTTCTTCTTCTTCTTCCTCAATATCAGAAGCTATTTTATCTTGAGAGAGTATGTCTCCATCACCATATTCATTATTAAAGAATTCTACTTGAAATTCATCTGTTGACTCAGGAACCTCCTCTTTGCTTACTACCTGTAAATACATAAAAAAGATTTATATATTCTCTTTTATGCAATGGAGAATGCAATATGGACATGGTAAAAATGTATTGGACAGTAGGTTTCTATGTAAGGGGTTCAGAATAAAATACTGTTTATGTGTTATGTATTTGTGCATTGACATCCCATCCACAATATATGACAAGTGGATAGTCTTGTTCTCACACAGTATCTGAGAGATAGCATTATTGTCAGCTGGTCACTCAGGTATCTTTAATTTATTAAAAAAAAGTTGTCCCTCACTAGGAATTTCTATTGTATTGTGGGTGCGTTTACAAACATTTAAACTCACATACACAAACAGCCAGACCTGAATCAATTATTTGTAGGTCATACAAATATTTGTTCTGTGTGGGGATTGAACCCACAACATGCAGCCACTGTGGTAACTGTGCTGTTGTTGTGGTTAGACCAGATATTACCATTTCCAAAGCTAAGGCATCCTCTTTATCATCAATAGGGTAGTTTATTAGCTTCAGAAGCCTTAGTTCTAAATGGGTTAGTTTTGGTGTTGGTTGTTCTATGGAGTAGCTTTTTCTGCTTAGCAGTATATTGGCTTTCTTCTTTGTTTTATTCTTCCAATCAGCCCACATCTAGATTAGAAAATATTTCATCCATTAGTACTTAAGAAAAGAATATAACAAAAAATATAAAAAATACACATTGTAGGTATAGCTATTTTATAATATTTCTAATTTCATGGGTATGGATATTTCTTATAGCTGATAGTGATATCTTCCAGACAACCTTTGGATGGACTTAACAAACTTGTGTATTGTATAATAAAGATGATCTTAAACTACATAGTTTAAAAAAAAACATAGTAAAGTGGCCTCTCTATGCTGTACACTACACTACAATTGGTGGAAAGGCGTGAATGTATGAGTTTAAATGTTGTTGTAACATATCTGTAATTCCTAAATAGTTTGGGAGAGGTGTATGTGATAGGTACCTACAATCAAGTTTAACTTATGGGCACAAGAAAAATGTTACCTACTGTATAACAAACTAGAGATCAGACAAACAAAGCTAATAATCTTAGCACTTATTAGTATTGTTACTGCTCTAGAAATTCTACTTTGTTTAAAAATTGGCTTACTTTACACCATTTCCATGTATTTTTATAAACACCACCTTCGACGGCGTTCATTTGAACAGCGATACGTCTCCAAAAGTTCTGCTTGTTGGTATTGGTGTACATTACTTTGCCATCGACCAGTACACCATCCTCACTAAGCAGGTCTAGCAATTTATTCATCTGGGCTTGGCTTACACGACTCATGTTTACTAAAATATTTCTTTTATTAAAATAAAGTGACAAAATCCTGGTTAAGAGTTTTGAATTTAACCTTAGACTGCCTTCATAACAGCTAGCCTTTAGATTAACCGACTGAAGTTAATTTGTTTTTATAATCCACACATAAATATTTTGATTGTTTTGACTATTATTTTCCTATAATAACAACACACGGAATTACTTTTCATGACGTCAAACGACATGAGACGGCAATGGTCCATAACAATGCGAATAAGCAAGATAGCTTTCTCAGAAAGCTAGAGATTGTTTTCTTTCTGTGAAATGGTTTTATCTCTATGGTTTTAGTAATGTAATTAGCAACGGACGGGCATGGACGGCCATTTGTTATGTTACGGGTGAAAATATGACTAATAGGGTTTTTTCAGGACTCAAATAATATAAGGATATTGTAAAGGCTTAAATAATATTGCATGCAACACTAATATGACTGAGCAAAACGAGTATAAAATCGCCTATTCGGTTACTATTACATTTCCAATAAAATTTAATTCACTCTTTAATACAATATTAATAATAAATTCAAGGATTTTTTGAGGTTTTCAATTTTGCATTTTCTTTTTTTATGGATATATTTTTTAGGAATTGACTCGCCTTGGCGCGGCTTCATAAAATTCACTCCTAAGAAAAATCCTTTAAAATAATTTTATCATATTAGAAAGGGTATGGCTATGGTATACTTATCATTGGAAAAGTAATTATTTATTTAGCTTACAGAAAAAGTAACTGGTTATTGTTTAAAGCAAAAAATAAAACGGGTTTATTGTAAGGGAAGAAAAATAACTTTTATTGCAAAGTCAAAATCAAGTAGTATTAATTACATCAAGTAATTTAAAACCTAGTATTGGGACATTCTGTAAGTTATTGCCCACCTTGCCCTAATAACAGTTTTTAGGCGGTATCGTTGACATGATTAACTTCAAATAATTTAAATTAAATAATTTTCACTGAAATTTGGTTGGTGTTGGATGGTTTAGTTACCTAGAATTTTTTAGTTAGTAAGTTTTTAAAGACTAGCGAGTACCCAGTAGCCGTATACAATACTTTGAAGTCTTGCAAGTCTTACGGGTCGGCTCCTGGTGTAGGTATTTGCAAGCTAATATTTGGTGTAAAAACCTGATTGCGTAAATCCGCACCTTCTCTACACACTATGAGAATTTCACATTCACTCAAAGTCATGCATCCTATTGCTAGAAATGCACATTATGAAACTTACAAAAAAGAAACACACACATTGGCAAATTAGCATGTATGTATACAATACTATAAACGCACACTATGGCGAGCATACTATTTGGGGTATTACATTAATGATATAAATGCTTGGCTCAATGCCGGTCCTGCTCCACAATCATGGGGGCAAACTAATTAAGCAGCATCTGAAGTTATTGTGAAGAAGATTGTAAGACTATCTTTGCATTGTATAGACTCAATTTCATAATATTGTATAATTGTAATGCCCATTGTGTGAGTACTATGTAATTTTATTGACTCGACCGTTGCCATGGTGGTTGAGACATTGTCATGCTCACTTAAATGTCTCGCTGATGGTGGTGGGTATGTCGATCGGGTCATTTAGCTCCCTTCAAAATGGTCGTGCTGAATGGGACTTATCCATACGTCATGTTCGTGAACGGGCGTTGTCAGTTGGGACTGGTCATCTCTTAGCTATCATGGTTTGTTTTAATTCATCTATTAAACTCTTGCTAATTATTGCTTTTACTCAGGACGCTCTAAATTTGCTCGTTTTTCTACATCGTTCTCACATTATGTATAATCTCAACATGAATGATGTAGGTATCCATGATTTTATAAAATATTATGATTTATAAGAGTGTCCATGGAGTTTCCTGCCCATTCTTCTCCATAGAAATCTACGCTTTGGAATGGGCAACTACAGTACTTTCACAAGTTATTATGTCTTGTGACTGGGAATGGAGCAGTATCATTTTTTGTTATTGTTTTTATGACATTCAAAAGTGCCTGTAATGGTCTAATTGAAATAAATGCTTTGAGTTTGAGTTTGAATTAGTCTTACGATGGTCATATAGCCCATTTCGTACTACTTCGGCAAAGAGCTTCAACCCAGTTATATCATCTCCAGGCTAGTTGCTCTAGGGTTTAAGAAATCCAATAAGTATTAAATTATCACAGATGAACATCACTATTTAGTCAGTTTTTGTTTTGTATGACTGACTTGACAGTCAAAGAGTGACAGTTTTACACACAGAGTACATTGTATATAGTGACATAGAGACGTCACTCGCACATTTTGTAGCGCCCTCTGGTAATGAGTAAGTACAACTTTTCATGAAGATATATACGTATAACTACACCTTCATAACTGTAGTAGGATTTGTAAAATCTGGGGGCTTTCTATTGTTTGTTGTATTTTCTTTAAGTTTATGTTGTAGTTTTCTAAAAATAAAACATTATTTACAAAACATAAATCTTTTATTTTAATCTTTTTTTACAATAGTTTAATGCCAACTCCTGAATCTTATCTTCCACACATAATCTTTCCGTGATCCACATAATAATTTATTTGTGTCTTTACACCAATTGTAAATGAATAAATTAGTGCACAAATCTTCAATTTTTGAAATTAATTGCACTTTGTGGCCGTTGCATTTAATAAAACTATAATCACTTTCAACTATAAGTCAAAATAATTCACTTGCAAAGAGCAAAACGGATACGGATACTTTGAAAACGAATTAGTTTGTCATTTGCTCGCGTTGCGTTCCTTTATTACCATTAAGAGCAGTTTAAAAAAAATATGGATATTTTGCATTTGTGGATGATTTTATCCATTTAAACAAACATAGTCAGATAAAACAATGCATTCAAAAGGTATTATAACTCATTATTTGTTTTTATTTCTCATAAAAATATTTTGATTATCTAATAAAAATCTGAGTAAAACGGATCTTATTTTTGGACTTTCCCAATGAACATCTTGAGAAAAGCACCATCTACCGTTAAGTAAGTCAAACTCTTGATATTCCTATACGAGTAAATTAAAAATCTATTAAACTGAGTGTGTCCCTGCAAAGGCAGAAGCCTACTCTAATTGGTCGGCTATGAATCGGTCACTTTTGTTCTAAGTTATAGCACCGTGGTTTTACAGCTGTACTCGTAAATATAAGCAACGAAAATCCCGATCTAGATATCTCTTTGTTTTCGACAAAAGAAATTAATATTCGTTGTAAACAGTTGATTATATAGTGAACAGCATGCTGCGTGTTAAAATTCATATAGCACTAAGTGCTTTTGGTGCCTTTTTAGGCTTTTCTGCGTTTATATGTTTCTGCATTGTTTATGCAAACATTGAAGCCGGAATGTGGGCGCTTTTATCTGGTAAGTGAAGCGAATTATACCGTTTTAAGCTCGCAAAGAAACATCACACATCACAGCAGAGACGACGTTAAAAAATAGATAGTTCATTCTTCATTGTTCAACACAATGGAAAAGTTAAAGATCTATTTTAAAAGATTAGAAAGCCTTAAATTGACCTCGGGATTGTTTTGAGATCCTACTGTTGCTAGAATGTCGAAATCAAGTCATCATAATCTTAATTAAACTGTGATTTTATTAATCAATTTCCTCAATATAATGTTCTTTTTCCTGTTGACACTTTTCCTCATCCTTGTGGTAGGATACTGCCTACATTCATAGGAAATCCTAGATTTGGTTTTGGGGCATTATCATGTAACAAAATATTAGCGAATAAAATATATAATATGTTGTACAAACTATTCAAAAACAGGTATGCAAAAATTAAGTACCATTAAAAATAAAATCATTTATCTTTTTTTTTCAGGCATACATGCATCAATGGCGCTGATGCTGCATTGCCACTATCTCAAAGAATCACTACATGTGAACTTCTCAAGAAAAGCCTTGCAGTACATTGGAGACTTTGGTATTGTTGGCTTTGTATCAGGAGCTGCCCTTACACTCTTCTATCTGTTCCTGGAGATTTATTATAAAGCTGGTATGTGGAAACAAGATCTTCAATTGGTTTTTGGTTTAACAAAACTAGTAAAATGTTGTAAATATTTCAAAATGTTAATAAAAATAGTTCTGATAACTTTTGACATTTCTTGATAATATTTTGCGCGTCAAATCAAAATAGGTAATTATAATAAATGCTATGGATAAGTTTATTTGAAGAAGTGAAATAACCCATCACAGTCAGTAACTATTTCTATCATTACTGTAATCATTATCAAACTGTTTAGTCACATGATAATTTCAACAACACATTGACAATTCATTACTCATCCATCATATCATTATCATTACACTACATATTAAATTATAAAACATTGCTTTTTAACACACTTTATTACAATAATAGCTTTAGCCTGCGGCTTCGCTCGCGTTAACAGTTCACACACACAGTTCACAGTTCCCCTTTCCTGTTTTGCAGGTATTTGCTACCTGCAGTTTTTGCCTTTGCACCTTACTGATTTTCTCCTTCATATCTCATATTTAAAAAAAAATTGCTTATGTCTGTCTCCTGGTTTCCCACTATCTCTGTACCAAAATTCATCAAAATCGGTTTAGCCATTAAAGTGTGAAGAGGTAACAAATAAACTCACTTTCGCTTTTATAATATTAGTAAGGATTATAAACTCGAAAGTTTCTATGAGAATATGTAGAATTAAGGTAGCTTATACCCAGGATTAACTCATCGGCTAATTTTTATTCCCGTCTATGCAAGTGAAATCGCGAGGCGCAACTACTTATTACTATCAGTAAATTACGTACATTACTTATCTAAATGTGTGTACAGTTGCATATGCTGTTTTGATGCAATAAATATGCAAAACATGCATGTTGTTTTTGTAGAAAATGTTTACCCAATTCATGTGAATGCACTTTCAGCAATTGAATTTAATAATGTGCATATTATTGAATGATATATTATGAATCATTTGTGTAAATATTTTTTAATGCACTTATATAACGGTATTCCATACTCACAAGCGTTATGATTCGATGTCGACTCGGCCAGTCGTAAGTCATTTTCTTTGTCATGACGTAAACGTGCGAGATGATATTCTACAGTATAGAAGCGTTTGTGAATACCGGAGCTGATATCGATATTATTCCGAAGTGCTAAGCCTAGTCAGGGGCCATTTGTACAGATTTCCAGATTTCGATATTTTTTAAATAGACAATTTTTTTTTTTTATAATTTGAAGTGAGCTAAGGCGATAAAATAAATCTTTGCGATCTTTGGAGCCTCCTTTTATGCTGAATAAGCCTGTATTAGGAGACTCCGCTCTTCCATACATTGTTGAAAATAAATAAATTATCATCATAGTTTATTGACACATTTCAGATAAAGTAGTGATATTCGCGACCTTCGCACGGTCTTTTTACACACGCTTTTTTTACGCACGGTCTTTTACTATCATAATAGGTCTATTATGATAGTAAACCCACAAAACACCTATTATGATAGAAAACTTTATTAATAATACAATACGATTTCCTACTATCCCTGCAACGGTTTCTTCTCACGCACAGTATTCCCCTTCGGCAGAAAGCCTGATAAATCTGGCTTAGCTTATATGCCAATTAAATCACTATGTACTAGCATAATCCTTACTTCCATACTTAATATTATAAAAGCGAATGTGAGTTTGTTTGTTTGTTACGTCTTCACGCTTACATGGCTAAACCGATTTTGATGAATTTTGGTACAGAGATAGTTGGGACCATGGAGACGGACATAGGCTAATTTTATTTTAAAAAAGTGAGAAAGAGGGAAAACTTAGCTTTGCTATTACAATAACTAAGGCGGAAGGGCAAAAACTACAGGTAGGAGGACTACAGGAAAGGGGAACTGTGTTACCCCGAATTTAACTCGAGCGCAGCCGCGGGCAAAATCTAGTTGTATCGTAATTTTTAATTAATGATTTGTTTAAAGACTTACCTAGCTGGTCCAGAGGAATGTGATGGCAATCGTGATACAGGGTAATTCTATAACGATTGCCAAAGCACTCCTTTCCAGTGATTTGTTCCAATATAATATATACACATTTGAACAAATTACAATTTAAAGAGATTTACTGTACCCTTTTTACAAGCAATAAAGATTTTATATTATGTACCATAAATAACCATTTTTTTTTATTCTAGATGTGATGCCAATAAAGACCAGCCTTATTATCCGCCTCGTTTGGTCGTTCATGATGATGAAGTGGGGTCTACTGCTGTACCTTGTAACTAAGAAGTACCTGAGGACCTACAACGACCACCAGCTCTTCTCTGAAAACCCTAACATTGAGGAGACGTAATTATTTCATTGATTGTTAGCAAATTGCTTCAGGGCCTGTTTCACCATCTCCTAATAAAATATCAGTTAAAATTACTTGACAGGTTGACAGGTCAAAAAATCAATATTAGTTTATATCCACACAACGGCAAATCCTGCGCGTGATTCGGGACGGAACTGCTCGCACCGATTGTTTAAATAATTAAGAATGTATGTGTTTACTAGCTTTTGCCCGCGACATCGCTCGCGTTAAATTCGGGGTAACACAGTTCTCCTTACTTGATTTGCCTGCTACATGTACATGTAGTTTTTGCCCTAGCGCCTTATTTATTGTAATAGCAATGCTAAGTTTTCCCTTTTCTTACCTCTTTCTCCCTCATTTCTCTTTTTTTTTAATTTAGCCTACGTCCGTCTTCTGTTTCCCAACTATCTCTGTGCCAAAATACATCAAAATATTTTTAGGCATTGAGGCGTGAAGACGTAACAAACAAATAAACAAACAAACTCACTTTCGCTTTTATAATATTAGTAAGGATTTACACCAGTCTGATTCCACCTCCTTACGAGATAGTTGTCAGAGTTGATGCTAGTGGAATGCCTCCCGCATTTCCGGGTGGGGTTCGCTTCAATGTAGCCAAAGCTTTAGGCGATAAGTAAAAAAAAAATGTCAAGTGATTTTGTGCCGTGTGTACACTAACTGCAATCGATAAATGTCACCTTGACCTTTCGTGAACATCAGTTGACCATGCATGGGGGTAGGCCCTAACAAAAATACCATGTGATTTGTTCTTTTTTTTAATTTATGCACTGACTATATTACTGGCTATTCGGACATTGTGAAACGGGCCCTAAACTAAACGGTCTAAGTGGTATTGTTGGTTTTATTGCAATTTATCAAAATTTAAGCTTTAGTAATATTGCGGTCACAAATGGGCGAAGCTTGGTTAAAATTGCTGTAAAATAGTAATTAACAAAATTTTAATTAAATTGCGCTCTTAATATGTATACTTGGAACAAAGGGGTTGAGTTGATTCCTTTTTGTCAGTGAAAACCTGATACAACAAGATGAAGTGCTGGCCGACCTCGAAGAAGGCGAAACTACACGAACAGTATAAAAAAGACTGATCCTTTCTCTGGTTAGTTTTTAAAGCCATACTATTCACACTAAGCTCGTAAATGTAAATATTTGGTATGAAAACAATTTTAAACCCGTACCTGCGAATTAAATGATCTGAAAACAAATTCTAATTACAATATTGGATAGATATCGTGGAATCCTGAAACATCTATTACTGTCCACCCCAAAAACCTTAAGAATTAGAGGCTTTAGTGTACTGAGTGAACGTAAAAGGATTTTGTTAGCTACCTTTTTTAGATTTTAATATTAGCATTAGGACATATCAAAATTATTATTAGGTAAGTGTACCTTTGAGTCTCACAGTCACTAAATTACTTGCTTTTTTCATTGTTTTAATTTTAAATGCAACTGACAAAACCACTTAGATGTTATAATATTACCTGTGTTATGAATCTACATTATTATAATAATTCATATTCTTTTGTGATACCTAGTGACCTTTTATTGACTGAATTATAAAAACAATTTCGAATTTAGGCCAATGTTCGACTGAAATTTTCTACGTATTTATTTACACATTTCGGTTAATTTTAATTTATGAGAGAAACCTATACGAATATTATTTTAATGAAATAAATTTTACGATGGTGATATTTTTCTTTTTACTTTTAATGCTTTATGTAACTTATTAAAAATATTTTCATAATTGTTCATAAACGTAAACATACATTGCTGGGAATTTCAAGATTTTTCTCTTTTAACATTTTCGTACTTAATTATCTCACCTACCTATATAATAAAAATTAAAACATTTTGTATCTTATTTTTTCTTTCTCACCACTTGTAACGTAATTTGTTTATGAAATATTTAATTATTATTCAACTATTATACACAAAAATACCAGTAATGTATTAAAAATAAACTTAACACATTTCGTAAAATGTAGGGTAGTTAATACTTATTGTGCGTTTTAAAATAAACATAGGTAATTGTTTAATTAGAATAGTTATACCTACTTAAATATAGCGAAGAAATTATTGTAGTACCAATTCAATTTACTGTTATTTGGGTAAAAATATAAAATATGATGTTATCGTTATGTTTATTAAAACAGTTAATTTAGTTAATAAATAAGACAACTTCCTAGTGTTTAATAAGTTATACTTGTAACTTTGTCTATACTATTAAAATGATTATTGTCAACCGTAGATAAGAAATAAATAAACAGTTTTTATAAAAAAATGGTCTATTTTATTTAAAACAAATACTTCTGCGGTACCGTGTGGAATTTGTTCTCATTGCTTGACAGGTGTCCGAGCTTATAACTTATAAGCTGTAGTCGAAGCGTTGCCTTTGCCGCTAAGATGGAGGGAGTTCGGATTTGAAAGAAAACATTCAGTCCATAGAGGTGCGCGCGAAGCGCTAGCCGTAACGACGCAGACTGTTGCAATCCCGCGAACGCTTAAAAAAAGAACGCGCGTGTAAAATGATTGACAACAAAAAATAAAAAACAAACCCCACTGATGATATTATCGCAGAAATAAATATTGTTTTAGTAATATTATAGAAATAAATTTTACTTGTGCTGTGCTGGAACGTTCGTCGATGTGGAAGCAAGGGATTCTGCTGCATTAACTTAAGTAGTGGTAAGTGAAACAGGATTGCTATACTTATTACTGACTTTGCACTTTAGATGTTGAAGAACATGTTTAGATTTTTAACCCTCTGGACTCTGAAGCTAATAATTATCATGCCAATCCTAATAATTATACGTACAAATCTGTATTTACATTTGTAACTATTTATAGAATGCTAAGGTTTTTATTTCATAATATGTAGGTAGTTAATTGCGATTTAGTGAAATTCCTAGTCAATTAGTTCCAGCTTCTGAGCTAGGTATTCTGAATTTGAATGAAGCGTCCCATTTAAATGTGAAGCGGGTTAACGTCCTCTGCCTTGAAACTGAAGAAAAACATCTAGTTTTTGTCTATGCTTTATTTTTATTGTTGTACTTGTTGTTCTGGTTCTGATTACCAATTATAATACTTACTATATCCATAGATAGTAGTCGCTTGTTCTCAGACATTCCTCGACCTTGTAAGAATGTTATCACTGCCATACATACATGGAACACCCCATCAGTATTAATTGTTGTGTGGGATTAAGTCATTATCTACTGGTTATAATCAATAGTTGGCACATAATTAATTCAAATTAATTGGCAATTTATCTACAGTGTTCCCTTGCCAGCATGTAATAAATCTTTACAGGAGTAGTAACTCGAAGTTTAATTAAAACAGGTAGAGTAATTATCAATTAGTAAAGTATATTAAATAACGTTTTATTATGAGAAATGTGTACCTATTATCTCTAGAGCTTTGTCTATGATTAAGAGTCGGATATTGCAGGCACAAATAAACCTAGAGGCATGGTGTCCAAGCTATTATTTAGAAAAAAACCAAAGCAAAGTGAGCGGCACAGGTTTTACGGTTTTACTACATAATTTGCATACAAGAATAGTTTTAACTTACCAACATCACTCAAACTTAATGGCCGATTGTAGGCTTACGCTACTCCATAAAAATTAAAAAAAAAATTCAATCACCTGAAAAAAATAAGAAGGGATACTACTCAACTCAAAAGAAAATGTTTCATAAACAAACTAAGCGAAAGTTACGTTGGATTGAATTGTTATGTTTTTATGCGTCTAAAATAACATAATAAGACCCTACCTAAGCTTTTCAATTTTACTATTGTTACGCTACACTGGTCTTTCGTGAGTAGAAAAAAATTGACCATGAAAGTGAGAGAACGCGCGTATGATTTTTTCGATTTCGAAAGTGTAATAGACTCATTAAAGTCCCGGTTATGAGTATCGGTCAAAATGAGCATCTACCTACTATATAAAATACTCGTGTCACAATTTACGTTCCCATACTCCTTCGAAACGTCTGGACCGATTTGAACGAAATTTTGTGTGCATATCGGGTAGGTCTGAGAATCGGCTAACATCTATTTTTCTTACCCCTAACCGAGCAGCGGGTGAAACCGCTGAGCACAGCTAGTTTAGATATAAACGGCAATTAGTCTAACGTACGGTAATGGGCGATATGTATAACGATTGATTGCTACCATTAGGTCTACTAAACATAAAAAAACTATTGAAATTACCGTCTGCATATTTAAAATCACGATAATAAATAAGAACACCACATACAACAAAAGAACAAACGTTAATCTCAAAGCGATTTCTTTAACACAACTTGTGGATGAACTGAACGAAAAAGGCGCCGTTTTGGGCTGTCAGTAAATAAACCAAAAATAAAATGGGAATTCTTAAGTAGTCATTGCAACACGAAGTTATAATAATCTAAGAAATTGAGATTTCCTGATAGGGAACGTCACTCATGCTTTTCTCCTAGGAATTATATCCAACGGGAACGTGGGGAACGTTCCCGTACAATACAATTTCCGATCAGTTGTGCCTACGTACAAATGGGATAAAATCTATACTAATATTATAAAGCTGAAGAGTTTGTTTGTTTGTTTGTTTGAACGCGCTAATCTCAGGGACTACTGGTTGGAATTGAAAAATTCTTTTAGTGTTGGATAGTCCATTTCTTGAGGAAGGCTATAGGCTATTATAACATCACGCTACGACCAACAGGTGCTGAGCAGCGTGGGTGAAACCGCGGAGAACAGCTAGTCCCTTATAAAATTGGCACACAGATACACCATAACGCCAATTTTATCCAAATCAGTTAACAGTAAAGACGTGTAAAGATAGACGGAGTTATTTTCGCATATCTGATGTTCTGCAGTTGTATAAAAATGCATAAATCAGTTAATGACTGGTTTGTAAAGGGCCAGGTTAAGCGCCAGTAGAGGCAACTGATGACTATGAATCAGTCAGTTCCGAGACTCCAATATTGCACAAAAGGTGTTAAGCATAACCAACCAAGCTTGACCAAGGTGATTGCACTGTTGTTAAAACAACTAAATTGATGAGTTGAGACCGTTTTTGGTCAAGGTGTAAAAACTTGCGCCGATCTAGAAGACAGAAGATTTCACAGGTTGCTGCTTTAATGTTTCAAGACCGATTGTGTGTTAGTCTTTACAAAATAATGACCTTGGTCCGAGGTCGGGACCTGATTAGGGGTTGAAGCCGGGTCATTTACCTACATTTTATGGCGAATAGACATATGAAGTAGTTGGATAGAGGCCTAAAAGCTGGACATCGCCAGGCAAGGCCTACTCTAAAGCTATCGTAAATAAATCTTTCCCATCGCATTACCTCAGGATATGCAAATGATTAGATGGGCAATTTGGTTTTATATGGAGTCGTCATTTAAGTTAGCAGCAGTATGGTGGCAATTGCCCCTATCCCCTTTTAATAACGCCATAAACTTGAACATCGCACTGCATTTTAGCTTCTGAGTTCTCATGGTAATTTGTGACCTAGCTACCTATATGTATTCTCCATAAAAAAAAACTACACAAATCCGTAAAGATTGCAGATATAGTTTATCTACCATCCTTACGGATTTGTGTATGTATCTTTTTTTTCCAAGACGCCGTCCGGAAATATTTCGGAGTTTCGGACACGAGAAGATTTGTGAATGATTCAATATTTTTTGTAGACAGAGAATTTGAACTTTTTAGACTGCCCTGACGTTTCCACCTAAGTAAAATCTCCGAAGTCCGTCTCCAAAATGTTTTAGGTATAGTAATGCTAGGTAATCTGTGTTTGTTTGAACCATAGATACATATGAATAAGAATAAGTTTATTAAACCAGTGCTATATACAACAGTTTTCCTAATTTAACATCATTACAAAAATCGGTAACAAGTTCAATGTTGACAAAACTAGGCTGCGCCTGTATCTTGGGGGCAGAAAGATATAGGTATCAGAAAATATTTCTTTGGTTTGACCACTTAATGAAAGCTCAACGTTTAGACACAGTTTTATGACTTAATTAGAATTTTAAGTGCTAATTGAGATAGCATCCTTTCTAAGTCAGTGTGAATATTTAACATTTATCTTTCCAATGCTAAATATCGCATAGTTTTTACGATTTCCTGGCTACAAATTCCTTCATTACCCCTGATGTAGATAGATACCTCTAGCACCTACTAACAAAATTTTAAGACAATTTACTGCAACATTCACTTGAATTAATAACTAAGCTTAAATTATTTATCGTGTAAAATGAGTTATGTTATGATTTAAAAGAGCAGTGAATTATTGATATGGCCTTGAACTTCACCATCAATCACGTTCATTAATCTCATGTAGATATCTCATTCGAATGTAACTGCACCTTACACAACTTAAATGGTTTCTAATATAAACAAAGCTGGGAGCAATTAATCGAATTAAGGTTTTAATACAAAAAATAAGATTAAGGAAACTTTAATGTCCCCCTTTTTGAAATGTCTCTATCTACCTACCTATGTGATATTGTAAATTATGTGTTTCTTTTTTTTACCAGTATGCTAGTATTTGGCTCATGATCATATTCTCTGTATTTTTTCCTAATTTGGTGTTTTAGCTGTCTCAACCTGAGGTAGAAGGATACGTCAATCCTGAATTCCTCCTACCTGCAATAAAAGCTAGATAAGTTTCAATGCCTCTCTAAATTAACGGATATTGCCTTGCCTCTCTTAAAAATACATAACGTTCCTTAATGAAACCATCACGGATGCATTTAAATGAAGCTCGAACACTCGCAATCGGCCACGGCTAATGGTCTGCTACTATGTGCAGGCGCAGCGAACGCAGCGGCTGCTGATTCAAATCTCAAAGGTTTTTATCGCGCGAACATTTCACGGAAATCCACTGGAGCCCTCTAGCTTTGAAACGATCTTAGACTACAGATGGAGATAGAGTAATGAGTGTGAATAACACTTGCTGGTGATTTGTGCAGATTTGGACTATGAATACCAACAGATTTTCCGGAGGTATAGTGTAAAACCTTTTTAATTATTAAATTAAAAGCTAAACAAAAGAGTTAAGAATACATAAGCCCGCATTACAAAACTCTTTGTTACAACTACAATTATCATGAATACATTTAACGCTAGAGTGTTCATAGCATCAATTACCTTACTAAGTTCCACAGTTTTTATGGCATTTCCTGCGTTCTTGAGCAGCAGCATTAAAGTAACACGATTGAGGAGGCTTGACCGGTCAGCGATAGACATTACCGATACCGGTAAAATCTGAGATACGTAATGGCAACCAAGTGGCAAGCTGCAAGCTTATTCGTTCCGTTCCGCCAGTCAGGGTAATGGTTCACCGTTTATTATGCACCACGCTATCGCCAGATACAGGAAAGGGAAACATAGGAATCATACTAATGATCGTTTCTTTAGGGTTCCTTCCCCAAAGAGTAAAACGGTACAAAGACTCCGCTGTCTGTCCGTTTGTCGGATTTGTCAGACTGTCCATCTTTCCGTTTGTCACAAGGGTCTATCTCATTAACTATGATAGTTAGACAGTTGATATTTCCACAGATATGTATTTCTGTTGCCGCTATAACAACATTTACTAAAAAACAATGTTTAAGGGTTTAAAAATGTTTAAGGGCAACAAAGGGACAACAAAAATGTTTTTTTTCCCGTTTTTATAGATAACTGCACCCCGCGGTTCCACCCGCGTAGACTGGAATATTATACATTTAAATCTTTCTCTTGAATCACTAAGTATATATTGTTAATCTGCATTAAAATCCGGAATTTAAGCGTCTTTATTTTATTGTTTATATAAGGTAAACGCGGGTGAAGTCGTCATGCCCCAATAGTCGACAATTAATCTAAAAACTTTTATATTTTTTTCTACTGAACTTAAAATGGGCCGGTTTATATGGAAACACATTGTTGGTAACATATTGCACAATTGAAATGACAACACTGAGTTTTAACAGATATGGCGTCGGAGATATGTTAGTCGAAACGTGTGTGCCCTAACAAAATCGTTTTTTCGTGAAGTTCAGCTGTCAAACGTGAAACTCAGCACGTGGTTTTGTGTTTTGATTTACATAACTCCAGTGGGGTCTGCGGAAAGTTTCTTTGTTTAATGAGTTAGTTAAGTTTATTTGCTAACGATGTAATATGCAATTTGGAATACTTTTAACATAGAAGATATCTTTTTTTAATGAGACATCTATTGGTACTTTAAAACTCCCATATGACCCAAAACCCGTCATTTTTAGAATAATTATGACGACTACTGGGACATGCTCAAAAGTTGCACCTAAACTCGTCATAATGAAGATATTTTGTGTTTTACAGTACAAAATGCGAATAAATAGCTAATATCGGGATTTTTATAAAATTGTTAACTCTCTTGTACAAACATATTTAAAGTTTAGACTACATTTGTTGATAAAACTGCGTTTCTTTTAAGCTTTTTCTTAGGGGTATATTTTACTCTGCTGGTTCTAGATGCAGGTACACACAGTCATGTTATTCGATTTAATTATTTTGTTTCTTAATGGTTTATACCTCCTGTTTTCTATATGCACATTCTACGTGCGTTTTTTGTTAGGTATATATTGGCCGCTGTAGCCCTCTGCAACCACCGTGCCACCGTGGGATCTGGAGGCGATAGTCCTCGCGCGCCTGTTTGAGTGGCGCGCGGAGGCACTACACTGGGGGGAAAACCCGCTGCCGCGGCAAGTTGCAGCTCGGCGGGCAGACCTCCGCATGTAGAGAGCGACTGTCGCAACCCCGTGCAGGGCACGCCACAATAGTGGCGGTAGGTCCCCTCTTTGAGGAGTGGCTGGAGGGGCATCATGGCGTCCTCACCTACCGCCTGACGCAGGTCCTCACCGGACACGGAAGTTTCGGGAGGTTCCTGCACATAATCGGGTGGGAGGAAGCGCCCGGGTGTCACCATTGTGACGATCGCCCGGAGGACACGGTGGAGCACACAGTGGCGATCTGCCCAGCTTGGGCGGAGCACCGCCGTGCCCTCGTAGAGGCGATCGGCGGCGACGATCTCTCGCGTTCAGCCCTGGTTCAGGCCATGGTCCGGAGCGAGAGGGAATGGGAAGCGGTCACCAGCGGTCAGTAATGCTAGCAAAGGAGGTAGCCGGGCGTTTGAGGGAGAGAACATCTGCCCAACCCAGCCGCCGCGGGAGACGCCCATGGCGCCGGGCGCCGCGAGACGACTCCCGGCCACCGTAGATGCGGGCCTGTGGGCGGTGAACAATGGGTAGTTCGCCTTCCGTCCGTCGATTGACGACAGGCCGTTCGTGTTTCACGCGCGCCTCAAAGAGAGTCAGCAAAGCAGAGGCGCTTGCCAGAGCCTCCGCCTGCCGGGGTTGCGGGTTGTTCGAAAGAGATACCGCGGCCTCGGAACGGAAAGGACAATAGAAGGAACATGGGTGGGTTTTAGTCAGTACAAGTCTGACCCCCCGCTCCGCCCGGAGCGGGGGAAGTAATTGGATGATTTCCCACCCGAAAAAAAAAGTGCCAAGGACCACGTTAAATGACTTAAAACTGATTATTTTATTAGGTATAAGAGAACTGATTTTACAATTTAAGTATTTTATACACATGATAATTTTACTCGTGCTACATATGCACATGACTGCATGATTAATATGATTAAGAAATATAACATTTATTTTATAGACTGATTTTGTGATTCCAAGCGTTTGATTTTAGGAATATAAATTAAAATGCAACCATCTGTTTTATTGAATACCTGCTCTTCTAAAAGATTATAACCTGCTATTCTAAATAGAGATTTGGTTTTATATCTATCTACCTAATGTTTCAAAGGCACAAGCATGCTTAACAAATTCAAGCACAAAAAAATGTACTTATCTTGAACTTTATGTTCAAGAACAGAGAGTTTATATTAGCATTAAAAGTTGACGAGTACTGGGAATATTTGACGAGTATCCGTACAATTCAGACGACTATTGGTACAAATCGCCCTTTTTTTACTTTTGCCTTAATAAATATTTATACCCATCAAAATGATTTAAAAAAAATTGTTGCTCAGAATAACGAATAAATTCTCTATCACGTCATGCAAAACTTGTCATTGTCTATTAAATATTTAACACACAGTAGCTCTTCAAAGTCAGTGATTTCCAAAATCCGACGAGTATTGGTACGTTTACCTTAGATGGTACGGAACCATTTGTGCTTGAGTTCAAATCGTACTAAGCTGGTTTTTATTCTGTCCTCTTCTACATACATACTATTAAAGTGGACTCATACTAGCACGCACGTGCCACGAAACCGCATCAAAATTTCAATTGGTCCTGCATTTTTAATGGTGCGAACGCTATTTCCGTATTCAATTATTTTTAAAGGAATTCTAAAACAGTATGAATAATACATTTCGGTAATGGCTATGTAATTGGTCAGTAGCCGATTGCGAAAACGGTCTTACTGTTAAACAATAGGTCGGGAAATACTCATTTAGTTTTGCAGCTTCCTTCTTCAGCTTTAGTTACTATTGTTTTACGTGTTATATTGTATAGGATAAGTAAATTAACACATGTGATAGGATAACTGCCTCATCGGTCTAGTGATCGCAAGCGCCGCTAGTGCACACGAAGTTCTAGGCTCGATTACTGGGTCAGGCAGTGTTTCAGAGGGGCCTGCCAGATCCACCGCCTGCCGGGGTTGCGGGTTGTTCGAAAGAGATACCGCGGCCCCGGAACATAAAGAGCAATCGAAGAAACATGGGTGGGTTTTAGTCAATACAAGTCTGACACTCCCCCCCGCTCCACCAAAAGCGGGGAGGAGGGAGGTCATATTTGATCACGAAGTATAACTCACCTTTGTCTATTACATTTTGAGGATTACACACGTGAAGTTTTGTTGATAACTTTATTAGAAATACGTGTATTTCTGAGAGACTCAACTCACTTACATATTGAAAGCACCTCTCGCAAAGTATCCTCTATAAAGCTAACCATGCGGTTCAACATACTACCTAAAACTTACTAACAAATTAAAAAAAACACTAGGCAAGTGCGAGTCAGACCCGCACACCGAGGGTTCCGTACAGACTTGCGACATAAACTGCCATATCTTTTGACTGCGTAGACTTAGAAGGATTGATTTTTTACAGCTCTTAAATACCACCGTGTATTTGGTTTGAGTTTCAACTCGATACCTTCACGCGATCCTGAGATAATAAGTCTAGACAGACAGACAGACAGACGGAAAACAAAGTCATCCTATAAGGGTTCCGTTTTTTTCCTGTTGAAGAACGGAACCCCAAAAAGCAAGTTAACAAAAAAGTTACGGACAAAGCACTAATGAGGATGTTACCTTTCGCCCTTCGCCCACCAGTACCTACTAAGATTCTAGGACAAGAAAGTTATTTCCAGCCCAGTCGGATAGTTCCTATCCGCCCACCTTGTGTTAGTAAGCCTCTTATATTTATCGCCGAGCTGTGCCACTACCCGTATTTATCGTGTTATCGCCCTAATTTATCTACGTATGTATTACCTTTATTCTTGTTAATAATAAACAAGAACAACAGATTATGCCTTATTAATTAAAGCATAATCTGTGCCTTAATTCTACCCAGGTTTTTGTAAATGAACCCTGTAAAATGAGGTGGAAACAAAATTAATATCCTTTCAAACCGACTTCTTAAATGGAGGAGGTTCTCAATTCAACTGTATTTATTTTTTTGTCTGGTGGTTACACGATTTCACCGCCAATTGTGGGCCGATTTACAAAATTCCTTTTATTCTCGAAAGTTTCGAAAGGTTATATGGCGAAAAAAAACGAAGAGTTAAACATAAGTCACACAAACAAGTCATAGTTTTTCTTAAAGCCGTTTTTCTTTTTGCTAAAACGTTTCTAGAA
The DNA here is from genome assembly GCA_958449745.1 of Ochropleura leucogaster. Lineage (NCBI taxonomy): Eukaryota > Metazoa > Arthropoda > Insecta > Lepidoptera > Noctuidae > Ochropleura > Ochropleura leucogaster. The sequence goes on from OY288212.1 coordinate 6,283,760, forward strand.
GCCAGTTAAAAAGAAGGAGACCTACTCAGAAAAAAAAATACTATGAAATTATTGATTGGGCTTTCGTTTACCTACACGACTTTTTCTAACAAAAGTAATAATAGTTGTGTACGTATACCCATAGATTTAATTTGCGCTTTGCTAAAATGGACCATAGATCTGCCAGAAAGCTTGCTTAATACCACTTTGTTCGTAGCTCCATCTGAAATGTCCAGTGGAACTTGAATAACTGCCTATCTAACTTGAAGAATGTTCAATAACTAATGTTTCTTTGGCTATTTTGTCAAATAAACTTACGAGTTAATAACATCCTACAAATTTTATAAACGCGAAAGTTCATCCTCACATGCAGAGGTGTTTGTTAGTCTTCCACGCAAAGATTACTGAACAGATTTGGATAACATTTGGCATACAGATAGTTTATAAACTGAATTATCACATATCCTATTTTTTCATCCTGTAGGTTAGTTACCGAAATTAATATGGACAAAGCTGCGAGCAAAAGCTACGAGTTCAGATATGAAATTTCTACTGGCCAAATTAAACTTTCCCATTTCCTATGTATGCATAACGGACACCATCTTCAGAAAAACAGAAGGCTCTTCTTTGTGTACATCTTTCGTCCTGAGATGTTTGTTATAACTAGGTATCCACTCACAATGAAACCGAAAGCCTTCATATCTTATTTGGCAGTCTCTTTTAAGCTTTGAAACTAGATTTCAAATCTAGTTTTATACCCATCTCATCAAGCACCTAGCTTTTTCCCATCTATTTTGAGGTCGGCTTCCAGTCTAACCGGATGTAGTGGAACAGCTGTATTGTATTTTATATCGAGTGACAGCTCTGAAATCCGATACCCAGTTAGTACTGGGAAATTCGGGACTTCCTGGTAAGATTGGTTGTCTGTTCAACTTTCGGGCCACCGATACACAGGTAATCGGTGGCCCGAAAGTTGAACAAACACCTAGTCTTACTTATGCGACTAACAGGAAAATCGTTACGTAATGTAATGGGGACCGCCCAGCCACGGACGAACCTAGGTTTTACGTCCCTCTAATGATCCGTAAATCCGATTGGTATTTCTAACAAGGTAATAATCACTGATTCTGCACTATGATTACTACTTCATTACCAGCAAGAATTAGGCTAACGTTAAGTAATCAGGCCAAACGATGGAGCACGAACCGATAATGGCTTGCAACAGATCCGGCGACTCGACCACCTTCAGCTATTGTACCATCAACCTTACTAAGGCACCACCATTGTACCATATGTGCATTGTTTGTGTTACAAAATCGGCTTAACAGTCAGTACTCAGTGATATATCTACATGGTGTAAACGGACTCTTCTCGAAGCCGTCAACCAAGTATTGTGTAGATCAAACTAAGTAACTCTACGCAAAAAAATAGGTTTTTTTACGGTATATCACATGTAACTCAATCAAAACATTGCGCTAAAGAATGCTTTAAATATTGCGAAATTTTTGTATTATTTTTGTTTTGGATAGGAAATCATCAAATGTGCTCTCCTCTCCCGCTCTGGGTGGGGCAGAAGGGAGTGTGTTAATTTTACTGACTAAAAACCCATCCATATTCCAACATTTGCCCTATGTGTTTCGGGGTCGAAGTAAGGCCTGACGAGCTCCTCAGATTTTCGAGCAGCTCTTTAAGGCGCGCGTGGAACACGGTCTGTCGCTCTCTAGAAAGGCGGACGGTGAGCTACCCATTGCTTACCATCAGACCCGCGGTAACTTAAGGTGGCTGGGAGTCGTCTCACGGTTCCCGACGCTTGGAGCGTCTCCCGCGGCAGCTAGGACGGAGGTTTGAGGTTCTCTTCCTGGTATAACATTAAAAAATTGGAATTTTGTTTCCTAATACCTCTGTAGCCAGAAAGTTCCCAGGTATGGTCTATCACAACAAGATTATCGCAACGACGAGGAGAGCATCATAACTCATTTCGGCTTCATTAACGCTATTTTTACACGCATTATGGGGCCCAAGCCGTATCGCCAAACACCAAGAACAACCCGAGTAGGTCAAGAAACTGGGTAAAGTAGACTGAAACTGCACAATGTTTAAGAAATACAACAATGTATTGAAAGTGAAGACGAATTGTAGTTAATAACATGTAAGGCCGTCTGCAAATGCAATGTTTATGGTAATTAGGAAGATGTGTTGCGTCTACCTTTTTTCGGCGCGCGTCGAATTATGCACAAAAGCTGTAATGAGTTCAGGGACGGCAATCTGCACGGTATATAATGGCGATTAGACATACACTGTTTACATAATTGGAGATTAGTAATAGTCGTTGGCATAGAAAAAGAAATGTAATGTGCTATTACTAATATTTGCTAACCGTAGATACGTTTGCTCATGTTTCTTTGTCCTTCTTGCTTCGCCGTTTTTCGTTTGTTTTGGTCGTGCCTGCTTGTCAGAAGTGGACTAGAAATTATACAATTACAAAAAAGGTTTTCATTAACCCTACGAGGCTGTAGCTAATTGCATATTATTATCAGTATTTGCGTGATAGTACATAACTTTGTAACGTATAGGAACCCACCGTACACTCCTATTCTAAGTGATGATTACCAATCGGAACGCTAAGCTTACCTACTTTTGCACATTTTTCATTCAGCTTTCTTAAAACTCACGTTAATATGTAAAGATTATGCATTTGGGTAAGCAGGTGTGCCATAACGACTTACATAATGTGCGAAAAAACAACTTCCTTTAAGAATAGTAGACAAAAAAGTTAACATTACTTGTTTAGGATTTTGTAATGCCTTTGTATGTTTCAGTAAAACACAGTTACGTGAACGATTTATTTAACTAAAGAAAGAAGTATACCTAAATAACACTTTCTAGTCTACCTGTTGAATTTAAATCTTATATTATTACGTGAGATGCTCTTTTCGTTCCGCATACAATGTTGTTTTGTTGTTATGCACTTTCCTGTCGATCACATTCTAAATGCATTCGTAGTAGTCATCTTCAATCGCTTTATTACGAAACGAATGGACGACACGTCGAAATATTTCCGTAGGCGATAAAAAAACCAAGCGTTGCTGGGGGTGGATGCAAAAAATAGAAGAAAAAAAACAAATTCCAATTCATACACTAGTAGGTAGATCACAGACTGTTTTGATGCATGTAAGATAAGATTTTTTTTGTAATTTGTGTCAATATCGTTTGGAAAGTTGCTTTATATGACGAGTAGAGTCACCTCCTTGAAGGATGCAGGTAACTAAATCGCCAGCTTGAAACCACTTCGTGTGAAGATTTTTCCAAAACACAGGAAAAGGAATTCCAACCACGTGACCTAAAACTGAGACAGTCACAAAATAGAGGAATTTGATAAAAACAAAATGCAGGACGAAAGTAAATAATGCACAAGACATCGTTGCATAATAAATAAAATGTCATTCAGCTCCCGTACCTCTTGAAATGTGATTGAAATATCTACCACTGTCCAATTTAAGTATTGGCAGTCAGTAAGCACTCAGCAACCAGTAAAATGTCACGGTGGCAATCGCTTCAAGTTGTATGTAGATACTTGACCGAGCCTCAAGAGTTTGCTTGCACTCAATTGCTTTATCAATGTATTTGTGGTTAGATATTTTACTTGTAAATCTGTATTTGAAAAAGGATATGTTTAGACCTCTCTCTATGTAGTCTATGCTAACACTTTTATTCGTAGTGTCATCTTCAAACAAGGTTTTATTTTACAAAACACATTGGGATACTAGCTGCGCCCTGCGGTTTCACTCGCGTGTAGCAAATGTGTTATTCTGATAATTATGTAGTACTGTGAAGTTTCATCAAAATCCATTCAGTAGTTTTTGCGTGAAACAGCAACAAACATACTTAGATAAATCCTCACAAACTTTCGCTTTTATAGTAATAGTAGGAAATAGGATATTTGGAGAAACATTTTAAACACAACTGCTCACAAATTATTTATTGACACCAGCTGTATTATGTGCATTATAATCTACAATAAAATGATTTGCTTTGTTTGATATGTTCTAGTCAGGTGCTCGAAAGCCTTGAGGTTTTTTTTTAAGGACGTTGCAATGCCAAATCCCACGGTGAAGTATCTTGAAGGGCTAATCACCCTCACCTTCCTCTAGAGTTAGACGGATCGCGCGTTTTCTCCAAAAAGATTTATTTTTCAGTTCAGAGATACGTAGAATTTCATGATTTCGAGAAGGGATAGGCGGAGGTGTAGCTAATAATACACCTATATTTCGCTAGATGAGGAAATGTGATGAAGAGAAATTAGCCATATGTCAACGAAAAATAGAAAGGAGTATGTTGGAATAAGGCTATCGCATAGAATAAGTAATCAGGTGACTAGGAAGATAGCATGCCACAAATAGAAAGTACTGGAAAGAGCTGGGAAGGCCAACGCCAAAGAGGCGACTATACTATTTAATTTTTTGAACGAAATAAAGGAAACAAGAAAAAAATATTGTTAAGAAGAAAGAAAAAAAGTTAGTTAAGAGTACTTGAAAAATACTTTTAACTAACTGTGATAAAATGTTATTGTAAATAAAGTATTTTAAATCAATAAATAATAGATCAGATCAGATAAACTAAAGAATTGAATTTTGTAATTTTCATCTAATTTACTTTATAAAATGAGAATGACACTTTAGAATCTAAAATTTTGGTTGTACATAAATGAATTATATAATTGTGTGGTAAGATAAATGGCTTGTTTATTTTTATTTGATGTTATTTATTTCGCCAGTTGTGGCCATCAAGCACAGATTAGATCAGACTCTGTAACGGCTACTGAAAAAGTCATGATGGACAAAGTCAATCACACTTTGCCCATCTTGGGAATCGAACCCCCAACCTCGTGCTCAGCAGTTACGCTTGTGACCACTAGACCAACGAGTACATCGAGTATAAAAAAATAATCGCCACCTCTCTTTCACAATTCAATAAAACTACCTGGGATAATCCAGATCTTGTCATCTAGGTATTTGAAAGATGAGTCATATGCTTCTCACAGAAATTCATCTACGTTTCCCCAACAGATACTCTCAAGATTTTTATTCTAACAGCGCTTGTTCCCACAATGGATCATAGTAATTATCTATTCATAAAATCCGCTGCTGCTTTACTAGTGCTTTTTCCATTTTTAGATTGCATCTTGTAAATGATCTATTTGACTCACAGTTATGAAGAATTTATGATAGCAATCCATAAGATCCTGTTTTCGCTCTTAGAAAGATTTTATAACACATAATCGTAACTTTGCATGGTGTTCCTATTAAGGGTTATTAGTAGTGTCGGGATTCTTCGAGAATGCCGGTTGTTCGAAAGAGATACCGCGGCCCCGGAACATAAAGGGCAAAAGCAGGAACATAGGTGGGTTTTGGTCAATAAAAGTCTGTCATTCCACCCCTCTCCGTCCCCAAAACTTCCTATAGTAAGTCGTACATACCTTACTTGTAGTCAGTCCACTCTGCTTCATCTCCAAAACTTCCCATAGTAAGTCGTACATACCTTGTATTTTTGTCATCGACTCGGTTATCATTCTCCTGTTATTGTTCGAATTAATGTGGTATCGGAGCAGCATGTCTTTCTCTTAAAGACTTTCAGCCAAGTTATACAGAATGTAAATTTTTCATCAGTACTAAAATATATAACTAGCTGTGCCCAGCGGTTTTACCTTCTGCTAACTTAAGTGTTGTAGTGAGATGCTAAATATATGCCCATGTTTCTTGCTAACAATTTAGAAAAAGAAATCGGTCCAGTAGTTTCGGAGCCTATGGTACAAACAAACAAAAACAACCATTTATTATATTAGGAAGATGTGTGGAGTGTGTGTTCAGAATGATATACTGAATACGTGGAACCTTTCATCCTGTATTTCCTGACATTTATCTAACCAGAAAAAAATGACACCCGGAAAACTCAACCCTAGACAGAAGGGGTTTTTGTCTAACAAGAAAATATTATTATATTCTGAATAAAAAAAAACACTGCAAGCTTAGCACACGTAATGCCATTGAAATAGAGATGTGTTATGCGCTCAACATTCGGCTTCGGTCGGATGCGCACTTTCGCGTGTTGCGCAACAAGACGTACATCACTACAGCATTACATAACCTTTATTTACATACAAATAGAGTTTATAATACATTGCATGAAGTGCATGTTGCATTTGTTGCGTGTTGCTTCGGAGACAAGGTTGGAAGGAAAGAGGACAGCAGGTTTGACTAACTTTTTTCGTTTTAATTGTTTGAATATATCAATTAGATTTGGTACTTGGTAGTAAATGGGTAAATGTAATTTACTGAAACTAAGTGGAAGAATACATACTTACTGGTTATTTGCACGCAATGTTATCTAATTGGTGATAGCTAATACTTTGTTAAAGAGTACATCCAATATTATCTCAGATGTGATATTGTTGCGTTCGTATCCGATAGTGGAGACTTGAAGATAAGAGAGATTTTAAGACGACTGTGTCTTATTTATTCATAATTTACGTTGTAAGTTAATATGTTTATTTTTTATTTTATTAAAATGCGACTGGCAGACATTAGCTTGTGGCATTAAGCACCTATGCAGATACCCTTTTGGAACATTAAGTTTAAATATAAATAAATAGGAAAGTCTATATTTTACCATTTAACTAATGAAATACTTATTTAGATTGCACATAAGTATAAATGACTGTCTTCATTCCGTCCCCGCCGTTTCATTCGCAACTTGTTAATAATATTCCACTTATTCCAACCTGTAACATTCCATTGATTTGATCGATTACACAGATCGACTAACAGAGTTACAACACGCTTTTGCGTTCAAAACTTCAAAGCTAATGAAAGCTCCTCGTCTGCGTAAGGGTTTCATCCAAGAGGATGAAACCCTTACGCAGACGAGGAGCTTTCCTCAGGGTAATTTGTGTCCGTCAAAAGTGACCACTGACAACTGCATCGAATAACGCAACCGAGAAAATAATAGTACAAACAGTACCCCGAATTATTGAGGACTTAGACACTGGCCGCGTTGTAATCCACGCGCGCCTCAAATAGATATCAGCAAAGGAGCCTGCCAGGGCCACCGTCGGGGTTGCGGGTTGTTCGAAAGAGATACCGCGGCTCTGGAACATAAAGGGCAAAAGAAGCAACATCTGGGTTTTTGTCAGTACAAGTTTGACACTCTTACCCCGCTCCGGTCAGAGCGGGAAAAAATATTTAATGATTTCACGTCCGCAAAAAATAAAGACACTGGCCACATACAGGGGAAATCGTCGAAAAAACAGAAGTAACTGGGGATATCTGTGCCTAGGACGGTGTCAAAGCGTATTTCATGGCACACCGCTTTGAGTCCGTGACTGTTTATGGCTGGACATTTTACATCCTTCACGGGCAAAAGTCCCTTGTCTACGCAGATCTTTCAAACTCTCCGACTCGACCCGCCATCATATTGACGGCCTCCTCCTCCTCTCGAATAGAATTTAAATCGATTACAAAAAGCAATCAGATAACTTCAACATTTCCGTGTAACACGCGAGAAAAGTATTAACGAGTTAATCGGCCGAATATGTTAATTCAAGGGAAGGCAGATATTTTATAAATTTTATAATCATCAAGTTAAATAATATTTTATTTAAAAACTATTACGTAATACACGGCACGAGTGTTTCGATTATAATTATTACATCCGATTATGACAGAGTTAACTACGGAAATAATTATTTAGTTTGAAATGGAAGAAATAAAAATTTGAAAGATTGATTTGATTACGTAGGTCGTAAAATGAGATTATTCCATAATCATTAGATAAAACTGGGTGTGTTTGCAGACTCATATAAATATTTATAAAGGCGCGGCAAGTAAATGGAGGAGAATGAATTCATGGATAATATTCATATCCATCCATACAAATTCATATAGTAGATGGAGAGCCAGAGGAAGGCCAAAGGAAATATGGATTGATTGTGTAAGGAATGATATGAAAAAGAAAGGAGTAAATGATGCCGTGACGTCTGATAGGGAGAATGGAAGAAGAAAACGTGTTGCACCGACCCCAAATAGTATGGGACAAGGGCAGGAAAATATTGATGATGAATGATGATAACGTGAATTTGTTTGTTTGTCCTGTTACCTTTGCAGACCGATTTTGATTAGGTTTACATTTGACATACAGCTAGACATGGATGGCCCTAAGCAATATGATATTGTGTATGTTTTTATCCCGCTAGTATCCTCCCTTGGTATAATTTTAAACCCACCACGAAAACATACGGGAGAAGCTGCGGGTAAAAACAACTGTTCAATAAAACTTTACCTACTTTTACGGTACAGACAACATAATTTTCTCGACTCGATTGCTATGAATCCACAAAAAATCACGGCCAGTGAAGCACATCAACATTTCCTAGAAGCGAATCGAAATGCATCGCTCCCGCTTGGTGTAACGGTGATCCCATTAGGTGCCGACCATGGCCTGCGGTATGTCGCCGCCGGCGCAGCATGGCATGCGACAGACGCTAGTACAGGGGTACTGGGCTTTTTGCCGATACCCTACAGTAACTGCCCATTAAAATAGTCGTGTTTTTACCTATTGTGTGCATCACCGTCGCATTCCGCGCAAACTCTAAGTGCTTGAACAAGGATCGTCTGTTTGTAGGCATGCTTTCACGGTTGTTGATTAATTTGAGTCTGTTTTTTTATGTACTGTAGCCGGTGTGCAGTTATTCTAAGTTGAAGTGCTTTTAGTTGTAATTAAAGCAACACAATATCATTGTGTACTCTAGCTGTGGTGGTACAAGATAATGACCCGCCAGAAATTAAAATAAATCTTGTTTTTTTTTTTAAAGATTGTGGTGGCTGTCTATGAGTTTTAAATTTCGAAAATAGACAGAATATGTTGTGCAAGTACTCATATATCGCTTCTATATAAATCTGATACAAAAACATATTGTTGAAAAAAGTCGTACAAAAGCGCAAACAAGTGTTTATCGCACGATCTATTCAATAACCCATTATTATAACGCGAACGTAAACCTTTCGTTCCGATTTATTTACTATCTGGCTTCGTGCATCCACCGGCAATCGGCAAATGTAGCTAGACCTCCAAGAAACCACTACCTCCCCTTTTCCCGTCTTTGTGGCTGAGCCTGGGGGCGCTGAGGTGGGTCTTTGTTTAGTGGTTGGGCACTTAGAACAATGAGTTTAAGGTTGATTGCACCTGACTATGAATAGGGTTTGCAAGTTCGCTACATGGCGACTTTGTTCTTCCGCTTGTTGTATCATGTGCATGCGATCACATAAGAAAGAGTTTAATGGCCTTTATTGAAAACAAGTGAATCGATTTTGCTTTAACAGTGAGATTTCTACGATACGATGGAGTATGACTGTGTTTCTATTGAAATACTCGTAGGAATATAGTAAGCCTTTGTTAATAATTTTTGGATTTTTTGGAATCATCATCTACCTAGCATTTTCCCTACTATGTTGGGTTTGGCTTCTTTTAGTAACTGTCTTTCTGATCTCCAAAATTTGCAGTCATTTTCGCCTCAGTATGCTTTACTTGATTCGTTAAAACTTTATTTTGAGGTTAGCTTATAAATTAAATACAATATATTCAAAGTCTTTCTAGATTTATAGGTGCTATAAAATATTAAAAGTTATTATTGGACTTTATTATTAAAAATAATTTGTAAGCAATAAATATTTATGAAAAAAAATCGGCTGTTTATTTACTATTATTTATGGTTATGCTAATTGCTCAACCACATCCGTTCCTTAGACAATCACTAATTAAATTAATGCCTTTAACTGTTCTGCTTGCGTTAATGAAGAAGGTACAGTTACTGTCCCAATTTCCTCCTTTCTGATGGTGGGCACTAAACACCAAATACGATTTAACCTTATTGAAATCATAGGTAGGTAATGTTAGAAATATGAATGAACACAGCGGTTAGGTAATGATATTTTTTTGAGTAGACGATAACTAGGGGATTTAAAAAAACAACAACTAAGAGCGAGTCAGACTTGCGCACCGAGGGCTCCGTACAAACTTGCGACATAAACAACTATAATTATCTTTTATGTGCGTGTGAACTGAGGGACCACACTTGGAATTGGCAAAATGAAAATCGTAGGATTTAGTAGTAGTCTTAAAACAATTGTAGAACGAATCTGGGAATTTGTAAACAAATATATTAAAAACTACAACCCATAAAGTGTGGTCCCTCAGTTCTAACAGACGATCAGCCTCTCGATCAGTATCTTAAAAAATAAGGTTTTGTGGATGCAGAAATTTAGTAAATAATTTGTAAAGATATTTACTAAATAACAGACCACAAAGCATCAAAGATTAAAAAAGAAAATACGACTGAACTGTGGTCCCTCAGTCCACATAACAAAGGTAGTGATTGTTACTGAACAAATTAATAAAACCGTTTTTTTGATTGCGTAAACTTAAGTTAACAACAGTACCTACACACTTAACAGCACAAAAGGATCACAGAGTTGATTACGTATACTTATGGTTTTGATTTCAACTCGATACCTACACGAGTTTCTGAGAATCACAGTCAGTCAGTCAGTCAGTCTGATGTAAGGTTCCGGGGAAAGAGTTACTACACTAGCATCTAAAGATCATCAACCCTTGTCTGGTCAGCAACCAATTGAAATTAAGTATGACACTTCTCCCCGCTCCGCCGAGAGGGGGGGGGACTGTTAGACTTACCGACTAAAACCCACCCATGGTCTTTCTTTTGCCCTGTATGTTCCGGGCCTGCAACCCCGGAACTTGGAATCTGGAACCTCCAAAGTTGGAGATTGCAGTCTGAGGACTTTTAAAAGGTGGCTGTGTCAGACGATTGGCGTTATGACTTGGACTGAAATATCGTTACACTTATGCCTACCTCTTCAGGGAAATCAGTTCATGAAAAAATTGTTAGTGCCACTATGTCTATCAAACTGTACTCATCAACTAGAGCAAGATTCGCTACGGCATCAGCTCAAACGATGGCATCTTATTAAACCATCCGTCTTCTGCAACTGGTGGACCTATTTATGAGGATACTATCCACCACGACCACGTAGATGGATAGACCAATTAGTATCAACTTACTTGTAACTAACTTGTAACTAATTGGTCTTACGAACACTGTAACACATTGAGAAGCTGCCACCGGTCCTGTAATTAAAACATCACTCATATATGTTACATAAGATTACGTACACCTTTACAGATATAGATATTTACTATTTTACCGGTACAATATTACATCGGGACCGGTCTAGTGCCGGTTTCAAATTAACTCGGAGCGTGATCTTCCGTGAGGCCGGACTAACGGCACTAACCGCCCTTCAGACCTCGGTATATGCTGACATTTAGCTTGGTGAAAAATCATAGTTCATGCATAACTTGGGCCGTATTGTTAATATTGTAACGGCATATTGTTTTATCAATTCTGTTTATTTGCGTACTGCATGTTGTATTTTGCTAGTTTTCGTGGCGCAGGGACTATCTCCAAAAGGGTTGTTTATTGAGTAGTAATTCTGCAAATTAGACAAAGTAATTGTTCGCTCTCTTAAATTCTTATCCATTTTCTTTTAACGTTACATATAGCCAGATTTAATGTCTTGTCAATAGTAATCGTCTATTACGGTTTTGACATGGGAATCGAAAAACAATTGAATTGCGTTTGTTACACCGTTTAGGAGTGGAACTTCTAGCTACATAATTTTGACAGCAACTCGAGTTTTATAGTCTTCCTACTTTAAACTTGAGTGACTAAAATCCAATCTAGAGAGCAACATCGCCAACCGAATCATTTCCTATTATCAGATACAATAAAGGCACCAAATGCGTCAACGGCGGGTCTTCCAAAAATAAATCGTGCATTAGTTAATCTTTCGTGAAAAGAATCCCAAATCCTCAGCTAGCAACATGGACCCGTTTCAAATTAGGATTGTTAAGTTCAATAGGTAAATAAAGGAAGTACAGTTGAATTCTTCAAGGGTCCATGTCTACCGCTGTTTATATTGGAATTGTTAACTAGCTACGTGTTCACTTCGTTTCACACTATGTAGAAGGAAAATTCTGAGTGAGAACGGACGGTGTATTCTCTTGGGAAGAATTTAATGCGAATAGTTGAAATTGAAATTAATCATAAGCCTGTGTGAGGACTCCAGGAAATTGCTGGTAAACTTGATCAACAGATAACACACAATTTAATATCCCGCCTGTTTTTTCCAGAGAGTTGTACAGAAGTAGATACCACCCTTAAAAACAAGAAGTATCCCCCCGCCCGGTCCAGTATTTCCGTAAACCAAGTAAAAATCTAGGCTCAATTCAACCCGATCATCGAAGCACCTATTATCTTTAAATGTCCAACAAATCGTGTTTATTTATAATTGATATTACACTGTCTATCCGGAAATAAGCTGTTATAAACAATGAGTTTCTTACCAACATCGTTAACTATCTTAATGGACCGCTTTAACAGCCACACCATACCGTTAACTTCTGACTGAATGTAGACCTCCCACGAACTTAATATTGATGCGGACTACCGCGAAGGTTGTCTATTCTCCAGCCTGACATCATTCCCTCCAGGCTTTTCAAATTCAGGCTCTAAAGAAAGAGTAGGAAGCCGTGATGCCAATTTAAATTAAGGACCGTTAGACAATGTTTTCCGACGAAGTCAGACCTCGCGGACGCAATTTTACTTACCGCAATACATTTCCATAGTCACGATGATTCGTTGATCGTTATCATTGTCGCATCGTGAGTTTGCTGAAACTACACAAATTACTTTTTTTGCGTTTCCCAGCAAACCCAGAATTAACTATTCTAAATACTTCAGCCTCACGAATAACGGTTCCAGTACTCCCTGCACCTTCAACACGGAGTGCTAACGGCATAGACGCTTGTGGATTAACATAAACGCTTGTATTCCTCTTGTTTGAAGTTGTTCAAACTAGGAAATTGCTGGTTGCAACATGCAAAACTCGTTTAGGAATTCCTGTCTTCGTTCGGAAATTGTGTGCTATTATTCATGTTTCCCTTCTATGTGAAAGGTTTTGTAAATATTTGGGTTGCACTGTTAACTTGTGTGCTTTGTTTTTACATAACAGAGCGCGACGGTCTTGAGGAGACATTCCCATTATATCTTTTCGAGTCATCTCAGTGCCATCTAGGCTACTACCCAACTCAGTCTAAATAAACTTGAAAGGCGCAAATTTTATATTGTACTTACGATTTATCTATTCATCTATTGATTTAATGATTATTTATAATTAGAAAGCCTCCGCCATATAAACTGGAAGAAGGAAGAGCAATTATATTTTATAGGAAAACAAATTAAACTTATTATCTGCCGCTATCTGATATTAATGTTTCTTGATGTGCTATCAATAAAATCTATTTCTGTATATAACTTACCGCCGTTCTTAAATGTAGTCATTAATTTAATAAGACTGAAATCAATTCTCTTCTCAAGTCACAATTCCGAAAAACGTAGATGAGATAGGGACCTTAGGGATCTCATCTTAAGTTACCTGAGTTGTTTCTAATTATTAGTCAAAGAAGCGTATACAATATACATACAGGTGCGGCTTTATAAGCAAAATAATAGTGTTAATATTAGTGTCATAGTGGTACATAGTGTAGTGGTGGCTATTATGCTATGACTGTGATAGAACCTACTTGATGGCTAGCCGATATTTTTACCACGGCCATACTTGTTACTTTACTTATCCATATTACTTACTCATCTCTTCTAATACAAGTAGTTCGTCCCGATACAAGAGCAGAAGCACAAAACCGGATCGTTCATCAACAACATCGCCAACCAATTACATAACAAACACGTTACTGAACCAAGTTAACGTGTCGTAAAGGTCAATATTGTACCTTCACGTAAACTTGCAACCGAGTGATAAACTACAAGTCATCGGACTGCCATGCCAGTGGCACCATGGTCACGGCCAAGTAACGGACTGCCCTACATAAAGGTCCAAGAGCTTTACTTCACGCTGTTAATTTTCTGTAAAGGTTTTTTTTAGTTTTGTGAGATTGTAGAAATAGTTGTCATTTGTTTTAGGTAGAAAATAGTGGAGTTATAGAACATTTCGCGAAACTGTAACTTCTACGGAGTTCGAGTACATGAAATTCGAGCAAAACATTTTTTGTTTAACTCATGCTTAAGGCTTTTATTTCTAAAGTAGAAGAACATTGCCAGATATGCCAGATAAACTGTTTAAATGAAGTAATTTAAAAGTTTTTGCAATTCTCAAGTCTAGGTCATTTAATTGAGACATTTCTTTTTTAAAAATACCTGCTTCATACCATGCGAATATTTTTCTCGTATTTTCGAAACTTTGAAGACGTTGAAGTTCTTGATAATATGCACTGAATATTTTTTGCATATTAGTTAGTATTAGTACACATTAACACGGACTAACTTTATTGCGTGTTTTATTAGCTAACTTTATTGTAGTGAGAGGTTAGTATTTTTTGTGTTTGGTAATTTTTCGGCTAATTGGCTGAGCACTGGGCAGTGACTACCTATTTTATATCTGAGTGCAAATAATAAATCATTTTAAATTGAGGACATACACGACTTGATTTTCAAATTTTAAATTAGTTTGAATTCACTGTAGTCGAATTTGACCAGAATAAATTTTCTCCGGATTTGCAAGATGTTGTGTGTAATGCAAAAATTGCCTTCGACCTCTACAACACATTTGCACCCACACAACACACACTTCTACACAACACACACACCCACACAACACACACACCCTCACACACAGCCTCATATACACATTCGGACACCCGATTCTCACTCCCTCATAAACTTAATACTCACAACAGACACACTTCACCCAGTTTTACCTAGTTTTACCTAATTTTAATTTTTAATTTAAATTCTCTTTACTGGAATGATGTACACCTACTACCTGTTACCCACTTCCGGAGTCTGGAGAGGCTGGTAATCTGTCATACAGGTCTCCTAGTACAGAAACCAGTCTCTCACATAGATTATAATCCACCGATGTACACTTTGATTTATGTAAACTACTCCTTGTATATTTCTATGTGAGAGAGAAAATAAACTTTTTGTATTTGTATTTGTATTTGTACAACCTTTGCAGTACACATCTACGTTTTTTTCCACTCTACTTCTCACATTCTTCAATTAAAGCCTTTTCATTTGTGAGCACGAGCAATTAAGCAAGCCGGATTAAAACTTCTGATCGTTCCGATAAAAGAATAGCATCTATAGTACTTTCTAGCAGTCTTGATTTACAGTTTTAATTAATCAAAGCCAGTAGTGTATCCTATGTATCTCAAGTGAGTTTGGATGATAAGACATCACGCTTATTTTCCTTGAAAAGATAGGCAGTAGTGATATCTACCCACATCTTGCCAGTTATGTTATAGGAGACGAGCCTATTGACATCAACAGGGCACTAATCCTAACTCCTAGCTCGCAAAATCAGGACTTTGGATTATTGGGCTTATGTAACATACTACTATATGGTGCTACTACTAAAAAAACTTTACAGAACAATACGTTCTGATAAATTTGAAAATCGAAGCAAGATTCTCAAGCTCAGCACACCGTGATAAGTTCTGATAAGGAGGTTCTTTGCCTTCTTATTCTACACTACCTACACTTTCCAACACCTCCCTATTTGACTTTATGAACTACTTCAGTCTCTACGATCTAACTTCCTACCTTTCCCGACTTTCACCAAACTCAAAAGTCAAGGTTCTGTAGGTCACAGGCGCAGGTCGAGTATGCGGTAGCCATATTAATCGATACAGTATCTAAGCACCTTGATACAGCAATTTAAACTTTATAACGATGCCTTAAGAGTCCCGATTAAAATGCAAGCTATAACATTGAAGTAGATGTGCCGCATTGATACGTGATAAGAATGACGAGTGAAGTAAGTTAGCGGGACAGTCTTGTTAAGGCAACAGGGTTGGATAACTTGACACTTTTTATTTTATTTAAAACACTGTTTCACTGTTTTTTAATAAGCAGTCATTTTAGCAGTTAATATTATCTAATAAGCTAGATACTTTATCTAATTTCTGCATGACCAAAAATGTAAGTGGGTAGTCACAACTTCTGACTACCCACGATTTTAGATATAATTTATTTTATTTCATTATATTTTGATCTACTGTCAATTAACCTATTACAGGCCTTGCATATTTTTAACAAGAGAACCACTTAATGCCCCGTGCAGCAGTTGTGTACGACTGTACGTGTTAGGTTAAAGATCAACTTGGAACGCCATTTTTTTCCACTTTGTCGATTACTATAATAAGTACGTAAGTTTTTTCGTAGTTGCTAGACGGCAGTCAGCTTACATTCAACTTTTGCTGTTGAAAATTATTTGATTTTATTACTTAAACTTACCAGTATAAAATCAATATATTTTATTTCACATATGAGGCATATGGGCACATAAAAAACGTCTAGTAAAGGTGTCCGGTTTGGGTTGGTCATTTCCTATGAAGAAGAACCGGCAAGAAACTTCATGGTTATTCTTTTTAAATAATTTGTTGTTACAGCGCTAGTAATTAGATGAGAGGATAGTGTACTATCCTACAAGAAGTCGCTGCTTATTTTACAATACATAAAATAAGATAGAAAGTTAAGAAGGAAACTATCTTTAGGTCTCTCAGTGTCCACTCATTCATTAACAATATATTAAACAAAAAACACAAGTACATATTGGTAGGCAGGTCAATCAGGCCAATTCATGTTTTTTCTTATTCAATTTAGCATGCATTATTTTGACAACCCTACACTCACATGACAGATTTTTTATTCGACGATTTATAAACCTTTATAAGCTTGACAGACAACTTTGTTGGTCATGGGAGTTTAATGAATATAAAGATATGCAAAAAACGATTTCCGTTGTGAATGAGTCAGCATAGGAAACCATACAGGACCTTTCATTCGGAACCTATAGACATATTTTCAAAAGACGGAGGTAAGTACCGAATTATTGAGGCCCAAATAGTTCGGAACATAGCTATCTAACGTTTGCCATACGAAACTCATGCCTAAGTTAACCATAAAAGCTTTTAACCGAAATTGTCACTCAGTTTACCCGAAGGCACGGTCACTATTCACTACATTACCCAGATAGGATCGAATACGAAACGAGCACAGCTCGGGGCAACCTCGGAATATACAAATACATTCTTAGTTTTAAAGGAAATGGAGTAACTGGTCACGATTGGCGCCGACCGAGTGAAGCCCTAAGGTGTACCGTGTACCCGACAGCCGTGGTAGGGTGGATATGACAGTCAAAATTATGATAGCAAAATATTATTAGCTTTTGCCCAGTTCTCCTTTCGTGATTTACAGGTACCTGCTACCTGTAGTTTTTGTCACTTTTTGTCCTTGCGCTTTATTTATTGTAATAGCAATGCTAAGTTTTCCCTTTTCTTCCCTCTTTCTCCCTCATAACTCAATCTTTTTTGAAAATGCCTATATTCGTCTCTAGGGTCCCAAATATCTCTGTACCAAAATTCATCAAAATCGGTTTAGCCATTTAGGCGTGAAGACGTAACAAACAAACAAACTCACTTTCGCTTTTATAATATTAAGTAAGGATAAACTAGCAACTAGAACATAAAGAGTAATTTGTAGAACAATTGTAGGGAGTCAATGCAAATGACTTAATGCAGTAGAAGAAAATAATCACTATCGTGTAACAGCGTGAAGTTAAGAAAGAGTTAAACGAAAGGAGAAATACTTAATACAGATAAATTCATTGTAGAAACAAGTTTGCTTTCGGCACATAACCGTTACGATAATGTAATATCTTAACGATGTGTCTGTATTTGGTAAGTAAGTAAGAATATGTATATTTTATCTGAAAGATCAGTTCGCCATAATACACAATGTGCTTTGGGAAATTGCGAGAGGAGAGTGTAATGTGACTGAATTGGCGATTGTAACTAGTTAGAACAGAAAAACTTGAATGAATGAATGCAAGCGAATCCCAAACTCCCAAGTATATGGATTACAAGCTTAAATCTGCTGTCAACATCAAAATAAAAAGTGTCCGTCTTACATAATCATTCGAAATGCTTCATCAAAAGCCGGAACAAGAAAATAAGCATTAAATCCTTTCACTGAACGTTCCCCATATCATAACCGATCGATATATTTTATGGCCACAGAGTAACGTAATATGAACGTAATCCTGGTTCACACTGTGAGAACCTTCGCATACTTTGATGAAATTACAATAAATACATATTTATCAGAACTGTTCAGGTAGGTGCCAGATATTATCACAGAGCAGGCAAGAGTCCTGTTGTTTATACAAACACTAATTATAAAAAGTGACAACACGGTTGGCGCAGTGGCTGAGCGATCGACTGCTGCGCTGCGTGTCGCTGGTTCGATGTCCGCACGGAACAAATATAATGACAATATTTTATCGCGTCTGATTTTAAACCTGTCTTATAATCTGCCTGCTTTAATTGAAGGTCAATGGTAATAGTATGCCATTGACATTGCAAAGTCGATTAGAGGCTATTAGTTCGCCAGGCGTGACCTGAAGTGATTGTATAACGTTGATGGCATGAAACACAATAGCCAGTGCATTTATCACACAGTATAGAGATTAAAGTGCCTAATAATAAACTCGTTTAAATATTTAATCTGCGAAATTCATTGCATTGTTTATTTTTGTAAAAGTTGGCAAGTTTTTCAGACATTTTTTCACAGCTTCGAAGTAGAAGGTTAGAAGAATTGAAAAGTCTGGTAAGTTCGAGATTTGCAGTGGTAAAATTTATTGGTCTCAATAAAACTATGCCCTCTCATAGAGATGACTCCTGTTTCCAAATATTCGAAACGTAGGTTGATCATGTTGAAGATTCGGAGAAGACCTAAAATCGCTGACAATCATAAAAAATACTTTCTGGAACGCGGAAAACTACTTCCCAAATAGCCAACGAAGGAAATGTTATCTTAACGACAATCAAAATTTCTTCTCACACACATATGACATAACACCTATGACTAGGCTCAAAATTAAATAACAATAAGACCTCAATGAAGTGTGGGTGACATTTTCCAGCCTTCAGTGCACAACAGTTAGATAAGAATCAGAGGCGCGAGAGTGAAAGCGTTCCGCCGGATTCACATGTGATCTGTCTCGCTCAGACGCTAGTTACGTCAATGTTACCTACTGCTCACCTTCACATACATAAACAGAGAGTAGATAAGAGTTAGCCGTGAGTTTTAGTAGTAGACCTTTGAAAAGGAGCTTATCTACAGACGCCGCCACTACCACTGCTCACAAACAATATACCACCACGCAGTTTCTTGTAATCGCATGCAAATGAGACAGATTTTAGATTGGAAAGCATGTCCTATGATATTACAAAAGTCTATGTTAATAAATGCTAGATTTGTGTTAGAGAGGCGAACCTACAATATTTTAGCTGATTTACGGAAGTCTACAGATCTTTGATGGTACTATTTTGAATCAGTGCATGAGTCATACCATTATTACTGGTGAACTTTTACACACGTATCTTTCCGAAAATAAGAATTATACCAAAACACTGCTCAAATTCGTCGTCATTTATCAAATTCTGCTAATCGTTTACTCCATACGATGACCCACTTCAACTTGCTTGTTTGATATTGCCTATCTCTGCATGGCCTCTATTCAAAGTGTCCTCTCGAAATTGCCCAATAAGTATTGCTCATATCATAACCGTTGGTATGTTTTATCAACTCCAACAAAATGCAGTGGCAACAAAAAGTCCGTTCAACTATTCACAGCGTAGTCTACCATTTTAACATCATATTGCGCCTGAAAATTGTAAACAGTTATGCATGTAACGGAAGTGGTTATTAGTTTTCTATTACATTTACTACTATCAGCCATAATTGATTGCCAACATTCACTTTGAAAAGATAAGTAAATTGTGGGACATTACTTTAATTGGCGATTTCATTACTGTGGGCTTTGATTCCACCGACCATGGTCGTCGACGGTTTCGGTCCCGTAACTTCAAAGTGGTGATGAGTATGATGACTCTGATGGAGTAAAAACGCACTGACAATACGGTAGAAGCCGCAATGTGTCAGTACAGTACCCTAATGTGCAAGTAGTTTGTATCGAGTACCGCTGTCTATGCAGTTATGCCGAGTTGATATCATGTGGGAATACGTACGGTAACAGTCGACGCATATAATAATATTATTTCTTAACCATTAAACATTATATTACTGCGTAAGCATTAACGGGACTCTCCACTCTCCATTAATGCAAATTTAACTTAAAATCATATAAATACAGCATTTCAGATCGATCTTGCTTTAAATATCTAAGTCGTTAGTTAAACTAACACAGCTTTTAAATGATGATGCCGCCGCCGTTCGGTCATAAAGTGTATTTAAATGTTTAATATCAAGTCTTGTCAGATTTAAGGATAATTTTCGTAAGATTTACTTTGATGAGGTCGAATCCAATCTATTGATAATTTAGAATGTGTGTTAATCGATCAAGCAAAAACAGTAAGACGCGTTGTAGCTACATCAGTTACGTATTTATTTGCCTAAAAATACTCGCGTAAACCTAAAACGGTGTTAGTATGCTTGTAGTTAGAGGCCTTCTTAATTTTTGATGTCATTGTTAAAAATAAGTTTAAAAACCACAACAAAAATTTAAATGGGGCATCAAAGTGCAGTTAAATCCTTGATTAGTTTAAGTATACAGACGTTACTTTGGCAGCTAACTGTTCTGCACCCAAGCTCGCTAACTCTATTTAGCTCAAAACAAATGACTGGGAGATGCAGTGATGCAGGCTTTGTGCACGTTCCGTTCATCCGCATTCCCGGTTGGCGTCTTTTACATCGTATCGCTATGTGTTACCGGCGTATAACGGAACGCCCGTAACTGTAGCGTTCCACGACGCTCTTTACGTACCACTTGCTATGTTAATAGGTTTACTGTAACAATTTTACTATGTTGCCAAAATATTTGGGTTACTGTTTAGAGTTAGCCTGCAATTTAACTAAATATAAAAAAAACTTGTTTTCTAGCTCGATGACTCTACACTCTAATGCGCTTACGTGATCTATAAGAAAGAAGTCAGAAAAGTTAAAACATCTTTCAACGAGATTGTAAATTAACACACATTAAATCCAACGGGTTAATTAAATGTTATACAATAGCGATTTAATGATAGGTTTGATTTCAAAGATGCAATTTTAATGAAGTATTATACTGAGTAAATCCCAAGATTTATGACACTGTATTTTACCACAGTTAAAATTTTGTACTTTCCTATGCAAGTCATTGTGCTACTGTTAAAACTGCACTTGCATAATACCCGCCGACTTGATTTAATCTCAGTTAAACTAAGCAGAAAGATAAAAGGTTTTGCGTGTTAACACCATAATTGTGCTATCAACGTTACTTCCTCGGAAAAATAACGAAGTTATAGTAATTAGCGTCTCCTGTTAACCTGTGGAGCAGGCAAGCTAAGTAAACCATACCTCGAGTCGAAACAATAAGGTGAAACTCATCGATTAATTTCCACTGAGGAAACCTGCCAGATACAATGACTGTGGGAACATCACACATGCTTTGATATACGATTAAAACAAATGTACTCAATGAAAGAAAATCTTGACAAATATCTCTTTCAAACAATAATTCTTATCAGACAATTACTTCATTCTCGGCTTTCTAAATAAAGGCATTTTATTGTAATTTTATGTTTTCATCTGCGTATTACGGCATGTTTAAATTTGAATAATTTATTTCCAAGCTTTTCATAAATATTTATGTTGGTCGTAATCGACGTTCGAATTATGTATAAAGAGCGATAATACTGGTATTTATAGTGAATGGCCTCAGCAATTTATAGAGCTATCTTTAAAATAACAGTGAATAACTGGAGCTCTCCAGTAAGTTGGCTCAAGGCTGTTATAACTGCCAAAAAAGACTGACGAAAGAAAAAAAATATTGGACAGTATTTTCTATTCAAAATGGAGTTGTGAACTTTAGGCTAATAGGGAACTATTGTTCTACTTCTACTCGGAAGAGCTCCTACCAATAACAGCTGCTCGGGTCGATCGTTAGCTAAAGCCACACTTGCCTGGATAGTCCGTGAATGGCTGATTGCCCATAACATACCGAGTTTACTCCGTGACTCTAAAATGAACGTTAAGCCGTTGGTCCGAGCTGTCATGTGTAGATTTTTGACAATCGTCAGTGGCTAGACTGGTCAAACAAATTAGTTACGATTTTCCAGATACTGGTAGTAAAATCATCATTTACAGAGACATAGCAGTTGATGATTCTATTACTACTACTTGAAAAATCGTACCTAACTTTTAGTCACTTCTTAAAAAACAACAATAAACATGGTTCCAAACAGCACTATATTTTATGCTATCTGGTCGTTGTGTTCAAGTCTTAGCAGTTGGGAATGGGCGGTTGAATGAGGCCTGTGGGCGAGGAACTTAGTAACCTGTCACTGTACGCCATTACGGCCCTTAAGCCCAACACTTTATTGCTGAACGTGGCTCACGCGATGCGAACCTCGTGTTCTTACCATTTAGAGTTTTGCTAACTCTAAAAGGATATAGGAAAAATCTTAACAGATGATATTCATTAGGGAAGATTTTTCATCTGCATTAATAAAGGCAGAGATAGCGGGTTTTTCGAAAGAGGTACCGCGGCCCCGGAACATAATGGGTAAAAGAAGAATCATGGATAGGTTTTAATCAGCAAAAGGTAATTTACTTTTTGTCTGTCACGACTTCTACGTCTAAACATTATACGTTGACTTGTGACTTAACGAATGTGCAGGGAAATGAATGGGAACAAATCTTTCCGAGTATGTACCTACAAAGAAAACTAATGAGGTTAACTTGATAAAGTGCTTTGAACTGTTGTGTTTTTGTTGTTATTCTCAATCACGTTTCGTCCAAATAACCGCCTTTTCCACGTTATATGATACTCTAATACCTACTAGGTGCAGTTTACATTGTTTTTTTTTATAAGTAAAAGCAATGATCTTTTGTTATTACTAGCTGTGCCCAGCGGTTTCACCCGCTGCTCACTTAGGGGTATGAAGGTATGTATTCTCAGACCTACCTGATATGCACACAAAATTTTATTCAAATCGATCCAGCCGTTTTGGAGGAGTATGGGAACGAAAACTGTGACACGAGAATTTTATATATTAGATAAGTCACTACGTATACATACTTTACGATTTTTTTCTATGCCCTAGTTTAAGAATAGAACCCTTAGGCATTCCAAGACTATTTAGTTCTGTGATCACATGACAGTGAAAATGGCAGTGTCCTGACAAAAGAAAACCTGTCAATCAAACAGTAGATTTTAGGCAAACAATAATTATAATGCTATCAATAAACAAAGTCTTCAGTTGTATATTATGCACTGCAGAATTTCGATCACCTATGTCAAATGCTTCACATAGATCAAATTTTAGATTTAACACAATATGTAGCCACAGCTTTACTTTCACCTGTTCATTCACAATGATAATAAAAAGTTGTATACAAGTCAAAAGACAGGAACAGTTTTTGTAACGGCACATAAAATTTCGACCATTTTGGCTAATGACACAGTCGAAATAATGTGAAACGTTTATCTTATTTTTTGTCACTATTCAGTAGTACATTTTTGTATAACACATTGCTCTTTCCTGACTAAACGAGATTAATGGTTTATGGTGACCGTTCGTGACATTTTACCTAAAAAGAAAGTATGTGATAAAAATAAAAGAACTTGAATGAGGACTTGGCTATAACCTTAATTATAGCTGTTCTAACGTTTTGGTTTATAGGTGTAGTACGTTTAATTTCGATGCAATTAAAATCTTCAGAAGCAATCAGCTTCATTTGAGCTTGATGAACAAATATATTTTTATTGACTGTTATTAATAGTAAATTTATCTACCTAACTGATCGTTAACATGAAGTATTGGATTACTGAATGTCTATTTTGGTGTGGATTTAATTAGGAAAAGACTTGGTAATGTTCCTGACAGTGTCTGAATTTAATCATCTTTCGGTTAACATAGTTCCATGAACCATCAAGATAATGTTATGCGTTATTTCCCAGTGTGATGTGACGTATTAGACGCTTTATAAAGCTAAAAGGCATTTTAAAATAGCAGAAAGGTAAATATTTAATAACGGTCACATAAAGAACTGTGAACAGGTATTACGGGATATTTTTCTAATATCCATAAAGATCGTTGTATAATTCGTTCTAAAACGACAATGGCATAACGGGTCGGCTTCCGAAGAAAGGTCGCAAATAGTGATGTCGATAATAAAGACGGTGCGCTGCGGGAAATCGATTCGCAGCAAGAACTTGATTCGATCAAGACCACGTAATTTTTCTTGTGAGTTTATACTATGCACTGTTAAGTTTCGGTTTTAAGTTGTTTATGTTTAATTTTGTTACCTTCATTACAAAAATAAAAAAGTCAAAGTAATAATTAAATTGCATTAACTGGTGAAGATGATGAGTCAGTATGTCTGGTAATGACTTGTAGATACTTATATAATAAATATTTATGGCTTTGCCTCTATGATAGCAAATGTATGAGTAGTAATCGTTTGCTATAATTTTGGTTTGAAAGAACCAAAATACTAATAGGTACCAACATAATCGATATTATAGTATCCAAGTACAAAGGTAAGTATGGGAATTGAAACTTATAACCGATTACCAGTCCGCGATCTCATCATAGAAAATTGATCATTATACCGTAAAAAAAATAGATGTCGATGTCGACGAACTTCCACAAATAATGATAGCAGCAAATTATGAACACCATTATCTCCTGACAAGTTATTACATTTCGTCTTAACGTTTGTTAAATTCATATTACAATAGTGTTCGCACCTACCGCGGCCATCTTTGAATGTGTCAGAAGATGGGAATGAAATAGGCGTAGCGGCTAAGAAATAGATTATTACAATTTGTGTGTCCCGTTATGTCTAAGTTCTCATGATATACATGGAATGACAGTGCGTGACCATAATTGTAAATTACCCACTGTGTTATTTTGTCTCGACTTAGATTTGAGGTTTTCTTGTTTTGGTAAGGTAATTACATACAAGACCTTATGCTGGATCTTTTTGAAATTCAGGATAGGTACTATATAGTTTACGATAAAACAAATACTTGCACTGACTGGACAGGTCCACTCAAATCTGTGTGGTACTTACTTTGTAAAAAAAAACCATCTAAGACACTAGTCTAAATAGTCCTCATGTAAGTTGACCAAGATGTTTATTTAAAAGAGACCTCTTAGTTTGTTTCAGCTGTTTTTTTCTCGGATTAGTTGGGTACGATACACCCGGCGTCACCTTATTTAAAAAAACGACGTGTAAAACTGTTTGTAAAACCTACTTGCAAAATAAACATTCATTATCATAGGATATAGGTTAGTGTATATTGTGTCTATTGTCCTTTGCAAAATTAAATAATTGTAGGTCAACATAATTTATATAAACAATTATAAACTTACCTGTGTTCTATTTTGGGAGACTTTGGAGTATCAGCAATCGCTGGAATTAGCGTCAAATATGGAAGTGTAGAATATGGTTCATAGCGTAACTCTCCATAGAGGATCCTAATAGGATTTCGTACATTCCCTTCCCCCAAAGGTAAAAAAGAATAGATACAAAACTTTTGCTATTCGCTCTGTTTGGTCTATTAATACAACGGGTATCGCTGTATTCACATTAATATTAAGTTGTTTGACTTCAGCTTCAGCTTCTGAACTACTTACATCACCTTATCCTGTTTGGAAGTTGCCATCCAGAAAGTAATATCGTTAACGTTGTCTTTGTATTTCATTTATTTTATTGTATTAACATTTACGACAAACGTTAGTAGGTTTACGCTCTTGTTGTGTAAAATTGCGTTCTTTCTTATAATTATCAAGAACAAAGTGCTTTCTGTTGTGAAATAAGTACAACGAAATTAAACTCTTGGTGGTCTTTTCACTGTTTTTGTAAGATTCCAAAAAAATGGTACCTAAAAGCAAAATAAGACAATGTGGTAAATACAGCAAAACGCCCATTACATATTTGGCAACATAATTCGGCGTTGCACGTTGGAAAGGCGAATCTGATAAAATTATCCGTGCACCAAACCAGATCTCACGCTCAATAAAAATTGCTTTCACTTCAATTGATATTTTTATCTATTCCATCTGTAGTCGTGTGTAGTATCCATCACTGCAGAATGGTTACGGCCTTTCATATCTGTAACCGGGTCTTAATTGAATTTAGATTTAGGTTTTACATTGAAGATTCCCCCATTTTCTAATGAGTGTAGAAACGCTTTCACTCTCTATCTGTTGTTAAATCTTGAAAATGATATAGATCTCCTGTGTGGGTAGACACAGGGTAAAGTCTATTTTTTTGTTTACTCCAAGTTTTAATTGATTTTTATTTATTTTTAATTGTTTTTTTCATGTTTTAATTATATTCTATTGTTTTAAACCACCCAACTCTCACTTAACATTATTTCCAAGTCTTTTTGACACACTATTCTTCTCTACTCACTTTTCTTCTATCCAACTATCTCAATGGATACCAAAATGGCATCAAGTTTTGAAGATCTGGAGCAGCTATTTAACACACGTATGGCTGACTATGAGAACAAGCTCAGAAATGCATCATCAGGATCTGAGCCAGCTCCAGAAATCACTACACTGTCACGTGAGTTCGCTGAATTTAAGAAATTTGTATGGCAGGCACTCACAAAATTAAAGTCTCAAATAGAGTTGCTTACACTTGGGTTTGACAGACATGAAACAATAATGAGACGGAAGGTTTTGTTGTTTCATGGAGTTGATGAGCTACCAAATGAAAAGTTGAACGAAGTGATTCACAATGTCATTACCAACCAAATGAGCTTGTCCGAGGTTAGAAAGGAAAATCTCCATGTCTGTCATCGATTAGGTGCTTCGCAAGGTAAAGCCAGACCTATTTTGGTTAGACTTTACACCACTGAGCACCGTCACTTGATTTGGGAGAGCAAAAAGTCTTTGAAAGGTACTGGAATTACGATATCAGAATTTTTAACACACACTAGACACCGTACTTTCATGGACGCACGCAAGCATTTTGGGGTGCCGAACTGCTGGTCGGTGGAGGGCAGAATAGTGATCGTCACGTCGGATGGTAAGCGTCACAAAATTGAAACTCCGGGTGAACTTCGAGCTCTGGTTTCGCAATTCCCTAAGGCTGCTGGCGACTCTGGTGATGCTGCGCTGTCGAAGGATTTTACTTCCCCTAAGAGTGTCGCCACCACCACGCCTTCAAGAGGCCAAAGAAAGGCGCGACGGCGTAACTAGTGCTAGGATTATTGGTTCATTCATTGGTAAACACACACCCTAATGTATCCATCCTAATGTACTATGTAATTTTGCCTTATTGTTCGATTGCTTTTCTTTTGTTCTGTACTTTATATCGCGGCCAGTATTTTCAATATTTTTAGAAGCTTGAGGGATATTTATTTAAAAAAAAGAAACAACAGTCAATGTAGGTACTCACAAATAATATTTAACAAAGTAATTACATACTAGGCCAATTCTCACAAAACAAATCACTTCGCTTATAACTAATACACACATTAATAACCTAATTAACACGAAAACATATATTGGAACAAGTCTTAAATATAGTTACGCAATCCGGCAGGGCTTCCGCTCGCGACGGTGGTTGAACAGAAAGAGAGCGTATTTGCTTGAGCCGCTGCTTTATATAGGCTCGGTGGCATCGTCATCTTGAGACTCCTAACACGGCTTCTCCTGACTACGCGTCGCCCACGGCCGCGTCTTGAACGTCTGGGAGACCCTGTAGCGGTGTAGGCTCGCCAACTTCATGTGATGGGCCTGCCTCCGCCAGGTCTTCATTGGTCGGGACTTGGTGGCTATTGTGGAAGTCATTAGTGTCCTCTCCGTCATGGCTAACTGTGGACCAAACAAAAAAACTTTATAAACAGCAACCAATTGTATAATCATGCCTATCTATTTCAATCATCGCTCTTACAAGGCCCTGAAACATTCATCATCACACACGCCAAGCTAATAAGGCGTCACGGAAGAATAGGTTTTCATAAGTA
Organism: Ochropleura leucogaster; assembly: GCA_958449745.1. NCBI lineage: Eukaryota > Metazoa > Arthropoda > Insecta > Lepidoptera > Noctuidae > Ochropleura > Ochropleura leucogaster. The sequence goes on from OY288212.1 coordinate 6,311,941, forward strand.
TTCCCATAATTCCATGATCCTTAGACATCACATTCGTTATCGTTCTTACATCGTTACATACAAAATTAACTTTCACACACACTCAGACATGTAGGGCAATACCCCGCAGTTTATTGCCAAAAAGACACTAGTCTTTTACTCTCTACATGTCAAAGGCACCCCGCAGTTTGCCTTACTCAAGGATGCCCATGGGGACACCTCGAGTCTCGATCTAGACGCTTCCACATAACACGTAGGGCAATACCCCGCAGTTTATTGCCAAAAGTTCGTCCCGCAGTCCGACTCTACGTCTCATGTTTGCCTGGTAACGTCTAGATCCAATCAACAATGAACGTCCCGCAGTCCGTTCAATCAGAGTGTAAGTACTTCATACTCACGCTCGAAGAATGCCGCACAGGTCTCGGGACACCATTCCCCTTGCCAAGGCACCATATACTGAGCAGCCGCTTGTGTGGTCTTCCCATAAGAACCACTTAGTAGCCGCAGCTCATAGCGTCCACTCGGTAGAGCACGTATGACCCTGTATGGGCCCCGCATGCCTGGATCCAGCTTGCCTGTGGACTGGGAGTATTTGATAACAAACACCAAGTCGTTAACATTAAAGTGACGCGGTTCATGCCTGTGCCTATTGGCATATGCATCTTGACGGGCTTGGTTCCGACGTAACAGCTCCGTCGCTCGGCTCCGATGTAGCTCACGCTGCGCCTCACGGTTTGGCTGAGAACCTTCAAGTGTGATGTCACGAATGAGGGAGCGGATAACTGGAGTCACGGCTTCTATACCCACCAGGAGGTTCAGAGCGGAGGTCTGCGTAGTCTTCTGCTTGGTGACGTTAAGCGTTAATTGCAGGCGCCACAACACATCAGCCCACGAAGTACTTTTATGGTTGGCTTCAATGCGGACCATGTTCAGCACGGTCCGTGCGTACCGTTCAACTTGCCCGTTTGCGTGATGCATTTCTGGGGTGATGTAGTGCAAGGATGATCCTATTTCGTTTACAAACTTTGTAAATTTTGAGGATTCAAACATGCGGCCCTTGTCTGTCACTATTAACTTAGGAACACCAAAAAGAGATACCGCGTTTGTAAACACCCTCAGAAGCTCGTCTACGTCCTGCCTATATATTGCATACAGCAGTGTATATTTGCTAAATGCGTCGACAATTATGAGAATGAATTTATAACCGTTCGACTCAGGTAGAGGACCTAAAACATCTGCGTGTACAGTTGAAAATGGTGTATCTGACTTTTCCCAAGAAGTTATGTTTTGGAGGGCAGACCTTGGTACTCTTTTTTTTGAAACGCATACCACACAGTGAGCTATGTATTTCTTTACAAAATGTCTCATACTCGGGAACCAAAAGTGTTTGAGTATAAGATCCAACGTCTTGTCGAATCCAATATGACTGTGTTCGTCATGAAAGACTCGCAATAAGCTAAGGCGGTGACCTTTAGGAATAAAACAGAGAAGTCTGGACTCTTCACCAACGGGAGTGTACTTGTAAAACAGAACACCATCCCGTTGGATATATCTGTTCGAATCCAGACTTCCCTCATTAAGGCGTTCGATGAGAGTCTGGGTTTCATCGTCAGCCGCTTGTGCAATTTGGGCCCAGTTCTTTGGCCGTGAAATATTGTTAACGTGAATGGGTGGATTACGGCTTAAGTAATCAGCATGGGACATCATAACGCCCTTTCTATACTCGATATCAAAAGAAAAATCCTGTAGATATACCCACCATCTCGCTACCCTTGGAACTATGTCCTTTTTCTTTTCTGTTGCTTTAAGGGCATTGCAGTCGGTCACAATTTTAAATTTGATTCCTATCAAATAATGTCTAAAGTTCTGCAAAGCCTTAACAACAGCTAGGGTCTCCAGTTCATAGGAGTGGTAACGACTTTCAGCACCTTGGGTAACTCGGCTAAAATAAGAGACCACTCTTTTGCTACCATCCCCATGAACTTGAAGAAGGACTGCGCCGTACCCTACGCTACTCGCGTCGGTATGTACTTCTGTAACGAGGTTTGGGTCGAAGATAGCTAAAATAGGCTCAGTCGTCAAGATTGTGATAATCTCTTGACGAACCGATTCTTGCTCAAGACTCCATTCAAACGGGACGCCTTTTTTAGTAAGTCGCGAAATACAACGGGTTCGACTCGCGTATCCCTTGATGTACCTTCTAAAGTACCCAGCTAACCCTAAGAACTGGCGCACTTGTTTGACATTTCGTGGGACTGGCGAATCTACTAAGGCCTTAATTTTCGAAGGACTCGGCTTTACCTGACCACCACTGATAACTCTGCCCAAATATTCTATTTCAGTAGTCAGGAATGAACACTTGCGCAGATTTATAGAAAAGCCAGCTTCTGTCAAAGTTGTCAAAACCTCACGAAGCAAATCGATACCGTCCTGTACCGTAGGGCTTAGTAAAAGGACATCATCAATATACACCAGTACATTCCCGGCATCGATGTGCTTGCGCAATGTTTTGTTGATAATGCGCTGGTAGACTATCGGCGAGTTGCACAAACCATATGGCATTTTCAAAAATTCAAATTGTGATTCCGGCGTCACAAAAGCGGTTTTGTGCACTGAATCTGGATGGATTCTGATTTGGTGGAAACCAGTTGCCATGTCCAGGGACGTAAATCTTGTTATGTTTTTATCTCCTAACCGGTCAATGTGATCGTCGATCAATGGCAACGGATATCGATCCTTTACAGTTATCCTGTTTAGGGCTCGGTAATCGACGCACATTCGATCAGACCCGTCCTTTTTCTTCACGAGAATAATCGGACTCGCGTACTCCGACTCAGACTCCCTAATGATTTGTTTTTCTAACAGATCGTCTATAATTCCGCGCACTTTAATCTTTTCCGCCAATGATAATTTGTAAGGTCGATAAGCAATGGGCGCATCACTAGTCAGATTTATATGCATCTCACCAGTGGTCACTGTAGTGGAGGCAGTACCAGATATAAAAAACTTGGAAAAGCTATTGATGACCTGCATTAAATTATCTCGCTCTGCATCAATTAAGGGTGTTCTGAGTTCTGATTCATTAAAAACCTGAGTCGCGACTACATTAGAGATGACGTGGAGGGCATGCGTTATGCGCTGCTTATCTTTTGTACGAACGTACGTTATGCCGTCCCTATTCAGTATATCAGTGCCTATAATCACAGGAGTGGACATGTAAGACGACGGTACCACAACTAGGTCAGCTTCAACCGATATTTCACTGAATTCAAGAGTTAGAGTCACGTATGACTTAGCGATGATTTCATGGCTGCTTAACCCCTTCAAAATGCAATGTCTAGGTTTTAACTGACAAGCAAAATGCTTTACTACTTCTGACGATATAAGGGAAATATTCAAAGCGCCACTGTCTATAAGAACATCTACTGGGATACCTTGTATAACCGCGGTGGTGATGTCATTGTTGGCTGAACTAGTGGAACTACAAAGATTCACATTACGCTTCTGTGGTTGTGACCTATCTTTTGCAAAACATTTGTCCTCCGTATGACCTCGTTTCTTACAGAAGGCACAAATAGGGGAACTAGCTACCGGTGTATCTAAGGGTTGAGTTGCCTTCTTCGGGCATTGGTAACTTTTGTGACCCGATTGGTTACAGTTGAAACACTTGAGGCCCGATGACGATGATTTGTCGTGTACTCGTTTATTAAAAGCGTTTACTGGCGGCCGCGCCTTCACTGGGTGTTTATCACAATTTGGCTTCTGATAAATTGATAAGAAGGAAACTAAATTTTTTGACGAATTTTTTAAATTTGACGGCCCTGTTGGTCTAGTGGTTAGTGGCCCTAACTGCTGAGCCGGAGGTCGTGGGTTCGATTCCCACCCAGGACAAACTTTGTGTGATGAGCATGATTGTTTGTTCTGTGTCTGGGTGTGATTTATCTATAATATGTATGTATTTATAAATTATATAAGTATGTATATCAGTTGTCTGGTTACCATAACACAAGCTCTGCTTAGCTTGGGATCAGATAGCCGTGTGTGAGTTGTCCCAAGATATTTATTTATTTAGATATTTAAATTCTCCGATGAGAGATCTGCATTTGCGGCTGCAGCTCGTACTTGTGGATCGGTAATGCCACGAATAACTATCAAGGTCATTAAATCTTCGCTAAGTCCCTTAACAATGCGAAGACGTAACAGGGCACGACGCGCGTATTCGGCGTACGAGGAGTACTTGTCCGATGTATTATTCATAGTCTCAAATAGAATATTTGCGTAATCTAGTTTTCTCGGACACAGGGGCTTAAATTCACGTTTGAAACTAGACCATGACCTATCGGTACATACCCACTCATTAAGCCAGGCTTTGGCATCGCCTTTTAAACAATTTGCAACTCGTGATAAACATTCTTTATCGTCCCAATTATTTGATACTTGGGCCCTATCTACCTCGTCACACCAGGCATCTATATCGTGCAGTGACGGGTCAAAATTCGACACATAATAATTACGAGAACGGCCTGGAATTATGGCTTGTATTGCGTCAACGATCGTTTGAGCACTCGATTGTTCTGATGCAGTAATGGGGGTAGACGTGAAATTACTTTCTATGGTCTCCAATCTATTCATGATCGCGTCTAACGTATTGTTGAGGTTTTCGTGTGACTTAGTGGACCTACGTTCTTTTTTATTATGTTTGGGAGACCGCGATTGGGAACCGTGACGGTTTTGGGAATCGGGGCGCGAAAAAGAACGTTCACGAGTTCGAAAACATGATCGAGAACGATGACAGAGGCGAGATCGTGGCCTACTCGGTGTACGGGTACGTCGTCGCGAACTACGTGTGCGAGATCGCGAATCTTTTGACCGGCGAGAACACGATTCTTCACGTCGTAATCTTTTATGCGAACGTTTGTCGTTTCGACGTGACTGACTACGAGATTTACGTGGTTTCGGCATATTCGCGGCGGTTGGAATAATTTCAAATAAAAACTGACGTGAAGTTAACTTGTAGTGTGGGAATTGCACAAAATTATTTTCCGTTACTTTTCAAATGTAGATGGCCAAAACGTGCAAGGCAGTAGGCTTAGTTCTCTATCCCACTTCTGATTTTAGAAGCTTGAGGGATATTTATTTAAAAAAAAGAAACAACAGTCAATGTAGGTACTCACAAATAATATTTAACAAAGTAATTACATACTAGGCCAATTCTCACAAAACAAATCACTTCGCTTATAACTAATACACACATTAATAACCTAATTAACACGAAAACATATATTGGAACAAGTCTTAAATATAGTTACGCAATCCGGCAGGGCTTCCGCTCGCGACGGTGGTTGAACAGAAAGAGAGCGTATTTGTTTTTTTTTTTTTTATGTATGGCATCTCGCAGTTCAACCAAGGAGGTTGTCGTCTGCTTAACCGGGCGAATCCTGTGGGTGCCTTAAAAATTAAGACCTCCAGCCAGGGTAAAAACTTACAAACTAAGCGACTACACGCTAAGGGCACCCCCTGTGGGGTACGAGCCTCGGCTTAGGGCGTCGCTGAGGGACAGCAAGGGACAGGCTGGATCTGAGTGATATTATTTATGGACTATTTTGACTTACTGGCTCAGCAACGCGGGCTGGCTCTTGCAAGGGACGGGTGGGGAGCGTATTTGCTTGAGCCGCTGCTTTATATAGGCTCGGTGGCATCGTCATCTTGAGACTCCTAACAATATTTTAAATTCGTTTTATGTGTTACCTTCAAACTTTTTTTTCGTGTAGCTTTATGTCATGTCGGTGTGTCTACAAAACTTTCATGTCAATTGTCACTGTCATTTTGACATTACCTGTCATTGTCGGAAAGCGTTCCATTCCAGTAATTGGTTGCGGTTCTGACTTGTTTTACAATAATAATTTTGATTTTTTTTTTGTTCTTAAAATAATGTTTATAGTTCTTCGTGTTATTTTTTTTTTCTCGTTTTGTTACTTTTACTTGTACAATTTATTTCAACAAATCTAGTGAGTTAGGGTGGTTGTATGTTTAAAACAATCAGCCTTAGTAAATTATAGTCTTGTATTAATTGTATTGCATTATATTGTTATATATTCATCTATTTATATTTATCTATGAATATTGCAGCTGACTTAAATGACAGTTTTTTCTCTTGTTCTTCCTCGACTTGTAGTTTTGTTAGTGCGGACAGTGAGCCTCTTCATACTTTGCATGACAATATTTCCTCTCTTTTTTGAAATTTTCCTAACAATCTGCATATAGCCCATATTAATGCTCAGAGTATCCCAAGCCACTATTCCGACCTTTTGGCCTCCTTTAGCAGTGTGCATCTTGATGCACTTCTGATATCGGAGACCTTTCTTAAACCCTCTCTCCTCTCCGTGCACTATGAACTTCCTGGTTTCGTTTTAGTTAGGAATGACAGAGTTGGCAAGGGTGGTGGTGGAGTCGCCATGTATGTGCGCGCCGATATACCGCACAAAATTGTAAGCATGTCTCCTTCTCAATACTCTGGGTCGGCTGAATCATTGTTTCTGGAAATAACCTTAAATCATACCAAAGTATTGCTTGCCGTGTTTTACTCTCCTAATCTTCATATCAACTATTTCGACAGTTTAGAATCTTCACTCAATAATCTTTGCCCATCGTACGAGCATGTTATTTTAATGGGTGATTTTAACACATGTTTAATTAAAAATGATTCACGTGCTCTAAAACTTCGTTCGCTTCTATCCTCTTTCAATCTCGAAATACTACCTCTTTCTGCGACCCATAACTTTCCAAATTGCACGCCTTCTTTCCTTGACCTTATGGTTGTATCTTCGCCACATAATGTTGCTGAGTTTGGGCAGCTCACTGCAACCTTTTCCTATCATGACCTCTTATTTCTTTCTTATCGTATCAAACCTCCTAAGCGTAAGCCTCGTTTCTGCTTTCTTCGTAGTTTTAATGGTATTGATTTGGACGCTTTAAAAAGCGATATTGGTGATATCGATTGGACTCAGGTCATCGAGAGCAGCAGTATCGATGCAAAGGTGAACTGTTTCAATACCATTTTGTTAGAAATTTATGACAAACATGCCCCGCGTCGGCGTGTTAAAATTAAACATAATCCTGCACCGTGGATGACAGCTGAAATCAAGAATGCTATTGGTCGTAAGGATAAGGCGAAAAGTAGATATAGGCGTAGACCAACTGAACTTAATCTCACTCACTTTAAAGCTATGCGTAATACCTGCAATCGTCTGTGTCGAGATGCCAAGAGACGCTATTTCCACGAATCTCTCGTTAACCGTAACTCCGCTGATGTCTGGAAATTTTTAAAGTCTGTCGGTATTGGGAAATCTTCCTCGAATACCTGTACAGGTGTCGACTTGTGCGCTCTTAACCACTTCTTTTCTTTGCCACCTTTTTCTCTTGAACCGAGCGTTAAATCTTCAACTTTGTCGGAACTCTCTAACTTGCCGTTACCAAACTGTCCACTTTTTGATTTCAGTCCTGTCTCTGAAGACGTTGTCAAAAAGTCTCTTCTTTCCATTTCCTCCTCTGCTGTGGGCCATGATAATTTGTGTTCGAGAATGATCTTGCCCATTATTTCAGAATTGCTCCCCATTCTTACTCACATTTTTAATTTTTCATTATTCACTGGTATATTTCCCTCAGCTTGGAAACAGGCTCACATAATACCACTTCCTAAAGTTAGTAATCCTTCTTCCTTATCCCACTTTAGACCCATCTCCATTCTTCCTTTCCTCTCTAAAGTTCTCGAACACATTGTTCATTTTCAAATTTCCAGATATCTTTCGTCAAATGCTCTTATTTCTCCTTTCCAATCTGGTTTTCGTACTGGCCACAGTACAGTTACTGCTCTCTTGAAGGTTACTGATGATATCCGCTGGGCCATGGACAATAAATCTCTGACTGTTTTAGTGTTACTTGACTTTAGTTGCGCGTTCAACTCAGTGGATTTTGACGTCCTTCTTGGGATCCTTCAATCTTTTAACTTCTCTGCTTCCACGTTAGCATGGTTCGACTCGTATCTTCGGGGTCGATCACAGTCTGTCCGCCAAGAAGAAATCTACTCTGATTGGTGTGATCTGACTGCTGGTGTTCCTCAGGGTGGCGTTCTCTCTCCTCTCCTCTTCTCCATCTTTATTAACTCTGTTACCAAAATTATCACTTCCAGCTTTCACCTCTACGCAGACGATTTGCAGCTGTATCGACATTTCTCGCTGTCTGATGCTGAATCAGCAATCAATGCCATGAATCATGACCTGGAGCGTATCTACGAGTGGGCTAAGTCATACGGCTTACAGATCAACCCTAATAAGTCCCAGGCCTTGATCATAGGCAGCAGATATTATCGCACTGCACTTGACCTGTCATCTTTGCCGCCATTATCTCTAGGCTGCTCGACCATTGCCTATGCTGACTTAGCTAAGGACCTTGGTGTCTTAATTGACAGTAATCTTTCTTGGCGAGCTCAAGTGAATGAGGTTAGTCGTAAGGTGCACTTTTCTTTTCATTCGCTTAAATCTTTACAAACCTTCTTGCCTTATAAAACCAAAATTTACTTAGCTCAAACACTGATTCAGCCGATCATTGATTACGCTGATGCCTGCTATTTAGATGCTACTGAAGAGCTATTGAATAAGTTGGAGCGCTTGCAAAACCTTTGCATTCGTTTTGTGTATGGTTTGAGGAAATATGACCATGTTTCTTCCTTCCGCAAGGAGCTCAAGTGGCTCCCTATTCGTCTTCGCAGAAACACTCGGATTTTATGTCTCCTCTATAATATACTGTTTAATCCTGCCTATCCCAGCTACCTGCGTGATCGATTCTCGTTTACCCGCCCTCCTGATGCTCTGTGTAGATCCCACCTTAAATATCATCTTAATTTCCCTTCACATAAAACTGAATTTTTCTCCTACTCCTTCTCTGTTCACGCAGTACGTTTGTGGAACTCACTTCCGCCTAACATTCGAGACTCTAAAACAATATTTATTTTTAAAAAGCAAGTCAAAGAGCATTACTTGTCCTCTTTACTGTAATATTCTGTATAATTAGATATTTTAGGTATATATTACTATCTCAGTATTTATTTTATATGTGTATTATTTGTATGTAAGTTTATTAATATGATTGATAATTTAAAATTTTCTGTTTTATCTTTTCCACACACTGTGTCTACATATCTTATCCAACTTTCCTCTCGCAGGTCTGCTGGAAGAAATTTCTTATGAAATAAGCTGTACCTTTGTGCTCTTCTGTCTTAATGTAATGTCCTGTCATGTATTTTGTGTGTGCATAAATAAATAAATAAATAAATAAATAAATAAATAAATAGATCATGCTACTACCAAATAATTACCAGTCTCGGGTTCTGTCAACTCTACTCCAAAAATTACGTCAGCAGACATTGGGTATTCTTTAATTCGTGTAATGACCCTTATTTTCACACGTGCGACGTTGAAGAGCAGGCCGAGATCCCACAGACCACGGTCTCACATTCTTATACAGTTGTAATTGCCCACTAATTGTCAATTACGCAACACCACATAGCTGTTTATGTAATTGTTTTTGTTTGTGATAAACCCTGAGAGTTGAATAACTGTAAACAGAAGCGCAAGCGCACATCAAACACTCGCTTCTGTCACTTCATGTTAGAAGCTTATAAAGACCTCTATCGGTGCGTTAAATAAATCAATCCATTATCATAGAATTTCTATTTACTTGCTACATTTTTTTGTTACCTACAAAGACTTACTTGGATTGGTTTGCGTGAGAAAATGTAAGTTCAAAAGTGTAAAAACCCTATATTATAGAAACTAGAACTAACTACGTATTCCATTTACATTGTAAACCGCGCCTTTGCTCTATAATTTTATTCATCCCATCCTGCGTAATGTAGAATTACTGAAACCATGACAATTTCAATAGGAGGCCTAGAATAGGGTAATAATTTCTTATAATCATTGCCAACATTCTTTTCTTGTCCACAATTTGCAAATACCATGACTAAATATGATTCTTGGAGAGTTTAAAAACAGACTTGGCAAGGCGATGATCTTAAAGTTAATGGCAATCATCACGCACAGCTGGCGGTTTGATGATCTTTGCAGTACGGCGCTTATATGAACTCCAACATCATACTGTTAAGATAATCACAGTCATGGTTTATTATAGAGAAAGAATAGACTAAACGTTGCAGAGACAAGATTTAAGTAAAAGGTTTAAATATGGGTTGCGGAAATCTCACTCTAAAAACTAAAACAGCTAACGAACACTTCACACATTATGACTTGTAACGCATGCAAAAGTAAAAGACAAGTAATTAATTTAACAGTCTACATCTACAAGATAGACGAAAGTAAGCCTTCTTTATCTCGCCTGTACTCACTTGACATAGATCATAGAGACCCAATTCAATTCCCTCGCATAAACAATATAATTGTCTTCCAAACGTTTCCTATCTAATTGTACCATCAGAGATCGCTGACAGAGAGCGGAAATATAACCGTATATTTTCCAACAATATAAATGTTCTAAGATTTTGCAGATTAATAGGGAGAATTAACTATAAATCGTGCTAAACGCCTCGATAGCAAAGCACAATGGATCGCTTTTTCAAATATACTTAGCGCCCCTTTCAATATATTACTGTCCAAGATTATTCTAGTCTCCGCCCGTTCAACGCCCTCAAAGATGCGAGCCTTTTCCGACTTGTCCGGTTAGTTATTAGTGTCAGGGGTTAAAGGAAATATGTTTGGATTAAAATGGGGACCTGTCTTGTATTCTAAAGGAACTTATTCATTGTTATTGCTTTTAAAACCAAACGTTCTGCGCCGAGCAAGTATGAAATAGAAAAAAAATAAGAACCTTGAGGGTGTGTAGATTAGATTTTCTATGTTATATTCAATAGAAACAAATCTAAAACTTCAATTTCGTAAATTGTGGATTGTCTCAAATTGCTTTCATATCCGCCGCCGCAACCGCGGTATTGACCGCAAATTGTCGATCAACTCGGCTAGATACACTACTGGCACCGCAGATCTAGTCCGTCTAGTCCTAGCAAACACCTTCGTATTTTATTATTAGAACGCTGTACTTTAGATACAAGTTCTATGAACCTTACTTTATTACGTAATGAAATACTAGTATGATATAACTTAACGACACACGTTTAAGGACCCTATAAAAATAGCTTGTCACATTGCAGCTGAACCGGATTAATTAAAGTGTGTCTAGATGTGATCGTAGAAAGGTCTAATTTCTGTGACCTTTAGTTGTTTTTGGCGTATAACAAAAGGACTATATCCTATCCAATTATATTTTTATCCTTTAGAGAAATTCAACTGTTACCTACTTATATTCCCTACATACATAGGAATTAGCATGGTTATGAACGCCTGTACTGTAGTACTGATTTTTTTTATCTCATCCAACCTTTTTCCATCTTTTCAGGGTGCGCCAAGATGTGGCGCGCGATACTGGTAATGTGGCTGGCGTCACCGACCCTCAGCCAGCAGATCTTGCCAAATAGGGTATCCAGTGTGTCCACGATCTGCGATAAGGCGTCCATGACCGTGCATTTGGAAATGGCACAGCCATTTAAAGGCCTAGTCTTCAGCAAGGACTTCTCAAGAGAGTGTCGAGTTCAAGGTAATAAAATTCATCTGATTTACAGTATTATATTTTCTGATCTCCTTGATGCTGGTAAAAAATCAATGTACCTAATGAATTAACCCATCCTAATACAGCCCTTTTCTCAGACAGATTCAATCAACAACCAAATGGTTGCACACATCCTTCACACGCTTTCAATCGTCGATGCAGCTGCGTGCGTTAGCGTTCCCACTCTGTTTCTTGATCTAGCGAATCACGGTATCTAAAGAACAAAATTAATAGGAGCGTGTAAATTGCAATTCCGCTGCTGGATGAGATTCAACCCATAAAAGTTACTTTATATTCCAGGAAATCGTCAAAACAAGATAACTCTAAACCTTCCATCAAATGGTTGTGGTGTAAGGACATCGACCATGAACACTACGGTTGAAGAACCGGACGATGAAGAGGACCTGTATTACAACGTTGAGCTGGTCGTGCAGATGGACAGGCAGCTGCAGCAGTCTTCTGATCAGGAGCTGTTAGTCAGGTAGGGAACAATGAATATATACATGTAGTAACTGAATATTTATTAGGGTCGACTGGCTTTCATGTAGGTATGTTTTCATAGTTGCTAATGATTACTCATATATTTAATTCTACAAACACACGTACAGAGTTAAATTACAATATAGAATTAAACGTGACTTAAATAGATTTAAAAGCAAGTGTATACTTCAATGGTATAGTGTGCGATATTCATATGTTTATTAATAGCGCTTGTTTAACTCCTAGATTAAATATCATATACAAACAGGGTGGAGTCGTCAAACTTGATTTTTATGGAAAAGCATATTACCTAAGGCCAAACATGGATCGTGTAATAGATTTAGAAAAAATCTTACGTAACCAGATTCAACCATGCAGTGGAGGTTGAACACGCAAGGTGCAAGGACATAAAAAATCTAGTTCCATGTGGAATGCGTACAAAGCTAGGTAGATAGATAATAATTGCGAGTCCTGATTAGATCTACTTGGGTCCATGTTACCTCATTTAATGTCTAATGGAGGACCAAGTGCCTGGCTTTGATGCGAGCTAAAATTGCAAAATCTTGGAACACATATTACAAATTATATTTGTATTACGTTAAAACCTCTACCACTCAGATTAAATATGCTTATGCTTGGAGTAAAAGCATCTGAGTAGTGCCGCATGTTTGATTAGGAACCAGTTATGAACTATCTAGTACAAAGGAAACTCATTAACCTGTGAGACCTTAGTCAAGATATTTACCAGAAATAAGCATTAAAAAATCAAGGATGTTTGGATACTGATAAATTATACTTGTTTCCCAATCAATTTGATTCTCATTTATAACGAACTAGCTGACGCTCGCGGCGATCGAAAAAAAGAATCCTGCGTGTTTTTCCAGACTATAATCTAACTCTGTGCCAAATTTTATCAAGATCCGTTTAGTCGTGTTGACTTGAAAAAGTAACAAACATCCATACATCACACAAACATTCGCATTTATAATATTAGTAGGATAGTACAGGTCAAGATCTACTTTTCAAAGTTGCTTATCTAAAGCGTTCATGTTTTGAATTTCAGATGTAAATTGCAACCTCGTGCGGTTCACATCAGCAGCCCGGCTTTAGAGACGGTAATCAACAATAAATTACGCGAAATGACTACAAGGGAGGCGAAGAAAACGAGGTAAAGTTATATGCAATAGAATAAAATGCATAAAATCTTGGCTACCGCAGAGCAAATAGTAACCTGATTTGTTTTATGATATAGTAGCCTGAACCAACTTCTGCTTTTTAACCGACTTAAAAAAAGGTTTTATGTATATTCACCGATTCCTTACGACGACTGGACCGATTTGCTATTTTTTTTCCCAGGTGGTCCCATATCAATTTTATTTATATTGGTAGTTTATGCGTTATCGTCTATAATACATATGTTATGCTCCATGTCTATAGGATATGAGGAGGATGATCTGCTATTTTTTTAGTTACAATGGAAAATTAATAATCGATAAAAATATGTAATATATCATTAACAATAACTAGAAATGCTGATATGCAGAAAAAAGTGTATTCTAAAATATAAGACCGACTTCCAAAAAAAAAAGCTAAAACGTGGAAAATAACTTCAGTACCGGAAGTCAGAGACTGTTTTTTTTTCATTTTTGTAAAAGCCTTTACTGTCTTACTAATGGGCAAAAGTCTTCCCCTACGAAGTTCCCACGCTACCTAAAACGACTGTTCTATTCCCGTCACATTTTCTGGGTTGGTCTCGCCGGCAAGGCGCGTCTTCTATCTTTCAGCATTGTGTCCATTTCTGCGCAGCGGTCATCGTGCTTGCGACTGACCCTTGTTCTTAATTACCAAAATTTTAACTTTCATGATCTACCAACAGAACTGGCCGCAATCGCCAAGGGTTCGCGAACGCGGCAGAATTAGAACAACGGGAGTGGCTAATGGCAGCAGCTCGTGCGTGGATGGAACTGGCACCCGCAGTGTCTGCTGCAGAGCCCGCCACAGTCGAAGTGGGACAGCCTACTAGACTGCTTATACAGTGCACATTGCCCGGTAAGTCAAACCATGCATTCTAGTCAGCAATGCGTGTCTCGAATTAAAAAAAAAAAAAGAAATTCATAACGCCTTACCGACGGAATGAGCAATACATGATAGTGCTAGTCAATGCTTATTTTATTATTAGGCTTCAAAATTTATATTGGCTTATGAGTTGTTGCTAGTGGCTGAGACGAGCCAAGATGCCATAGAGAAAGCTTAAACGTTGATTAGGTTAGGAAATACGTTGTAAAGGCTGTTACAGGCTAAAAATAAGGAGTAGGTAAGTTACGCTTAGCTGAAAATTAATTCTGGATGCGAACTTGTTTCAACGCTGGGAAATAAGGAATTATGTAATTCTTCTAGGCAAACTCATAATCTCATTGGTGCATCACGCCTGCAATCCCCCGAGGTTAAGGCAGAGGTGTAGGTACTTAATAGTACACCCAAATTTCGCTAGTTATGTTTAAGTACCATGCAATAGAGGGCGAGCATAGGTGCATTAACAATATAATTCAATGATTCATCTTCCTGCCATCCTTAGCTATGGCGTAATAGTCCTGACAGTTTCTCATAATTCAATTGAAAAATTGTGTGATGACTTAACGTATTACTCAATGTCCATCTTTATATTTCAGTGGGCGTTGGACTCCGGGTAACTAACTGCGTCGCCCACGATGGCTTGGGAGAAGCCTCGCAGAAATTACTGGACGAGGCCGGCTGTCCTATCGATGAAACGATCTTTAACAAACCATCAATCCACCATCACAAACACAAAAGCGCTGAGATTGACTTCTCTGATCTAGAACCGGTTGACTTACAAAAAAACATTGACGAGAAAACGAACATCAAACTAGAAAAATCTGACCCTGACAACATGTTCAAGAATATTATGACCTATCAACATGCTATTACCACTTTTGCTGCTTTCAAATTCCCCGATAGAGCTAAGCTGCACCTAACATGTGGTATCGAGTTGTGCAAAGGTCATTGCCCGCCAGTAGACTGCAAAGCTTTGCAGAAACCTCAGCAAACTAGAGATGGACTGCTCAGAAAGGCTAGACTAGACAAGGATGCTAAAGGCATTGTGATTGATAGACTAGAGGTATATAACAGTATAGAGGTTCATGCTCCTAATATAGAGTTGGAAGACGAAGCTTCGATAAGAGGTAAGACTTTACAAAGACTGTACTACTCTTAAACACTGTATTCCACCTGAAGCTTCCAAAAAATAATGATTTCACATTGATCAAACCTCTGTTACAGGATCAAGAAGAATAGAATCGGAAGAAGACGAATTCGTGCGAGGCTTCTCACCAGGAGACAAGACCATCTGCTTATCACCAGGGAAAATGGCACTCGCATTTTGCGTCCTAGGAATCATATTCCTGTGTGCGATCGCTGTGGCTTTCATATCATTAGTGCGAGCGAGACGCCGTCTAGGAAGAGAGCCATTGCATACATCTCTCTCTTTCTACACGGGAAGTAAGAGCATGTTTTCATCAAGCGAGAGTTCCAGCTCTGGTCTTAGTGGTAGCAAGCTTCTTCTAACTGACAGCCCATATTTAGATCACCACTCATCTTCTAGCAATAACTGGCCATATTCAAGGGCTTTCTGACAAGAAGCTCGTAGGCGAGACGTAAGTTTACGCGAATTTTAGTGAGATGAGCTTGTCTCGCCTAATAGGCGATTAAAAATCTACAGGGCTTACTAAAAACTCTATACTTAATCAGTTTCGGCATTGGATCTGGCTTTTGCACTCCTTAATGTTGGAAAAGAAGTTCAGTGAATGAGCGAAAACACACTTGTCATTGCTCTAGGACTTAATAATAATAATAGCCCTAGGACTTACTTGGGCCAAAAGTTTTGTAACATTTTAGTGTTCTCTGAAGGGTTGTGAAGATTATGACTGATACAATAGTACCAGCCTTTTCGCAATCTCAAATGACTTACAATCGCAAGCTGTATCTTGAGAGTTGAGACCTTCAAAATGAACATAAAAAAGGCCATAAAAATCAAAAGTTTTATATTCTTACTGCTGCTGTCACCAAATAAAGGTTGGTGGATCGCAGGTTAGTACAGCAATTTATCTTACTTAGTTGATTTTTGGGAAATACAAACTGCCTCCCTTTAGTGGAAAAATGTTTAATTATTTAATCTATGTAATTGATTGAAGACTGTGCTTCAAAGTACCTCCCAAAGCTTGTCTATTTCTAGCTTCATAGTTGGTAAGAAGCTATTTATTTTTAGTTATACATTTGACTTTTTTTGTCATTTGAGGCGGTGCTTCTGAAATAATGTCATGTGGGTATGATGATGTTTGCTCAAACATTAAGAAACGATAATGGTTCATTTTTTTTAACTTTTTTTAGTAAGTACAAATTGTCTAATTGTTTTGTCATGATGGTTAGTGGTTATTGTTGTACTTAATTATTTACAATACTATTATTACTTATATAAAAGGTTATGAATACTCATAATCATGTAACAAATTCATTAGCACTTCCTCGAAATTAAGAAACTAGTTGTAATTTTCTAATTTAAGTACATACATTCAAATTAGGAATGTGTAATTGTGATGTGATGATAAAATGTTTGGATGGAAATTTTATACATTTTGTATTAAAACAATAAATTAAACCTTTAAGTGTTTTATTTAATTTATTTTTTAGAATATAAAATAAACTTTTTGTGTTTTATATAATTGAGTTTTAAACTTCAGAATATAAAACTGCATGAAGTACTTACCTACAGTCCCATAACTCCCATATCCATGCCCAAATGTTTCATTAGGTAAGGAATAAAACTATACATAGAATCTAGTTTTTACAAATAATAAACTACAACACCATTCTTTGCAAATAAAATAACTATCAAATAAGTTTCAGCTCTGAGCTATTTATAAATCCCGCCTTAGATATCAGGTAATGTCATAGACATTAATAAACTGTCACTGTGAATGTCACTTCGTATAAAAGTCTGGAATCCTCAAATTCTTAGAACAGTGCTTTCGTTATCTAAGATAGGCGTCGCGATTTTAAATGGAGTTTACTATAGACATGTTTACTATACACATTTACAAAAAAATGCATATCAAAATAACAATAATCCAACCAACCAACCAGAGATATTTTTTTTTTTTTTTTTTAAATTAGTTCCATACGGAACAGGCTAAGGTCTGAGACCATGCTGCCTAGTCATCAGTTAACATTTTTTCCTTGGTTAAGTAGATCCAGTTCAATTCTTCAGTATGTAACTCCGTAATATAGGGAAGTCCAATAAAATTCATTAGTTTTAATTAATCCACAGGTAAGTAATTCCAGTTGAAGCCAACCAGAGATATAGAGTGGCCACACGGATGAAAAAATACCGCTGTCTATGGTTTTAGTGATGCGATGGCGTACGACTTTTGTGATAAATTAATATTTTTAGAGAGTAATTTATTGAAGGCGACATGAAGTAAACGTAAGATGTATCTAATTATGTTATTTTCTTATATTCATAAGTTTTGCAATTAATGTTTGTTTAAGAACCATAGATAATATAAAATGATGGACGTCACTTGATAAACTTGTAGATGATGTCATAGTAGTCAAAGAGTAGTGAAAAAGATTGCTTAGGAAATAGACTCGGCAAGACAACAAACTTACTTTTCACTTCTAATTTTCCTTAAAGTGCCTAAACCATTAATTCCAATTTAGACTCTATTTACTAATACTAAATAAATAATAAAAATAAGGTTTTGTTAAAATCGGTTAAGCAAGAAAAACGACAAAAGGTCATAATTAATTTTAACACAAGAACCAAGGATTTTTTAAGTTTGGTAGCAGCTTTGCAGTTAAATATTACAAGTAAGTGTTTATTTCATTTCTATCAAAATGTAACACGAACATCTGATTCATCTTTTGATTTTTTATTATTTTGGATTCACTTGTTGATTCTTGTCACATCTGTTATTTACTTGTTCTATGAGATGAGCGGCGCGAAGGTGGATGCTTTCGCGGTCGGTCTTTCGCTTCGCCTTCGATGCCGTGTTCGTACTCGCAGTCACGGATGATATTCCAACAAATTCTACATGAATAGCGATTATTTATAAAATCTAAATCAAAAGTGTTATGTTAACAATTCAGCAAGACGGTTTAAAGACTGTTTATCGAGTGTATGTGCTGTGGGTTTGAATTGGGTACGATTGGCTACGGTCCCGCATCCAAAGTGATATTTTGTGTGTGCCGACAATTTATGTGTATAACCGGGCTGAGAAAGCATTCCTGGACCTATAAAAGAAGGTATGTTGAAGAGTTATTTTATAAAACTGATTAGATTCTGTTTTGAAAGTTGTGGGTCGATGTCATTACGACCCCGAATTTAGGATTGCTCTGTGCACTTTGCTCTTTCTTTTGGTACCCTAATACCTTCTATTAATCTGTACGGAGCTATTTATGTAGACAATTTATTGCTAATAAATGTAATAGATGCTCTGAATTTGAAAAACTGGGCTTGGTTTTTTTCTCTAATTGCTTTCAATTGGCTTAAGTAGTCGTAGTTTGGTCCCGGTATCTCGTTTCATTTGGGTAACGCCTTGAATGAGTCGCCGCTTACCCAAAGCCGCCGAAGTACTTGCAAGACTTGTTCAAATATTCTATCTGCCTCAAGTAATAACGTGTGTCATGATGACCAAATTTCCAAAAATAGGGTACCTATCTTGTTTTTGTTGATTTCATAGGATCATCATAACTGTGAAAAAATCCGACATTAAAACGACGACTCTTTCTCTCACTATGATATTTCTTAAATAAAAAGATAAAAATATAATGCCATCCATTTTTTACAAATTTTTATTTATTTTTATTCAAGGAAATACTTAAACTTGTTATTGTACTTAATCTTTAGTAATGTATTATTAATAATATTTGATTTAAAATATCTTGGTCAGTGGGTAGCCTTCTTCTTAGTTTAACTGAGTAAGTTTAGTAAGTGTTGCAATTTGAGTATAATTTTTTAAATTTTGAAATAATGTATAAGTTTTTTCTTTTTGGTAGTTTCATTGAGATAACGAATATTATCAACCTTTTATCTCGAAGAATTAAATGTTTTAAAAGTGTCTAAATATCTTATCATGAAGTCTATAGAATCAGTAGATAGCTGTATTTAGTTTTATATCAAATAGAAGTTAAAAGTTGCACTGGTGTTTCATCACAAAATATAGAGAGATCATGTACATTTTCCACATATTAATGTGTAAAATGTTGTTCATGGTATTTTTTATTAAAACACGACTTCACCACCACACCACATCGAGTATTTTATTAACTTTATAAATCACATACCAATTAGTAAGTCCTACAAAAGCATATTAAATAAACACCATGCTTGGTATTGGAATTTCTACTTCTAATGGTATAATTTTAATAATATCTAGCATGGTGTTTACATCTTTGCATCCATAGAGGCTTAATACTATTATTGGTAGTTCTTTTTCTTTTCTATTCAACAAGTATTGTTGGATATTAGTGCTTCAAAATGTATCTTATATTACTTATAACTCAATATAGGTTTAAATAATTTGATGATATAATATCTCATTATATAATTATAATGAGATATTATATCAATATTCATTATATCATCAATACTCATTATATAATTATTTAAACTTATATTGACCGTTTTCTGTTAAAACTTTGAAGTTGCCATCCAGTTGGGTTTTTATCAGTTACATTTCGAAGAGTATGCATTCATTACAGTTATACCTACTATCTTACTCCCCCATCCCCATTCTATCTTTGGATGATCAAAGATTATGGTGAATCTTCACCGTTAAATGGTTGAAGTTACATGTCATAATAGTTATAAAAGCTTCAGTTAATAAACAGGTGAAGTGAACAAGTAATTATTTATCTTGCTCAGCCATTATGTTATCAGTGTAGCAATGCAAGTGGGGCGTGACCATGTGACTGTGTTTCTAAGCATTGAAATATTTAGTATTGAGTACTCCTTTGATTGTGTGTTTGCTTACTGCATAATATTAATAAACATAATAACATTTGTAATCTAAATAGCATAGATAACTCATACTACTCTAACTATAGGACACCTGTATTTTACTAGTTATTGAGGCGAGCCTGCAACTAAACAACTGCAATTGGTTACAAATCTAAACTATCAACGCTTATCATTAATGATATGAATCATTAAAACAAACTCAGTTATTAATTAATTAGTAAAATTATTATAATTAGAAACTTCACTAACCGTAAAGAGATTAAATAAAATGATAACATCCCTTTGGTGGCTTTAGTGTATTTGTATGAAAATGTTATTTAATTTATTAAGATCAAAGCCATTTTGTGTTTAACATGTTAAATTAATGGGTGCAAAATGATAATACTTATTTGCAAGTATAATTTTTGCAAAAATATTTTTTACATGAAGTAAGCAATTTTTTCCTCCTAATCGTAAACATATGACTGCAAACAGAAACTATAAGAAAAAAAAAACATAATTATCTGTCAGTATTTGCTCATAGATTGTAAATTTGTAAGCAAAATTACTTGAGCAACCATTGTGAATCTTCAAGGTCGACGGCAAAGAGCAATTAGAGCTGTTTACTAAGTAAACATTACCTTGTGATGCATTGCTCATCAAACTGACAAAAAGGACGAAACAGCATATTTAGTGGCAAGTTTTGTACGAGAACATAGAGGAATGAAGAGTGATGTGCCCTGTAAGGGGGAGCAAACTGCCCCCAGCTGTGTGTTATTCAACAGAACTTTGATCTTTAAAGCCACCTGCATATGAAGGACTTTTATTTACTATCCACTGCAGTATGTAACTGAGAGTACATCCCAAAAATATTGTTTTGGTGTGTCTGTTAGTAATTGTAAAATACACCAACATCTGTTTTGTGTTTTGACACTTTATACATATATGCCATAAATTTGACAAGTAAATTGACCAACAAATTATTTCGAAGCAAACTTATCTTTTTCGTTAAATAATTACGTATGTTGCTAATAAATTCAAAGCAGAATATAGAATGAAACATCATTGATAAACAATCAACTGATAGTCTGATACATCTGTTGTGAAATGTCTGTCCTTGCAGCCATATGCTTAGTGTAAAACGAACGCATAAACGCATCATGTGCTAAGTGGAATTTTCTGTTGGTTCAAATGTAGAATACAGTGGATCTTTTAACTCTTTATCAATGTAATCATTTGTTTTGTTAAAATGAAATGTTAGCATTAAAGCCTTCTTCCCTAAAACCTTATTTTCGGATAATAATATACAATGGATTATCTGTGACTCACACTTCAGTTAAAACCGCTAAGTACGATCAATCCTGGTTAAACTGCGCTGGGGAAGGTCACTCTGCAGTAGAGTAAATATTCATACCGAGCCCCCTTCGGAAACAGCGGTGCCTCGAAAAGCAGATGTTTCACAATAGTCTGAAAATCTGACCACAAGTTTCACCAAGGAGACTTGGGTCACGGGTACCGTGTTTCCCAACTGAATTGATTGTAGAACCTACAAATACAGTTGCTCTATTTGAAATATAATTAAGACTGGAAACCGAACACAAAAAAGACGGAATAGGGGGCAAAGCAGATGATAATAGTTCTGCCCCCGATAATTAAAAATACGTATCTAACAAAAAGCATCTAAATGTAATAAAAATACAGGCAGAAGCGCCTTTTTTTCTGATTTCGGCAATGTATGTCATGTATATTTAACTCAAAATTAAAAAAAGTGTTACATACGTCGGGGGCAGAGTTTGTATCTTGATGTAATGTTGCTGCCTGCATTTGCTTTGTTCGGGATATTCATGGTATATAAACTCAGATATTAATCGATCATTGTTGAAACTTCGCAAGCCATTATTCTGACAACGCCAGGAATGGCCCAGAACACAAACAAAAGTTCAGCTGTCGAGTTTCGAACGTAACGAAGATAGATCTTATTTCGTCAACAGCAACACCTTATCCAGTTTCAGATACTAATATCTATGTTTTCATACAAAACGTGCCTCCCACAGTTTTCAGTTAAGGCACGTTTCGCGAGTCCCCAGTTACATCAGCATCGACATTGTAATATTGAATCAAATATTACAATGCCATTCACATCGTTTATGTAGATGTGAGAGACTTATATTATACCGCTATGCTCAATGTAGGTGAACGTTCATTGCTTCTCAAAGTTAACTAAATAGCGAATGACCTATATAGAATCGAATTAAAATCTAACCGAGTAAAGCTCGGAGAAAAATAAAATGAAATCAGAATACCTCTACAAGAGATCTTAAATAAATGATAGAACAGCGACCCAACACTTAGCATCATTTAAAATCAACAGCATGATTACCGATTCTATGTATGAGTTTGCAAGTTGATTAAAAACAGATACTTCGTTTCATGAGATGTGTTTATACGAAAAACTCCCTCAATTCTGTAATGGAAAAGTCTGCCTACCAAATTATTATCTTGACACATATCGACGTCCCAGAAAAAATCTGTACCATGTCAATGTCCCGCATTTCGGAATTTCGAATTAATCAAAACATGACGATTCAAGTACAAGGATTACCTATTCCACCCACTTAATCACCATTGTCCTCGGTGACAAATACATCCCTTAATTTCTATAAAGAAATTTCTTGTGTCGGCAACTTCAGGGGGTAACGGGGTTTGCGTGGCGCGTCCCACAAGGTCGGTCTGCCTCTGGGAGTGGGAGCCAGTGTTTCCATCTTATTAACACAGATTTGCCCAAAAAATGTCTTATCCACAAAAAAGGTGATGAAACTAAGTTCTAAAATACTCTAAAACCGTCCAAAACGATTAGCAAATCTGATATTGTTTAGTACTTCGATGAATAACATAGTTCATTGTAGATCAATTTTCTACCTACTCGAACGAATTTATCAATATAAAAGTATTTGATTCCCCGTTATAAAGGGTGTATTACACAGGGGTGGTAAGCTAGCGGGGAGGGGCGTGCGTGCACTAGGGATATGCGGCCCGCCGGCGCCAGGAGTTGGATCGATATTCCGGCCCACAGCTCACTCTGTCGAGTTGGAGTCGCGACGCGCTTGTGTGCTGTGACGTTCCCCAAGTTCCGTGCTCGTGTGTTCGTACCTTTAGAATTTTATAGAACCTCAGTGTTGTGGTGGATTTATACGTTTGGATAAACGTACGGAGATGAGATAGTCCTCGCTAGCTATTGGTATGTGTACTTGCAAATTTTAATGAATGAGGCCAACGTCCCATTTAGGGTTACAGGTTTCCGGTGTTTAGTGTCTGTGTTACTTGTTGGAAGATCAATAGTGAGGTTTTGCTTGGTGATGTCACTTTTGCGTGTGTTTAAGGATATTGATTAAAATATTTAGCACCTGTTTTGTTCTGATACTTGATACAGACATTTTGCACCATAATCTAGACATGTTTTCTCGGGTTTGTTTTTATCGGCAACCCAAAAAGAAGTCGATAACCGATTACAACTTTTTCTGCAAGAAAATACAAGTAACTTGCGTACATTTTTTACTTTGTGAATGAGTGTTTATCATCGTAGAATGCCTAGCTGATTGAATTCTCGCACAATTTGACAGAAGCTATCAACTATAGATACTGTTGCCAGTTATGGCAAAAAAAGAAACGAGAAATGTGTTTAATTTCAGACTTAACCCACTAGATAGGATTGTTAACATCTTAGCATTAAAATGGCTTGACCTATTTAATTTGTCAGTCCGTCTAGGGACCCCAAGTGGCAGACTTCTGCATTGAATGTCTCTTGTAATTAGTCGTTAAACCTCTTGATCTGTGCTGAGATGTGAAGCATGCATTTGAGACTTGGATGTCGTTTTATCTAGACGGAGATTCCAGACGGTATTCACCGGGTGCGTTCAGAAATCTGTCGTTATTTGCAGAGCCGCTGCGCCCCGCCCCCTGCCGTCATCGAGGTCACTCGCGCAGACGTACTGAATCAACTGTCCGATACTGGTTAATGTTAGGATATAATGTATTGCCTTACTGTATACAATATAGTAAACCCAAAAGTATATGATCTTTATTTTTGACCAGATTTATATGTTTTGGCAAGAATTTTACCGCGTTACGTTGTGACGTTATTCTGTCCCGTATTTTCCCAAGGTGTGTCCAATTTTCAGCGGTGTTCCCGTATCTTATGTCATATTATATCAGAATATACTTCAATATCCTTGAATGAAACCTTAAAAGATAAAACCTAGCACCACCGGTCACAATGTTACATCGTATGATATCATACATTAGAACATTAATTTATCGCGTTTGTTATGATGTCATTGCTAACTCAAACGTTTGGTCGAGCATTTCTGGAGATGTATTTTAAGAACTTGAAAAGAATATCATACAAATACTTGCGATATTATGTATTGCCACGCCCTTTTGTTATGAAGCGAGACTAAAAACATCGTTTTCTAGAGACCACCAATGACTCACTAGACGAGGAATGCTTGCCATGATAATACAGAAATTAGTGCGGTTGACTACATTACATCTGCTAATGACAAAAAAATTGAGTTGAGGTCATCGTCGATCGGCTTATTCAGTGACCATTCATCGCCAAATTTTTTCGAAGTTCACTTTTTACTCCGAATTTTTCGTCATAGTTTATTGATGTTTGGTCCAACTTGTGGGTGGCGGACATCTAAATTTGCACGATGATCGGTCACTTTGCCACAGAATGTGTTTTACCTAGCACACTTTGTAAAAAGTGAAAATCTTACGTACACTATGATTAACATAAGTACGGTTATGATAACTTGCTGACGTTAAATGTTTATCTCGACTTATCTGCAAAATGCAGATATCGAAAGAATGTTTTCTTCGGAGTATCAGTTTTCGGTTCAATTTTTGTTTTGACCTTTTATGCAATTAAATTGCGCAAAAATGCTTTACCGGTTTCCAAGGATAAGAAGTTGGTGTGTACTTTTATTTCGTTTGTTTTATCTGTTCAAGTGGCGCATACAGTTATCTCCCCTAGTCTGTTACATGACCTTTCAATTGACCCAAAAGCGTACCATCTTTGTGACATAATGGTTGAACAAATTATTTGGACAAGATATTAATAGCTTGTCGAATTGAGAAGTAATTGATCAACAAGAGTGAAATGAAGACTTTATGTCTTCATTCCGCATTTATTGAAATTATCGATACATTATCGCTGCTTAGTATAATAGTAGTAGTAAGTAATACTGTTTTTGTCACCATATCAAGCAATCAAGTGTAGATAAACAAAGGTCGTCAATTTAATTAATTAGGACTTAAAATACTAGTTTCCACTTGGTGTAACATACTAAGCGTTCCCTGATGGTTTCTAAGACCATGAAACTGAACTACTTTTGTTCTATGACGTTTGGGAATTCATAACTTCTTTTTTAAATTTGCCACAGTTATGTTGATGAATTTAAATTTTTGTGTTTGTGAATTTTAAGAACTCGTAGAACAAAAGTTTTTCAGTTCTAAAAGACCATGGTCTGAGAGACCGAACAGAAGGTCTTGCGTTTATTAACTTGTATTCCAATCTATTAGCTGCTACTTTGTGTTTACAGGTAAGTCTCAACTTGATGACTTAATAAACCTTGAACGTGACAGAAATACTGTGAGTCATTAATAATGTCACTCGGTAAATGCATTTAAACAATCAGAAGACTTCATCGATCATAGTTATGCTCACTATAAATTAGAGTTATACCCTCAGAACGTTTCCCGAATACAAAGCTACGGCTTCTGAGGAATTCAACAGCACTTTTTTATAGAAATCTATATTTAGATAGTTATGGCCAGTACGTAGTAGAGAATCGAGCCGTGAACTACTGGACAAAGGTATCCGTTAATCGCCAGACACTTTACAATCGATGAAAAATCCAAAGGTTTGGTTGAGTAGGACTGATAAAGAGAATTCTAAAAACTGTTCTACCCTTAAGTAGTTATCAAGAAGCGGATTAGATTTTACTTCTCGGTATTTCCCCGTCGATATAAACACTTAATAAAACAAAAGTGCCATAGTAATAACATTCAAGGAAAAAGATGGTATGTAAAACTTACTATCTATAGTACTGCATTTGTGATCATAATTTATCAATAACCTTATTGTTTGTAAACTTAAATGCAGAAATACGTCTTCTTCAAAAACAGCACACATACAAAATATGGTATTTTGTTTATTCTCATTGATATTCAAGTATTTGCCTACCAGATTACCGTCATCAATATGATTACTTACCTAAGGTTTCGAAACGTGCCTCAAGGTGCGTCAGCAAAATTGTTAAAAATAATTCCCTTCCCTTCACATCTGATTGCATCTCAACCGAAATTACAAACGTTGGAAGTCGAGGCCCTTTCACGCTTGAGTACCAAAAAGCGTTAATGCTACTAACAAAAGGGGCACGCTACCACTAGCTTTCTACTCTTTCTGTCAACAGTGCTCATTGTGCTTGCTCCTTTGTTTATTATTTTATTCGTCTCGGTTCGAAGTTTATTACTACCGAAGAATTTGACGTGTTCATACTTTTTACATTCATTTCTGTTGCGTCTTTCATTTGTTTTTTTTTGTCATATTTTAGACCTGTTTCTTTTTGCTTATCTAGATCTTGTGTTTAATTTGCGACAGCTTAATTAGTATTTCATGATTCAGCAAACCGATTTTAATGAAGACCTTCGTCCTTTTATTATCAAAGTAAGACATTCAATTGAAAATCACGTTTAATATTCCGGCTGTAGAGTCCTGAGTCCCGCTCTACCGGGGTCGTCGACCTCGAATCCAGTCCATGTCTTGCACTCGCCGACTCACGTAACAACCGCTTTCTGAACATACGTACACATAACGCTAGTACACGTATGTGTTGCATGTGCTACCCAAAGAGCTGCGTAAACTTGCCCACCGACTAGTTTATTTCAATAATCTTCCGTTGTTATTCAACCATCCAACCAGGTTATCTGTTCTTGTCTAATCATTCGTTTCCGAATCAAGAGGTTACAAAACTACATATTTACATACAATCCTATTCGATTTTGCGCTTGCCTAGCTCAATAAATCGATGCTCGTTAAATCGCAGTAGATAGCCAAATGTAAAATATACATAGTCTTGGTAGTGATAGTACAGAAGGAAAAGCTCATAGAAATGTTATTTTGCAATCGTCGATCAAGAATCAGATATGGGTACTTCAAATCTTACCGGCAAAACCGGTTGATGTATACTCAGTTGACGGCTTGCCAATCTGTTCTGTACATTAACTTGGTGGGTTTCTAATTTCAGTTTATTATTACTGCAAATAATAACGTTATGTTGTTTATGACTCTTATATATTTGCGGAAATTTCTAGTACATCCATCGACGTTACCGGTATCTGTGTAGTGTGTTTATCGTCAAGTATGTGGGCTTTGCAGTGAGAACTGCGAAAAATATTTCAAGCTTCCAATTTTGAACATTTTTTATACTTATAAACCAATCAGATAGCAACGTAGTATGTGGATTTAGTGATACAGTACGATTGAAGCCTGTTACCATGGAAATTCATAATTGTAAAAAAAAAAAACATTTTAAAAATCGCTAACGAATACCTGTTTGGTAATGTAACTGCTGTATGTGTAACTGTACGGCTTAAAAATATCAAAATGTCATGATTATTGAATGAAGTGCTTGATTCACCGGAACAATCTGTCGGTTGTTGATGTGAATCTGTCTCATCAATTTGAAGCAATCAAAGCGGATTGTTAAACAAGTCCTCCTCTTCACATACATTATTATAACATCGTCATGAATGGACTGTGATGTAATATTTTGAGATGAAAAACTGTTCCTCCTATACTTCACCACGATTTTGACTACTAAAGTATTAGAAATAATATCCGCCAGGGGTAAGTACAATTCATAAAAGCCCAAGCCTTTTAGCAAAGTAAATTATTGACGTAGGTTGGTATTGTTTATTCTGAAAATATTCACAAAGTCAAGGTTAGACAAAGCATATTACATTCTTCATGCTCTGAAACTGAAGTCAGTAAATTCTCCAAGTTAACGGTTGCGTTCGAAATGTTTTATGGTTATGGTGCATTGTGTTGTTTTAACGTTAATTATTCTGCGTTGCATCACTCTTCATCACCATTTTAAATATCGCACCGAGGCCAGCGTTTTACATAGATAGAAATGTCGCAGTTATGTTCGCAAGCTTTATTTTGCTGAAACAATAGAAATACTCATTGTTCCAAGCTTTTAACTTCCTTCTCAAAATTTGAAGCGTCGAAAGCTTGACCCACATTGATATTATCTGCTTGAAAAAATATTTTTCTGTCATTTTTATAACATCAAGAGCTTAACTGAAGAACGAACCGACGGCATTAAGAGTTCAGAAGAGGATAAGGCCTTACGGCTCAATTTATTATTTAGGTCAAGTTTGATAAAATTATACAGTATTTTTCAGTGAAGGGATAACATCTCGAATGACATTAACCACAAAAGTTACCATCTACAATGAGGTCATCAAGAGAGACAAGAGATCTTAAGAACACAAAGTGTAACGGTACTGCGGCTTACACTTCACTAATACTTTCGACAACCAAAAGATAAAATCAGTTTAACTACTGGCTGTCATATCCTCAACCATTTCTCGCCACAACATATTTTTGGACACTGTGTTCCAAGATTAAGCAATACCTTTGAACGGTTGTTGAGACGATGTTCTGTATTGACTACAGATTTCTCTACCGGTATATGAATATTATGGAAAGTGTCTTCACGTGCATTTGCACAAAGAATTTCATTGCTAAGCCATGGCTTGTGAATAATTCATAGTGCATTATTAACACGAACGAACGGCTTCCATTACAATGGTTACCTATTTTCTTTTCTAAGAATGGATATAAGTGCCGTTGATTGTAATGATGTGACTGTCTGTAATGTTTGGTGGTAAAGAGTCTTGATCGTGGATAAAATTGTCCTAATTTTTATTTAAACTCTTGGTTAAACGCACAATATTAAAGGCGTATAAAGCTGAGATAAGGACGGAAAGTAACGTTTGGGTATTGCAGTACGGAATTTAAGAGTAAACTTGACTTGAAAAAAGACCTTGTGGTTAGAAAGACTTGGGAATAAATCAGCCTGAAAGAGGCGAGGCAGATCATGGAAAATCTGAATTCATTTGTAAAATAAGATTATAACAGTGCAGACATACTGCAGATAGCTGAAAAAGATAAAGTGAAATCAATTTCTACAATATACAAATATCAAGTCAGATTAATTTCATAAATACAAAAAAGGAACAAATACTAATTGAAAGAGTTTAGTCGACTATCTGTATCCGATCCATTCGTTTGTTGTTTTAGGCGATAGAGTTACTCGTAACTCGATACTGACATGATTGCTCTAGGTCCGAGTGAGCTCCGACTGTCCATTTGTTAAATTAATATTGATTGATCAACAATCAGCTAGATTAGATTTCTTTTCCAATTTATGATACTAGCATTCCTGTATGTACAAGTACTACCATATAAATATTATTTTTTTTATTAAATAATGCAACACGTTTGGGTTTTTGCAACGTGTCAAAAATATGGGATTTCAGGCATTTTGTGCGATCATCTTTTTTATATACGTTGTATGACTTATTTTCTTTTTGGAAAGACGTATTCATAGGATAAAACAACATTTTCTTCTATCATTGCTTTGTCACGTAAAATAAACGAATATAGCCCAAGACAACATTATCCAAGTTGGTGATTCTGCCGCCTGTTTATAATTTTTATGGCCGCTGCGAGTTATATTGACCTAAATAGGCGATAGCGTCATCCACCACCGAGGCTAACTTCTTGCATGTAGGCGTGGCAACTGCACATTGTTTAAAAGGAAGATGAAAATATTAAATAATAACTTAAAAATATTGCGATAGAGTTCATAATTAAGCCAACTTTGAACACTGTAGCCCATTGAAGTACCTAGTATGTTTTTGAATTCGCTACTTAACCGCTTCTTTTCTCACAGTGCTTTGACTTATTGTGCTATAGACGTATCGCGTGTAACATTCGTAGAAGTGGATTAGATCGTGCAGTGCATGTGTTGCCATAAAACCGGTCGGTCGCGCGCGCACAAACAACAGAGCCGGCCTTCGCCGCAGTTGCCGACGCCCGGGGTGACGTCACCATGCTTATGTCATACCATTACCGACTGATTGTATGCTGTAGCCAAATTGACCTGCAAAACTTAACACATATATCTATGTGAAACAACATTTTATCAAGAAGGACTGCTTCATCGCCAATTATACTTATCCACGTCAGAAATAAAGATAATTTCGACCGCCAAACATTCTCATCGATATTACAGATGATTCGTTCTGCATGACTGTATATATTCTGACGCCAAAAGGTTTATTTAGAACAATGGGTAAGCAATATCGGTCAGTCTGGTCGGATGCGTTAGTAATGCCGATAGGCTTACGTCACAAATTAGGTCTGTTTACAGTTCATTTCATTGACGTTATGATTCTACCTATCTAAATTCTTGATCATGTGATTGTATTAGCCGGCCAGACTATAGTATTGCACCATAGCTTGTTATTTGATACAAAGAAGCACTGTAAGTGAATAGTAGGTTCATATTATTTGACAGGTAATTTAAGAGGTTTTTAATGAAGCCCTTCAGGTAGTCACGTTTAAACATGGCTAAGCTACCTGCAAAAAAAGCAATTGTAAAACGTACTCTACCAAAAAGTTTATAATGCCCCTAAGACTTGTAATCCGAATGACGTTGGTGTTACAGAATACAGTCGTGGTTGGCAACTGACAAATGAGCTGTATCCTACTCTAAAGTTCAGTGGCGACTCCCACGCTCTATGCTCATTGACTCCTATCTTACCAGAGGTGATGGTGCAACCATAATAGTGACGAAACCTTGTCATAGTAAATTGTAAGATTGGACCCTTAATAAAGTAAATGCTGGCTTGCTTCCGAAATTTTGAAATCAATTGGTTGTTACGATAAATCTGCGTCGTTCCAATCTGTAACCATTATTTAGAACATAAACGTGATGACCGAAGCATAAAACTCTGAAATCATTGGCCCCGATCCCTCAATTCGACCAACTCCCAAAGATTCTAAACACGCGAAGTCTAAAAATAAGCAGCAATTTGGTTTAGCCGATCTATCTACAGATACGTGCTTTCCAATGTCCGGTCAGTGACGTTTGGGCGAATTGCCGCGCCACTAACCACCCCTGCATGGGCCGTCCCAGTCCCGAGGGATCGATTTTTGCACCTCACACAATGGTCTTTAATTTGTGTCCTATACCCGGCCTTCGATGTGTTTTGCCACGCATTACTATGATTGGACTTATTTCCCTTCTACATCAACTTGGATGTTTTGCAACAATCCAAATGTTTTGTCCATTATTTTTAGACTTTGATTCTGATTTCACCACTTAAATTAGCAATCAGATTCATGAACAATTAAATATTTCTGTATTTGATTCTGGTTCAGGTACTATAATGATGTGGACCGGATATCCTTTTGTTTCTGCTGTGTAGTCATGTTTCGTGTCAGTGATGGTTTTGTTTATTATTTAGAACATGCGGTTGTGGCTCGCGTAGGAGGGGAACGTTTTCACATGAGGGAGCATTTTGATTACGGCAGCTAATTAGCCGTGAGGTCGTGAACGGGCAGGCGAAGCGCTACACTAGCGTGGTTTATGGTTTAAAAAATATACATTCATTCAAAATTAACGCCATAAAAAAACTGTCTAAAACTTCGATGTCGCTGAGCTCAGTTCCAACATCGCTTATGGAGATCGTTGCTTTGCAAACATGGCATTACCTAAAAAGCAGTATGGTTTGCAAACAACTTTACTTGTAAGGCAAAACGGTGCAAAATGCGCACTGTGTATGCAATAATGATCTAAGAAATGTGGAGGTACAAAATAGAGGGACATAACTTCTTGTCTTGGGGAAGCTTTGCTAAGGTGTTAAAAAATAACTCTTATAGCTAGTAACAAATATACTGCAAAAATAATCAGTAAGTATATTTGTATAATATTTTTATAATTCATTAGCAGTGTTGTGAGTGTAACTCACGCGACTCGGCTTCGGGCGCGGTTCTATATTTGGGTTAATGGATTCGTCCGCGCACCGCCACCAGCATGGGAAGTGCCTGTTAGCTGGTCCGTCCGCTTTACCGGTTCCAGGCCGCATGATCAAGACCTAGTTTACCTTTGTGAAAAATTGTGAACACCTGAATTTTTAAACCTAGATCTTTTTGTATAGATACAATAGCTCCAGGTTTAAAAATTCAACTGTTGCTTTCGAAAGGTTCACTGTACTATTATTTTCCTTGAGATGTTTCACCCATCCCGATAATTCCAGTCAGACACGTCATGGGTGTCTTCAGATCATTTTGGTTTTCGGCGTCGTACACGCATACGTGTTTTTGTTTCGGCGAATAGTTGAGTTCATCTCGAGACCACTTTTGCTGAGTTAATGGCTCTAAATTTAGAGGCAGTCGTGATGTCAGCACACATCCGAAGCTGGTAAATGTGCCACTGCAGATTTTATCTCGTCATGTTTACTTTGATAATTTATCGTTATGAGACTGTTGATCTACGAAATGTTAATATTGTACATATTATTACAAGCATATGAGTAACTTCCTACGTCAAACTGTTGTAGTTTAGGACTGCCAAAATTAAAATAGAATCTAGTAACTTTTCAACCTAGTGGCAAATTAAAAACAGACTGATAAAACTGGAGGTTGATTAAAAAAACAAACAAAAGATTCGACTGCGGTTTGAAATGCAACACAAAGTGGCAGGTTGTACGCGATCCGCAACCGTCCTACTGTGACTGTGACGGACCGTAAATACATCCGTACATAAAAATGAACAGTTATTTCAAGCTCATTGAAAATAGACTTTATTGTCTTCAAAATAAAAGCTACGTTACATGTTAATTTTAACGGGATGGAAATGATAGAAATCGCATTGCTTCCTGCGGTTGTAGAATGGGAAATGAAAATGAATGCACATAATTATGAATGAGTTGCGATTTGTGTGTGAATTTTTATGGAGAGATTGCTCTTGTTTGTTGTCCTCAGATTTGATAGTACTCTTTGGACTCTTTCTTTATCAACCTCCCATTCTTTTCATTGATGTTCACTTTTTGATGGAAAACCGAGATGATTCTATTAAACTAATGGGTTTTTCCTACTTTCCTTTTTTACCTTCTAACTACATCAAATTAAGACTGAATCTAAGCTTCATGTTACTTGTTTTTCAAAAACTCTTCTCTCATGGTAGTATTCGTTCTGTTGCCTAGACACTCGCTGGGCTAGTTGTTTCTAGTACACTAACGGTTTTCTCGCTGTTACAGCGCTTTACATAATATAAGAGTAAACGTGAAACCGCATAACGCGAGCAGTGCGTAATTACTTGTAAATTGCGTGTCATTTCAGTACTTTTTAGGGTTCCGTAGTCAACTAGGAACCCTTATAGTTTCGCCATGTCTGTCTGTCCGTCCGTCCGTCCGTCCGTCCGTCCTCGCTTAATCTCTGTGACCGTTAGCACTAGAAAGCTGAAATTTGGTACCAATATGTATATCAATCACGCCGACAAAGTGGTAAAATAAAAATTTGAAAAAAATGTTTTATTAGGGTAGCCACCCTATATGTAAAGTGGGAAGTGTTTTTTTTTTTAATTTTAACCCTAACGTGTGATATATTGTTGGAAAGGTATTTAAAAATGAATAGGGGTTTACTAAGATCATTTTTTGATAATGTCAATAATTTCGGAAATAATCGCTCCAAAAGTAAAAAATAATGTGTCCCCCCCCCCTCTAACTTTTGAACCATAAGTCTAAAAAATATGAAAAAAATCTGAAAAGTAGAACTTTATAAGGAGTTTCTATGAAAATTATTTTGAGCTTGATTGACACAACAGTTTTTGTACAAAAAAGACAAAAGTTGTACAAAATAATTTCTGGACTAAGTTTGTAGTATAATCGTATATGCAAGCTTTTTTTGTAACTTTGTTTACATATTTTATTATCCTGAACGTATCTTATTTCAAACAAAAAAAGAATTATTGAAATCGGTTCTCGAAATCCAAAATTACCACCAAAATTGCACGTCTTTGTATTAATTAGTAACCCAATTCCTGGAGAGATGGCGCTGTAGGTACTTATTACATTGGATCGGGTATTACCGAATTGTTCGGTTGGCCTCATAACTGAGAACACTTATTGTGACGGACGGGAAACTACGGAACCCTACACTGAGCGTGTCCCGACACGCTCTTGGCCGGTTTTTTTACTTTGTATGTTTGTTAGCACTCGAGGAAGTAGTAACTTCTAAGATGTTATAGCTAATTTATTAGTTGTTACTACGATTTTTTGAAGACTGTAACCGGTATAATTGAAGGCTAAGTTTTTTACCGTAGTACTTTTTTAAACTGACGTTGCTGTATTAAATGATGGATTAATGGAAAATGTAATTATAGCAGATAGTAAGGCTACGTTGCTAATAACAATTAATTAAAACATGTTCAATATACCGCTTCTTATTTTCTCAGAAACTTTACACGGGTTGTGATTAACTTTCGAGTCCAGTCAGTCGGATCCTTGAATACAATTAAACCCATAAGTGTTATATATATTTTATGTATCATAATCACTGTAGTACGCCTAATGATAAACTGAAACAAAAATACTGCGAAATGTGTACGACTTCATAGCTATAATAACTCTTAAACGCCCTACGATGAAATGGAAGTCTTTAAGCATGCTATTCCAAACTGACACAGGAATTAGGATATCCGCCGCCTAAAGCGGTTTGTTCACTTATAAATGTATGACGGTATTGCGTGTCCCCCGTGCAGATTGCGTGTCGTCTAGTCATTTAGCAGACGCGGTAAACACTGGGGGAGGGTCGATTGCAGTACCTGGGCTATTTGTTCCTGTCTTAGTGTCTCGCCATTTCACCACGCTCTTTATGACTCGAAATACGACAGAACGTTTAAGTTGATGAACATTCTTGCCGAAGTTGTGATAAATCCATTTTTTTGGTGGAACTTGGGGCAGTGAATGTGTAACATAACTGCCGCGAATATGTAATTTTGATCAAATAAAAATAGTACAAAGAAAGTTGTATTTGTATGCTTTGCAATATCCTCTTCGATCCTTATTTTTTTTTCTGCTTCCGACATCACCTTACCTTTGAAGATGTTCATTTACTAAGACGACCAATCCCTTTCTACGTTGCAATCCAATCTAAAGCAATATTACTTAAGTTCTCTGTTGACTCTAATCCTAAGTAGTTTGCCGTAACATGCTACGATTCCGACCTTTAAGGCTGGGTTCATAAGCGCGCTATAGTTTAGGTGTGTAGACGAGTTCAAGGGTAGACAACGCCCTAAATCGTCGGGGAACGACTAAATATCAAAGGTTAACATAAAATATAGCGTAATATATTCGTTGAAGCCCGTGATTGATGTTTTGTAATGTTGTTGGGTCTGGATTGTTTGTTTTAACTATTTGACGGCCTTGTTGGTATTTGGTGGTTCACAGAAGTTTTGTTTAGAAGACGAATCTTTCTGGCTTTTGAATAAAACCCCATGAAATAATTTTCTTAATAGGTGTGCAGTGTGCTTTAGACGCAGTTAACGTTGTTCCATGATTGTAATGGCAAGCCATGGTGTGCCATGGTGTATCGACGACGCCATGTCTGCTTTCCGAGGTCATCGACCGCGTCGACTTGCCTATTCGATACACTTGCTTTGTTCGACTTTTGTTGTTTCTTTGATTCGTGCTAGCGTAATCTAAGTTTATGTAATGATACCAAGACTGTTTTGTATCTAGATAAAACTATTGATTGGACTGAAGACTTGAATTAGTTTTATTTTCTCTTTCACAGATAAATTTGTTACTACAACTATTGAAGGGTTCTAAGCATGTCTGTATCTCTTATTCTTCATATATTTAAAAATATGTCTATAACGAGTTGCGAGACCAAAATACATTCAATGAGTTTCGTTGTTGTCCCAGCCTCCACAGTAATCGTTGGAATTCAATCATAACCGTTCGTCAATCATGCGTGACATTCGTCTGCTGGTAGACTAGCACAGAATTATTCAATGGATAAATTGCATCCTACACGCAATGTTTATGGAACGATTCGAGAGCGTATCAGGGGTGAGACTACAGAAAATAAAGAGCCAAATTTCGACATGACTGTTTAACATCTTATAATATTATGGAATCCAAGATGTAATGAATTGGGTATCTATGAAGAACAAGCTGTAACCTTTGTTAACGTCCTGGTGAACGCGACTAAAGTTTGTTTCACTGTTGAAGTCTTGAAGGGCAATGAAGGCACCTCCACAACGTGTTTAAACAGTCTTGAGTCCTTGCATTTTAGAAAGCGGGTATCTTTCTGAGCAACTTTTGCGATAAATCCCTTGAAATCTGTTCATTAAACTCTGTCGATCGGTCGACCATCTTGAGCAGCAATACATTTATGATAAGGTGCTGCCATGTCAGTAAAGGCATTAAAATGTATTTAACCTGCAACTGATAACATAAGTACATTGACGAAACCGGTGTCGTTTGAGCTGAATCATTTTCAAAGTTTTTATCTTTAGTAACATTGAAATTCCAAATGCGACTTCACAGACGAATAACGTGTTCTTACTAAGTTCAACTTTTGGTAAGTTAAGTCTAAAGTTAAAGTGGATGCGAAAACATGGAGTAGGGTGAATATTCTTATGAATTTTAAACCAGTTGCATACCTTTTGAAGTTCTCTCCAACACTCTTTTCTATGAATATCATTACCCTGTTTTTTTTTTCGGATCTCCTTGATGGCAATGTTTCGCATCTAATCGTCCTTGTTAATTGTATGTAGGTAAATGGCGTCATGAAAATGGATGTTAGTTATAAATAGAATGCTAATTATGTAAGTAGGACTTCGTGACGGATTTGCTACGTGATGGAAAGTGCGAAACTCCAAGCAGTTATGTTGTAATGGTATATTGTTATTGGTTCCCGGTGGAACAACTGTATAGCTTTTTCTCGGAAATCTTGTAGACGTGCTATTGTAATTTTATTGACTTGCTGTGTTATTTATTTTATAGTTAGTAATTGCAGTTTTAAATCAAATGATTTAAGTGTAGTTTTAGAAATTTTAGCATTTAAACGGCTCTCTCTTTTTTATCTTTGCAAACAACTGAATCTTGAATGATTTCTCAACTGTTGTATATTATTTGTGGCATTCAAAGTTATGTTCTGAATTTTACTCCGGTGTAGTTCAGTACAGTCTGCCTAATTTTCAATAATGTTATGATTGTGATAAGAGTTTCACACAGGTATTTACTTTAGTATTTTTGTTCATGTCCCAGAATCTTGACTGATTTCACATGAGATTATGTCTGTGTCCCATTGTTTATTCACAGTTGCGTTTATAACAAAAAAGTTGTGTGAATTGTGAGCTTTGTTTTATGTGTGACGTCTGTGTCAAATGGTGCGATTGTTGGGAACATTATATGATGTAAAGATCCATTGTATGAATCCACAATCTTACTTTAAAATTAAGATCAGGTCCTGGAAGAAAATGGGTTCAATGAACAGGAACGTTATCCCGATGAATGATGAATATTCATTGATTCATGAAAAGTCCTCGTAATCGACACAGACAGCCATTTTAATTTGCTATAAAGATATCCTTGATCATTATACTCTCTTGAATGATAAGCATGCCCTCATGATAACAAGAGGCCTGAGCGTGCGTAATTCATGTGGATACAGGCAACGACATAGATTTCTATTGTGGCTGTCAGCTCGACGGACCTTCGTTAAGCGAGCCATTATGCGAGAAGGTCAACCTCACTGTCCGACTGAATTACCAAATAACGTGGATAAAATCATTTGCCGGCTTGAATGACACTCGTCAGCTTTTAATAGTCAGACGCCTTTTTATAGATCAGTTATTACTTTTATTTAGGTACATGGCATTTTTCATTTCATGCCACATTTCTTCATAAGTGTATCGCAGCCTTATTACATCTCCGCTATATAGACACCGCTATCGACAATTATGACGAATAAAAAGTAGAAGCGCACAAATTATCTTCAATTTGTCAAGGTTAACATCTAATTGTAACCTTAGTGAGTAATATCATCCATGAACTACAATTTACAAAGTTGGTGTATGAGGCTATTCATGGACAAGAAATCTGAATTGTTGCGGATTCCGCGTTGGAGTGTAAATGAGTCACACAAGTTACGTAACCTCACCTTATTGATCCTGTTGTATAACGTTAACGCTTTAATTTCTAAACCTGTTCTGTTGCAAATTCCTCACACCTGTGTGTGCTAAGAGAAGTAACTTCTGGGGACATTAGCTGCACTATGTCATAATTATGGTTGTCAGTCTAAGTAAAGCGTTTTGTCTCCAGGACGTAACACTTCGTAATAAGTACTGTCTGTAATCTTAGCTAGTCTTCTTGTCGTCTTTATAATTTACCTGCTTGTTTGTTTGATCCAATTCAAATAAAATGGCACACTGACTTGGTTCAGCCACTTAGGTGTGGCTATTAGTCTTGAAAGCGGTTATCTAATCTTATCACCGGCCGGCAACGTGATGTCATTTCAAATAACAAAAATATTATAGAGCACTCTGTCTTTGTATTGTATATGCAATTTGTCGAGCAGTGTTTTTGGTGAAATCGTGTTCCTTTTTGTGGTGTAATTTTTACGGTTAATTTTCGGAAAATTCAAGGTAATGTGAAATAATTAATCAATAGTTGCATTATTTTAATTCTCAACTAGCTGGTGTCAGGGAAAGCGAAAAGCCCTGGTTTCAAGGACCGAAACGTTGATTTGGACACACCCTTTATTGTAATCCCTATTTATAAATGCCTCAGATAATAAACGTTAAGTTGGTTGCATTTAAAAAAAAAAACATTAAGCAATCAACTTGAAACGGTCATCTTTTATTTAAAACGGACTGACTCACAATTCAAGGTCCATCAGTCTATATTTGTATCCGTTGTCGTTATCAAGATCATTATTTGTGTCTGAGATACAAAACCAGTATCCTACCCTATGAAGGCTATAATATTGTGTTTGTTTGGGAAGCTCTACCATGGCTCAGCCTATCTGTGTTTAACAAACTAACAGAATCACACAATAATATGTTTTATCGATCAAAAACAATTAACTGATTTGTTTACTAGTTCTATGCAGCCACTAAATGCAGGGGAATACAGATTTAAAAATTCTTGAAATAACGCATCACAGACGCATTATTAAATGCGTCTGTGATGCGTTATTGTGTGTTGTGTTGTGAATTGTCACTTGTGACCATTTTACGAATTTTAACGTAATTCTTATTATTATCCTATTATTATTGTTTCTGTTAAAGCGGCTTTTTAGAACCCCAGATCTCGCTCACTTACTGATTCATTATATGCTATACTGCGTAACTAATGGGCGTTATTTGGTATAGCTGGATGAGAGCCAAAAAGGATACAAGTCAATGTTAGCGCTAGGTAGCCGGGTTGGTGACCGGAAAACAACATGAACCCTCTCGTACCGTTGACATTATCACCGGGCGGGCACTGGCTTAGGGTAGATGGACATAATAATCCTGTACCGGCAGTTATTTCATAACACCCGGACAGCTTTTTTACATTATATTACCTGTTACAATTTTATCAAAATCCGGTTTGGCTCGTAAATAACGACCATTACAGCTTCCAGCGCATTAGTGGAGACCGCGAATTCGCCAAATATATAAATACGAGGAATTTTAAATCATTGATGATACAAAGGTGTCTATTTTTTTAACATATCTGTCTCTAAAGAATATCTTCTCTTCTTTCCAGATAGTTGAGCGTGGCGGCGAGGTAGAGGTTGGTCGCCATGACGACCGACATATCGGTGTCCCGTTGGGACCCGTCCATCGGCCACGGCCAGGAGATCATCGACGAGTTCGAGTACGATGGCGGCAATTCGTCTTCGAGGCTATTCGAACGATCGCGCATTAAGGCGTTAGCAGGTGAGATTGTCTATTACGATCATCTTCATAACTTATCATCATTCTCCTGACATCTGTATTAATTTGGGGTCGGTGCAGCATGTCTTCTTATTTCAAACTACTATTTTACCCGTCATCTCATCAAACACCTTCCTTCTTGCCGTCATCGTCCTTGCAACATCGTTTCTTAGTTTTTTTTTCTACTTCTATAACCAATCCACAAATACACTCAAATCTTCATGGATCTAAAGAAAAAACCTAAAAGATTTACAAACCACTCTGTATATAATCTCCAAAGGATTGAAATATTTTGTAATTTGGACTTGGTCGTTCTCTTCGCCTATCGCAGAATGTTTTTGGATTCGATCCACTATTTGACATTATCGGATATCCTCCATCTATTTCGTTAGCTATAAAGCTAAACACTTGATTGAAAATTTCATCTCTATTGTTATTGTCATGTGTGACCTTTGTCAAATTTTCCTATGTATATTATTTTACCGAAATACTTCCTACCTAGCTACTTTAGTACCCTATAACAAACCTTTTTGTGCGGTACCCGTCTATGAATAGGAAGGGTGGCCTTTCATCCACCCCATCGCTTTGCGTAGGTGTTGTACCCAACAGTAGAAATCTTCCGGCGCACATGACTTGGAAAGCCTTTTGTCTACACAGCTTTTAGCAAGCCCATAATGGCACTCTTTTCTTACCTGTAACGTGCTCATAGAAAAAATGGTAACACTTAAGTTTTCAACAATGACTCTTTTGAACACTAGATTTTTGTTCTAAGTACAGCCTTTGGTAACGCAGTGGACTTCGAAAGTTGTTGAATGCTGAGGACATTTTCCATGAACATCTTAAGTGATGTGAATATTTATCTAGTAATACAGATATTAATTACAAGTATCAAGCCTCGGCGTTCTTATTGAAATATATGTCAGTACACTTATCGATAAGATTTGAGCTGATTGCTGTGATACGGTAACAGAAACTAGAGCTAATGTTGCGATAAGGTCTACATTATGTTAATCAAATGAAACTATGCTATAAAGAAACGAAAGTTACTTCAAAGTATCCAAAGGTTCGATGACCTACGGATGCAAATAGACTTATCTAGAAATGTGGGATTATTTTAGTTTTAGATAACACCCCAGAGGTCAAAACCTTGACACACTATTATTATTTTATTATTTAAGCTGTATCATTCATTGTTTGTAGCATATTTCATAACACCATGCAACAGCTTATCGGACATCGCTCACCGCAGCATCCGTTTTTCCGTGTACAACAATGGGGTCTCAAACCATTGGTCAGAAATTTTAAAATATTTAAAATTACAATTGTCCAAATGACATTCAGTGAACTATCAGATAGTCTTCGATGCCTCACGCTTATCGATTGATGAAAACTGTTATCTGTTACTTCAACCGAATCTTCTCGTTCAACCAATCACAATTTACCGCTTTAGCCGTAACCTGGGCAATATTTTTGTTAAAAATTGATTTTTTCGTCGTACAGTTTCAGTTGTTAACACCAAGTGTAGTAACATTATCATTAGTGTAACGAATGTGCTAATCAATTAAAACCTGCCTAGTGTTGTCGACATCTGGCGCATTGGTATCGAATATCCTTGTCCAGTTGTAGTAAAGTTGAATTTTGTCGCTCTAATTCTTCTCGTCTTTTGCCTGGTACGTTGGTTCAGTCGCCGTTCGTCGCTGGCGACATGACATCCACCGAGGGATATGAGCTGATAAAAAAAGGAGTAGATATTGAAGTGCCTGGTTTAGAAGTGTATTATGACAAGGTCGTGATAGAACTTAGAGGTTTGTAGTGTTGTGTTATCAGTGCTTGTTCCTCAGTGTTGTGCCAGTTTTGGATTGCATCATTTTGGATTTAATATTCTTCCTCCTCGTATCGGATGACAGATAAGTGGTGGTGGTGTATTTTAATCTCATCTAAATATATTTTTTAAAACACATATTTCTAAAATGACATTAAGGTATGTTGTAAAATCGAGAGTTTCCTACCTGATTTTCCTTGTAAATCTATATTTGTTTCAGAACATTCAAATGCTACACAACAGTCATTTTAAATTAGTATTTAAAAGATCATCTATGTGCTGAAAATCCATTTTTATGATTTTAGCGTTTCCATGGCTATCGTCGTAACTGTTATTTCCAATTTTTTTGGGAGTGAAC
Source organism: Ochropleura leucogaster (assembly GCA_958449745.1). Taxonomy (NCBI): domain Eukaryota; kingdom Metazoa; phylum Arthropoda; class Insecta; order Lepidoptera; family Noctuidae; genus Ochropleura; species Ochropleura leucogaster. Next base: position 6,354,345 of record OY288212.1, read on the forward strand.
ACAACTTGTAGTTGCCACCGATAAAGATGAGGGAATTCTGTAAATTATATTAAAAAAAATACCTTAGGTATGGCAGAACAACACCCTGCACATCTAGGACTGTACTTTCCGCTCTGAAGCGTGCGAATAGCAATCTGATCCAAATCTCGAATTACACATATTATATTCCGAACCTAATACCTTCTTAGAGTATTGTCGTGTGAGTTATTACGATGTCGTCGGCGATCCCGGACGGGTTGGAGCCTCCACTCCCGAAGACTCGGTCCGCGAAGCCAGCTCTCTGGTCGCCGCGCCGCGGTCGTCCCCACTGGCGGTTAATGTGTTAACATTCCCTACTTTGTTTTTATCGTTTTCCTTTTGATTTTTATGAGTGTTGTTTATTATGTGCATTACTTTTGGCTTTCAGGTCCGTCTGTTAGGGAATTTCCGTTTTATAAGTTTCTATCCTTTTAGTATTTTTAAGAGTTGTCTTCCTATGGGACTTTTCTGAGTCATGTCTTAAAATAATGTAATTTCTGTCCTTTTTCCAGCTTTGATTTGTATATTTTCTTAGGAAGTACCCCAAGGGACGATTCTGAGCCCACATCTAATTTATTTGCTTATCCTTTACTAAAATTGTTTGTATTCATTATCTGAATATGTAGAACTAACAAATATCATTCCTTGACAGACGAACGAGAAAGCGTGCAGAAGAAAACTTTTCAAAAATGGGTGAACTCTCACTTGGTGCGCGTCGGGTGCCGTATCGGCGACCTGTACGTCGACATGAGGGATGGCAAGCAACTCATCAAGTTGCTCGAAGTGCTCTCTGGAGAGAGATTGGTGGGTATCTTACTAAAAATTGCACGAATTGCGAATGCGCCTGAGCGCAGTGTACACAGTGATCGACGCGAAATCGGCTTGAGCCTGTCAGAACGAGCTAACAGTCTCGATTCGCGTCGCAATTGTTCGATCCAAACCGAATCGAGGTGAATGACATTCTTTTCGCTTTTAATGCATCTACAAAAAGCTCCTACTGCCCGGCAAAAGCCGATTCTATGTCGAAAACTATTAGTAGTTCACGCCCTGAGCAAATGGAGGTGACCTATCGCACATTTATTCCAAGCAATTAGCAGTATCGGATCCTATAAAAATAGCGTATTACCAGTGAAATCACAGTTACTTTGCTCGAACAACATTACCATCCGCGGTTTCTTTTTGAATTCCAATCAGTATCTACGTACCAGTTCTAATTACGTTAGCATCACTTCAAGCCATGTTTAGCACGTCTAGTCCGCGGCGGTTACTATTGTTAGTGCAATACCTATCAACACAGTAAAATTTTCGATATCTAACGTTTTGTTAGAAAACTTGTGAAAGATTTCTTAGCCTCGAAAAACTCTCTTGATACTATGAAGTTGCGGTCAAACCGAGAGCGGCTCGAACTGCGAACAGCAGACCTTGACAAATAATAATATCATAACATAACATCACGCCTGTGACCCCCGAAAGGATAGTCAGAGGCACAATTAATAGTGCTAGAAGAATAATTTTGCTAGTTATGTTAAAGTCCTAAATAACGAGGGCGAACCTGTTGCCATCAGCCGGGCTCAAATCTAGACTGCTACTGAGAAGTTCCTTATGGAAAAACCCAATTACCCTTTGGGCCCGACCCGGAAATCGGACCTACGACCTCTTTTGCAGTAATCGCGCTTGCGACCACAAGACCAACATACCTTTTATAACATCACGAATATAATTCTCAAAGGTTAGGCAAAAGTGTACCAAACAGTTCTTCCAAATTTCGCCGGCTATGTTTTTGAAATACACGACCCAAGTTCCTCTCTCGCGTAATCTACAGAGGCAGTAGTTACATTCCCACTCACTAAAGAGTTAACGAGCCTTAATTAGTGTCTTTGCTCCCACCAAGGAGTCTAAATCTTCTACCTTAAGTAATGCACTAGCATGTTAAGTTAGTTATTTATTACCTATTGTATTTTCTTTGGGTTAAGTAAACTATACAGCTTTGTTATAATAAGGTACAAAGCATGATTTATACTTATAATTGTACTGATTAAGGAATAAATGCGTTTCTAACTTCCTAGTGCAAACTAAAAGACCACATCTGTGCTCAAGATAGGTGGAATTGAAAATATCTCCAAACATAACTTAAAAACATTATCTGCTTAGCCATTTCCTAACTTTAGTTACAGTTGGCTACCAGTCTAACTGGATGCAGCTGAATACCAGTATCTTACATGGAGAGAGTGCCTCTCTTTGACTTCCTCAACCCAGTTAGTACTGTAAAACGAGACACCTGGGTGAGGTCAGATTTTCGGGTATCTGCACACGGTTATATAATAGTTCTAAAGAAGTACTCCAAATCTTTCTACTGCGACATAATGCCTAAGTCGCTGAAGATCAGACCCTTTGCCTTATACTGAATATTCTGGAACTCTGACTGAGTTACTATTACTTGAATCTTCCATTTTTTTCGATTCAGCGCCAAAGGTCGTAGGTTTTGTCGAGTACATCCCGCAATTTTCCGCAAAGCATTGACTTTAGAAATATATTAAATAACTAGCTGTGCCCAGCGGTTTCACCCGATGCTCAGTGTGCCCTTCTGAAGAGGGCGCTACCCTTATCACTTAGGGTAGGAAAAATAGATTACGATCGATTCTTAAACCTACCGAATATACCATATTATATAAAAATTTCATAAAAATCTGTAAGCCGTTTCGTAGGAGTGTGGCAATTAAAATTGAGACACGAGAATTTTATATATTAGATATTAAAGCCTGTTCTGTTTAATCCGGCCAGGAAAGTCAATTATTAGGTGAAACAATGGGATTGTTTGAATGACATGCTTTAGGTACACAATACAGGATTTAATTAGGTGTGTAAAAAAAAAAAACTGTTTATTTAGTCTCATAAATTGACATAACAAAATGTGAATGAAACAGCCCCAGTAAGTGGTTATTAACACTTGTGTCGGGGTTGTCTCGCTCCACCCCTGAAATTTGTTGACACTGATGAGACAATTTAGATCTAAATTAAGATAAATTGTAACAACATTTAAATTTTAAAATTAAGTTCAAAGCATAATATATAGAAAATTAGATTAATTTAAAATTAAATTTAAAAACAAAATCCTGATTAAAAATTATAAATTAAAATTAATAAAATTATAGATTAACAAATTCAAATAACATAAAATAAAAATAAAAATCACACTTAAAACTATAAACAAAACGAAAATTCGATTTAATTACAGTCAAAATGGAAAATCCTAATGAGAATTTAAAACGGAATAAAATCAAAGTTAAAATCAATAATGTTTTATAATGATAGGTTAGCTAGCGTATGACTCATTGAAATATCAACCATACCCACACGGCAACTCAAATACATTATTGCTTTCAACGATAATTTTAATCATAAACTTTATGAACGTTTTTTATGAAACTGCAAATAAAAGTTACGCCTGCCAAGCCCTATTTACAACCTTTTTATGTACTCATTAATCTCATCTTATGGTCTGTGTGAGCCTATTTAGAAAGTAGTACACTGGGCCGTTAACTACTTGTGTTAATGTGTTGTGTTTCCTTTACTTTGATGGCACGGTTCTCGCAGTCGCTGAGCTATTGGTTGCTGCGCTGCTTGTCACGTGTTCGATTCTCGCACGGAACAAATATTTTTATGGCCTACAGGTAGTTGATCCGAGCCTGGCTGTTTTTTAGGACTGTATTTCATAACGTGTAACATAAATCATTTGACTGAAAATCTTACTTAAATTCTACTTCAAAGCGATCAACAAAACAGCCAAAGTCATTGAGTTCCTCTTATTGTATTTAAGTTTCAAATTCAAGTTCTTATTCGTGTGTTGTATAAAAAGCAAACAATGGGCAGCTCCGTAGTTCGACCCGCAAAACCGGACTTTATCCAGGCTTTGGCGATGCGTCCACGCCGAAATGTATATAGAATATTCTAGTACATTCAAGGACAAAAACGCCTTGGTAACTCGCATGTAGAATACTGGAAATGGACGTCAACATAGTTGGAATTAGGTTAAGCAGATAATGATGACTTAACAAAACTTTATCAAGGGTGGTCTACAATTAGAGAAAAAAACACTTGCCAAAAATACTATATTTGCTGATATTACATTTTGCTAAGTTAGAAGAGTCATATACATATTTTGTCACTTACTGTACTAACTTGACTTGCTGGTCGTGTTGTGCAGAATAAACTACAGAGTTTATCGTCCTCTGTCGTGTTATTTACGACCTATGCTGTCCTCCTAGGGACACTGTAGCACTCGAAACTGCAACATGTTTTGCTACAACAAAGTTTTTCCGTCAATAATACGTAGATTGTTTTCTCCGCGAACATGAAGACGTGTAACAAGTTATTAACAGCGTTTATCGATTTAAGCCGCCAGATAAAGAAAGAAATTTGTATTTATTGGGCATTATAAAAACAAAAAAAACACCTTACAAATAAACAAAATAAAATGGGTAATGCCAAAAGGGCCTCAGTAACCTAAATATCCAAGCAGTTTAAGCGAAAAAGACGTCATTCTCTTCGTTTTGATCCGAACGACGCGACTCGACACTGCGTCCGCCTATTCGCCTTTATTGCGTAGACATAAAGCTTATTTTCGCCGTGTCAAGCTGAATCCACGCTTTCCATTCTTTTGTATTTCAATCACTGTAATCAACGTCCCATAGACTTGAACGCTAACGACGATCAAAGCTTGTCGCACGATTAAAACGAAACTCAAAACCACAGTGCAAAGTTATTCCCCATGATTAATGGTATCGTATTGAAGCTGTCGGCCGTCGTGACAAACATCACGCGCCCGTCACGTTTCATTTAATGCGACTTTATAACGTTTATTCTGGCCTATCTGATAGTTAATACTGCTTGGAGTCACGCACTCTCTCATATAGGTCTTGAATCCATAGCGATTAATCCAGGTACATTACTGTTGACTTAACGTACAGACAAGGAACAAAATCATGGATTATTTTAATAAATAGTATCAGCAAAAACTATACTAATGTAATAAAGCATAAGAGTTAGTTTGTTTGTTTGTATTGGTGCTCCCACATTGCCGTTATAAAATGTTTGTAAACATTTTATAACACCAAAACATTTACTAACAAATGTTAACAATTGTTGCACTTTGTTAGAAACTGTTACATGTTATAAGTGCTCCTACATTGATGGAAAATGTTTAAACATTTTATAACATCTAGTATTGGCTCGCAGTTTGGTTTCGCCTTCTGAGGGCCGAACGAAGTAAAGTACGAAGTAATTTGTTTTGTTATAAAATGTTTACTAACATTACTAAACATTTTCTAACATGAAAATTTATTTGTGATTAAATGTTTGTTCAAATGTTTACTAACGTTATTAAACATTTTCTAACGGCAATGTGGGAGCACCATATGGTTAAATGCTCATATCAGAGAGAACTACTAGTTCGAATTGAAATATTTTTTAGTGTCAAATAGCCCATTTATTGAGGACCTATATAATAAACACATTACACACTACACAATATAACGTCACGTTTCGACACTAGGGAGCAGGTGGGACCGCTGGGCGCACCTAGTGTAGAATACACACATATAACTTCTGAGCCTGTATGACTTATGTGTTGATAACATTCTTTTTTTGTTTATCCCTGATATTATTATCGGGCTTGTATATATATAAAGATAACGGAAGAACGTCAGATTTATGTAAACGAAAAGTAATTGTAGTCTCTTATTTAAATTTTAAAAGTTCAATTGTAAAAATTATGTGCATGAGCATAGTAATATTAATTAAGATATTAATCTTACTACAGAAAGCTATTCCTCTATCTATTCAGCCAGCATTGACACGCTTCTGGTCCTGAGAATAATCCTCTGATTTACATTCGCGACAAGCCGAATGCTGCTACACTATTTGCTGTACCACCAAACCATTTAGCTATTGGTCTACCAAACGGTTAGAAAATTGACTTCTAACGCGTAGGTCGAATTTCACAAATGAAACTAAACGCGATCAGCACCAAACAGCGTTCAATAGCTGCCAGTGGCGTAGATCCTACGGAATGTAGACATTGCAGGTCTTGAATGCCGCTGCATATACAGGGTGTAAGATAATAGGTGTAAGGCTTCCAAAGGTCTCTTGAACCATGACACTGAACAACATGGGAGCAAAAAGAAGTCTTGTGGTTATTATTTTACACCTTGTATTGATTCCCGCTTATTTCATCGGTGATATCCGCTCTTAAAAAGATAGTTTACCTGAAAACTAACTATAGTCCCTAAAACTGTGATAACTAATGGTTCATTTTTGCTTGCAGCCTCGTCCAACAAAAGGCAAGATGCGTATCCACTGTCTGGAGAATGTGGATAAGGCGTTGCAGTTCCTGCGCGAACAACGCGTGCACTTGGAGAACATGGGGTCCCACGATATCGTCGATGGCAACCCTAGACTCAGTCTTGGTCTTATTTGGACCATCATTTTGCGCTTCCAGGTAAGAAAGACGTTCACGTGGCTTGTTAAGTTTCAAAAACCATTGGTCTTGTAGATCATGTGTGCCATAGACAAAGACTTATTGGACCAGACTCTTTCTAGAACTTGATTTGATATGAATCACCAGGACTTAATTACTAACTAAAGTACCTGTAGCAACATGAATAGGGACAGAAATGGTCACAAAGATGATTTAATTGCCTGTCCGTGGTCTGATGTTCTTTGAGTATCAAAAACTAAATTGTCTTTCTGCACTAGACATTATCTTTTTCTACTTACTAGTCTAAACATTATGTCTAGATAAGATGACTGATATAAATCATAGTTGATCTTATAAGGGACTACTTATTTTACTTTGCTCATTCACACATTTCTATCAGTTTCTTGTCACCTCACACTCCGAATTGAGATTTGAATAGTTTTGTGTAATGTAGTAGGTATTTTATAACACCACGCGTTATTGGACAATGTTACCTTATGCATAAAACCGATGTGGACAATTGTTGGTGAACCAATAAAATAAAATAATTCCTGTTTGATAAGCTACCGCGGACATCGCGGAAAGTTTTCAAATAATTTGTCCAGATATAGGGAAAAAATTAAATAATATGTACCCTAATTCAGTTAATATGGTTGTTTTATTGGCATTGATTTCACTCATTTCACAGATTTGATTTATACTCGAAAATAAATACTGCAATCAACCAAGAATACAGCAGTTCTATAGTTTCTTAAACTCCTGCATCTTTGTTCATTATTTCTTTCTCTAAGTCTTCTATGAATTTAGTCGTTTATATTTCACAGAATGAAGATTAATTAGTATCTAAGTCTTGGCTTTAAACGATAACCCTTTTTAACAGATCCAAGACATCACAATCGAAGAGACAGACAACAAGGAAACTAAGTCCGCCAAGGACGCGTTACTCCTGTGGTGCCAGATGAAGACAGCTGGCTACAACAATGTCAACGTGCGTAACTTCACGACCTCCTGGCGCGACGGACTGGCCTTCAACGCCATCATTCACAAGCACAGACCTGACCTAATTCAGTTTGACAAGCTGCATAGGAGCAACCCTATGCATAACCTGAATAATGCCTTCAATGTTGCGGAGGAGAAACTTGGACTTACTAAACTGTTGGATGCTGAAGGTGAGTTACAGAGAACTTTATTATATCCAAATTAAAGCGACAAGTTTAATCTGTTGTCTCGTCTACTGCTTTTCGCTCATAATAAGTTCTCCATTTTTTATGAGATCGTTGTATATTCAAAGTTTCAATAGAAAAAATATCCCAATTCAAAGTAAAACATTTAAGATCTCCTCTAATTGCTGACTGAGTAAAATTAACACAACATTGTAGGCCTTCCAGGGATCTCGTTATCAAATAGTTCGTTATCATTCTCGTTTTTGCCTACACGAAATGCTAGTGGTTATAATACACTATTGAGCACTAATACTAGGAAAATTAAAAATCGAAATTCGAAGCTCAAAAAAGGACCTATTTCATAATAGCGCAGGGGTTCTAAACTTTACGTTCGTAACAGCATAACAAAGCAATTAATATAAAGAGAAAATGGCTGCAAAAGTTGCAAAGTGTATACATGTTAATGCACATGAGTTCCGATTATAAAGTTGCGTGTCTCACGCGAGACGACTCCCGGCCACCGTAAGCGCGGGTCTGTAGACGGTGAGCAAGGGGTAGCTCACCGTCCGTCCGTCTAGTGACGACAGCCCGAGTCGACGGGGCCTTCCTTTTCCACGCTCACCTCAAAGTAGAGGGGCCTGCCAGGGCCACCGGCTGCCAGGTTTGCGGGTTGCTCGAAAGAGATACCGCGGTTCCGGAACACTAATACCGAAAAATGAAGGGTTGTAGACAGTATAAATCTGGCAATCGTTAAATTATTTCCATCTGAAAAAAGTAAAGTGGCGTGTCTCAGGGCCTATAATAAGGCGAGCTCATAAAACAGTCAGTCAGAAACCTTAACATCACGAGAGGTTATAAGGGAAAGCAAAGTTGAAACTCGTATGAAAATACCGCCAGTTCCAATAAAATATTTTGTATGACACCATTATATTCTCCCCAGACATCGCCGTCGACCACCCCGACGAGAAGTCAATCATCACATACGTGGTGACGTACTACCACTACTTCAGTAAGATGAAGCAGGAGACGGTGCAGGGCAAGAGGATCGGCAAGGTGGTCGGCATCGCCATGGAGAACGAGAAGATGATGCAGGAATATGAGTCGCTCACCAGGTCTGTTACCATTGTTGCTATACCAAAGGGTTTTTTTATATCAGATGGGCCTACTACTAATCTCAATCTTGTCCAAAAAGAGAAATGTGGAGAGAAAATCAATACTTCTGGCTAAAACAATATTGCTGACTGTCTAATCATTTAGTTCAATTATCCATTTTATAAAATACTTTTTCATGGTTTATTATGTTAAAGTAAAGGCATGCAAACATTGCTATCGTACCGGGTTGCAGGTTGTTCGAAAGAGATACCGCGGCCCCGGAACATAAAGGGCAATAGAAGGAACATGGGTGGGTTTTATTCAGTACAAGTCTGACACTCCCCACGCTCCGCCCAGAGCGGGGATAGTTATTTGATAATTTACCATCCGCAAAAAATGCCTACCGTATACAGATACGATATGTATATCTAAGCGAATCGGACAACAAATAGGTTATTGTTACATCGTGAATGGAAGTAAACCACTTCCATAGAGGATATAACAATAACTTATGTGTTGTTCGTGAAAAGGCAATCCACCTACCATGTTATACTCTATGGGTGACTTTATTATGTGTTATAATTATAATATACTAAGACATAAGATCATATACATAAGATCTGTAATTCTTTACTTATATTAATTAACCTATAAATAAATAGAACTAAATCAGATTTTTATATTTTTGTGACTGACGTTTTGTTTGTTTTACAGCGATCTCCTGCAATGGATCGAGCGTACCATCGAAGCGCTTGGCGACCGAACATTCGCGAACTCACTCGAAGGCGTTCGTCAGCAACTCATTCAGTTTGCTAACTATCGCACTGTGGAGAAACCTCCGAAGTAAGTGTACTTACAACTATTATATTCTACATTATTGTATTGTATATTGGGTAACAGAAAATGAACACTTAATTTGCCTCAGCTTCTAGAAAGGTCAGCAAATGTATTGGTGGTACATATAATCTCGCAGAGTGTTCTTGGTAACCCGAAATACATTTGCCTGTATTATTTCCATTAAGAACTGACAGTAAAAAGGTCATTTTTAAAGAGTTTTCATTGAGTCCGCCTGGCTGCTCCGATTAGTATGACGTATGATGTGGGAGTAAAAATAAACAACTCTAATTTTACGTGTTGCTTACACGATTCATTCATTTCCCAGAAGGTAAACAATGCCTCTAGGAGCTTTTACAATGTTGCAGGCGCTTTGTTGTGATCTTATTATATGATAGGTTTATGCACACTGCTGGTGCACACACCACCCTTTTACTTACTGGTTTAGAATAACGAAAACATAATATATCAATTATACCACACACCTACTAAACTTTAAAGAGAAAAAGATATAAGATTTTAAATAATGTCATAATCGGTGTAAAAGTACTTATAACGACACGTAGTAGTTCTCTCCGTCATTGCGATATATTTTTGTTCTGGACCATACCTCGTAACCAAAGTCTTAAATAATTCACAAGTTTTTTTTTTATTCAAGTTTTTAACCTCCCGTCCCGGAATCCATCAGCACAAATTTTTTGAGTGCGTAACATTGTGTAACCCTAAAAAAACTGTTTTCCTAGCAAACTTTTTTAACTAAGTTTGATGTACAGAATGCATGGTTGACGTTTTCGTTAAGGGTTTCTTTACAATCTGCCTTTATAAAATAATGAGAAAACTTGCATCTCTCACCTAGCTTGCAAAATGGTGAAGGAAAATATCGTGTGGAGCAAACACTCCCGGTATATCATAAAAATAAAAATTCGAAAACAATCATGTGACTCTCCACACTGGGTCAGCGGCACTGTCATAGAGAGGTACCCGAGGTCCCATCAGTGGGAATTTTCAATTGCTTTGTGGTCTAGTGGTTACAAGCGCGACTACTGGACATGAGATCCGTGGTACGATTTCTGGTCGGGTAAAGTATTATTAGGTTTTTCAATTTATTAGCAGCCTGAAGTCTGGATTTGTGCTCGCTTGATGGCAATAGGCTCACTCCCTATAACGTAACATTTAAACATAACTAGCAAAGCGGTGTACTTGCTGTTAGGTACACCTCTACCTACCCCTTTGCGGATTACAAAGCGTTATATTATGTGTTTTTATCTTAACGTCTTTTTTTCTTCTCAGATTCGTCGAGAAGGGTAACCTGGAAGTCCTTCTCTTCACCTTACAGTCTCGCATGCGGGCGGCCAATCAGAAGCCGTACACGCCGCGTGAAGGCAAGATGATCCACGACATCAACCGCGCCTGGGAAAGGCTTGAGAAGTCTGAACATGAACGAGAACTGGCGCTGAGAGAGGAGCTCATCAGACAGGAGAAACTTGAACAGCTTGCTGCCAGGTATGTTGCTTCCGAAAAGGGTTTTGGGTTCAAATTAGTTGAGAATAACTGAAGCCTGGAAGGTGTAGGAATATAAGCCGCGCTTTGAGGAAACGAACTATCCGACCATGGCGAGGAATTTTATAAATTCGAAAATTATTTTTTCAGAAACAAATGCGTTTTCGTTCATGAAGGCATTTTTGTACAAGCCTTTCATAGAAAATCAAAATCAAAATCAAAATATTTTTATTTCACATAGGCCTACATGGGCACTTATAAAACGTCGAGAAAAGATGCACGGTTCGGGTTGGTCGTTTCCTATGGAGAAGAACCGGCAAGAAACTCCATGGTTACTCTTTTAAAATCATTTGGTTTTACAATGTTGTTGTTACAGCGTTAGTACTTAAGTATGAGAGGACAGCGTAGGCCCGACAATAAGTCAATGCTTACTTTACAGAAAGTAAAATAAAATAATAAATAACCAAAGTTAACAAGGGTCTAAGAATCTACAAGGCCTACCATGTCCACTCATTCACAACAAATTTGTAGAAGAGAATCTATACAAGAATAAAAAAAATCAAAAATAAACAAAATAATTCCAATGAGACGAGTCACACAGATGTTGCTATCAGTACTGTAACTATTCAGACCAAGGGTGATATAAATATGTGATTTGACAACTATTGCAAAAAAATGATTAAAAGAGATCACAAAAAAAAAATAAGATTGAGAATAGTTAGAGACATCCACAAATTTGTGCTGATTATAGCTACCAGGGAAGCCGCATGCGCAGAAGGAACTATAGCCAAACTTCTTTATCTTCAACGTAGTCCTTGATTTTGTAATATGCTTTTTTAATAAGGACACGTTTTATGTAGTTTTTAAACTTTCCATCTGTCAGTTCTATTACTGATTTTGGCAACTTGTTATAAAAGCGTATACTGTTTATTAGAAATGACTTGCTAGTTTTTGTTAATCTAAATTTGGGAATTACAATTTCGTGTTTACTGCGTGTATTAATATTATGGTAGTCGCTCCTAATTCTGAAAAGCCCCCGATTTTTACGGACATACAATATACATTCTAAGATATAAAGTGAAGGCAGAGTCAGTATATCGATCTCTTTAAATTTTTCTCTGAGGGACTCGCGAGGACCCATTTTATAGATCGCCTAGTGTGTACATATTCTTTACGGCTTAGAATAAGTACATAATATAAAAAAAATCCAGCATGAATTTACATGCAATATTATAACAATACCCAAACTACCGCATTGCGTTGTTCTGACATTTCTCTGAAATATTACTCGAGTGACATTTAGGTTTGCGTCGTTACATTTCATGCGCAGCACTATGAACTCTTTATTTTAGCTATATGCTTTTTAAGTTTTGCTAAATCTTGCTACACTATACTTTTATAACAAATAGAGGGAAGCGTCGGATTCCAAGTCCGGACGTGGCTAAAGTTTGATATAAATTTCGCACCATGACTTTCTTGGGGTTCGTGAGAATTGGTTTTTAGTAATTTCCCATGTTTTCTTAAAATAATTTGCCTTGCAGATGTGAAAAGGTACGCCAAAGGTGTACCACTCAACCGATCATCCTAATATTTTGAATAAACGTTGTCAGGTGTACAGAAACGGACCGCCGGTATCTTTCATTCCGAAAAAAAAAACTGTTTTTAAAGGAAACAACAATACCGTTCTTATGATAGTAGACGGCGTGTCTTTCGAATTATGATTGAAAGAGCAAGCAAAGTACCTACAGTCTGAGTTGATTGTCACATTCTAAATAAGCGAAAGCCACGGTCAAAAGCTGGTTCCTAATATTTTCTTCCTTTACAGATTCAACCGCAAAGCCCAGATGCGAGAGACCTGGTTGTCTGAGAACCAGCGGCTGGTGAGCCAGGACAACTTCGGGTTCGACCTGGCGGCTGTGGAGGCCGCCGCTAAGAAGCACGAGGCCATCGAGACCGACATCTTCGCGTACGAGGAGCGCGTGCAGGCCGTTGTGGCTGTGTGCTCTGAGTTGCAGGCTGAGAGGTACAAATCACATAAAGAATAGGATAAACTTCTCTCAAAACACATGCTTTCGCCACTTCCTAGACTTTGACAGAAGAAGTGGTGGAACATACTTAATTTGATTTTTCGTTGTCGTTTTTACAGGTTTACCCGATTGCTATGTTTTTGTTTAACACAAAATATTTCTTAAGATACTGACACATGTCAGATTTTTTTTTTTTGTAGCTGATACTCTATAGAACGTAAAGAAAATCAATACCGCCACGTATTTTTTCGTATACTTAGTTCAGAACGGTCAATAACTGAAAGCCTATATAAAAAAAAAACTACTACATTTCTACTTTCTTGAATTATTCCAAACGTAGTCAGTTTCCATCCCTGTATAAATTAGAATGATTAAAAGCTTGATTTTGTTTCCCGATTGTAAGTCCGTTCTCCCCGCAGGTACCACGACATGGAGCGCGTGTGTGCGCGACGCGACAACGTGCTGCGTCTGTGGGCGTACCTGCTGGAGCTGCTGCGGGCGCGGCGGGCCAGGCTCGAGCTGTCGCTGCAGCTGCAGCAGAACTTCCAGGTAAGGGCCAGCATAAGCTGGTCTAACAATTGGGATAAGGGATATATTGGGATAAGGCCCGATAAAATTTCGCTAGTGCTTAGACTGTCACTTTATTTAAAGTAACTTGAAGCTCTAACAAGGAAAGGTTTACAAAAATCGATCAACCAAAAAAGCGCCAAGACAGTGGATTTATCCAATAAATGTCAAAAGTCGGAAAACTATTACACACCTGGCACAATTACAAGTAGAAATTCCACCAATTTATTTCAGCATAATATTAATCCCATTTATTTCCACTCACAGGAGATGTTATACATCCTCGACTCTATGGAAGAGATCAAGGTTCGTCTGCTGACGGACGACTACGGCAAGCACCTCATGGGCGTCGAGGATCTGCTGCAGAAGCACGCACTCGTCGAGGCTGACATCAACGTGCTGGGAGAGAGGGTCAAGGTTTGTACACTTTCTAATGGTGGTGAGAGGGTTACTAGAACTAACTGTCTGAATTGCTGGTACCGTAAAATCGTTACAGCTGCGACCGTTTTTTGTGGTCATTGGCAGAACGGAAGTAATAGTAGATGTGATGATAGAAAGAAATTATAAATCCTAGAGAACATGACAGTTCATGTAATTGCTTCATATAATAACAAACAAATCCACATACAAAAGGGCAGCTATCGTCATTCAGAGTGATACACGTGGACAAAAGAAGTTCGGGTTAAAATGAGAAAAAGGATTCGCCCGGTCTACTGTAACTTGTTTACAGCGGCTTTCTTTGGACTGTCAGCTAATTTAGTGACATTCTAACAGTCATTATTTCATCGTACAGGTGGTAGTAGGCCAATCTCAGCGCTTCCTGGAACAAGAGGAGGGCGGGTACCGTCCGTGCGACCCGGCCATCACTGTGGAGCGTATTCAACAGCTGGAGAACGCTTACGCCGAACTTGTGCATCTTGCTGTTGAGCGCAGGTAACTTACATTTATCTTGGATCTTACCTGGATTCTAGGACCAAATTGAACATCGAAATGACGGTAGAAAGAGACGTGAGAAAATATAGAAAACCTATCAGCCAAAATATGTCTTAGGGCAGTATGAAAAAAACGTATATTTTACTACTGTTTTACAATCATGAAACTATTATTATTCAGCCAACTACAGTTCCACTACAGAGCAAATGCTTTCTTCCTCCATAATTAAAAAAAAGTCATCTAATTAAAATTATAAACTAAAACACAGCATTTTAAGACTCAATAACGACACATTTGTTAACAATAACTATTCGTTCCTCACGCCATATTTTTGTCCGTAACAGAAAGCGTCTGGAGGACAGCCGCAAGCTGTGGCAGTTCTACTGGGACATGGCCGACGAGGAGAACTGGATCAAGGAGAAGGAGCAGATCGTCTCCGTTGATGACATCGGACATGATCTTACTACTGGTAAATAACAACACTTTGTATGTAATGTAATGTAAATAATCGAAGCTCTTTGGTGTCAATCATTGTTGGTTGATATGGCAACATTAATCACACAGGGGTATTGGTGTCAATTCTTTTGCACAAACTCAACTAAAGCTACTCTAAAAATGAATAAAATTTAGTTTATTCCTGACAAACAAAATTTCCTCTTCTGAAATTCAGTAAAATGACACAAAAATCATGTTATGGTTTGACAGCATTAATGATGGTTATTTACTCTATTTATTTACTATTTAGACAATAATATATAATAGTTATTTACTATTTAGACAATAGCAATCTCGCTATTCTGAAATTGATGTTTCTCACCAAAAATATCGGACAATCTTTAATCGCGTCTAAAATGGTGTGAAATGAAATTATCTGTGATTAGGTATGTAATGTTAATATTAGTCTAGTTTAATCCGGTGGTTGATCAGATTCGGCACCATTGACTAAGTTGTCTAATCTACACATAACATCATACCTCTCAGTCTAAAGAATTGGCAGAGGTGTTACTACACCAAAATGTCGCCAGTTGATCTCTGTTAAAGTCCCATGTAATTAGGAACGTGCTTATTGCCATCAACCGTGCACAAATCCGGGCTGCTAAGAAATTCTTGAAAAAAAAAAACTCTTCAACACACATATTGAATCCAGGACATCATTATAGGCGGTAGGAAACGGGAAAAATATCGGTTTGTTTTTATTGCATCAATGTGATGCGTAATGTATTGAAATGAAGGGGGGAAGTCAAATACAGACGTAGTGTCGCCGCTGTTCACGATATTACGTCATTTGTTTTGAGGGCTCGCCGTCTCTGCGTTTGTGTTTTCAATAACTTTTATTCAATTCACCTATACTTTGATATTGCAATGAATGTTATCTAAAAGATAAGCGTAGGTGATTCGTAGACTATAATAAGTGTGGGAATATCTAGGCGCAGACTGCCTCGTTGGTCCAATGGTCGTGAGTTACTACTGAGCATGAGATGTTTGGTTCAATTCCTAGGTGACGCAAAGTATTATTAGGATATTTCATTACGAATTCCCGCCGAATCTCAGTTTGTGCACTGTTCCTGCCAGTTGACTTGCCCCTTCTTACATGAGACTAAAACATAACTGGCAAGGTGTGGATGTACTATAATAAGGTGTTCCGCTGCCTATTCCTTTGAGCAGAATACGAGTTATGTTAAACTAGCATTTTCCCGCGGCTACGCTCGCGTTAAATTCCGGGTAACACAGTTCCCCTTGCGCCTTACTGATTTGTAATATCAACGCTAAGTTTTCCCTTTTCTTCCCTCTTTCTCCCTCACATCCCACTTTTTTTTAAATTAGCCTATGTCCGTCTCCTGGCTCCCAACAATCTCGGTACCAAAATTCATCACAATCGATTTAGCCATTAAAGCGTGAAGAGCTAACAAACAAACTAACTTTCGCTTTTATAATATTAGTAAGAATTACAATAATTAATCAAAAAATTAAATAACAGTGACTTTTATTTGTATGAGTGCGAATATCTACGTGGTATAAGGTTCCAGCACTATAATGTCATTGTTGTTCACAGTGTACCTGCTGATATCCAAGCACAAGGCTTTGGAAGCTGACGTTCAAGCTCACGAGCCGCAACTGATGAGCGTGGCCGCTGTCGGAGACGAGCTCATCTCGCAAGGACACTTCGGAGCTGATAGGATTCAGGTAAATGCATATTTTTTCCATTAACAACCCATCACATCGGTAATTAATATGATTGGAGGCATAGCTTGTATGCAGTAACTGATCGATTTCTTGTGCGGAAAGGTGAAAAAAAAATTTTTGTCTGGACTTTAAGACTATACCCTCTTGTGTTTGTTTTGGATGTTTCTTCCCAGAGTAGTCGCGTACAAAATACTGGCGTCATCTAGTTTAAAAAAAAAAGTTTTGTTAAATGGTTAGATAAAAACCTACTTGCAAAATAATCTTCAATCATTTACATTTTTAGAGGCGCAAGAAAACTAGACAATTAAGGTTGCTAGTCTATCTTTTGAGGACATAATAATTATATAGCCATGCAGTGCCATTCAGTACCATCCCCATTGAGCCACTACAGACATTTGTTTAGTTTCATTTAAATTTTGATTCCCCAGTTACTTACAAAAGATTAATAAACTAGGTACTTACAGTCACGTCGTCATTTTGCTTGTAAATATAATATATTTAAAAGCAAAATTCATCACATGAATCTATATTTGTATGTCCAGGACCGTCTCCGCGACATCCTGTCCCAATGGAACCACCTGCTGGACATGGTGTCGCTGCGCAAGAACCGACTGGACGCCGCCGTGCGCTACCACCAGCTGTTCGCTGACGCCGACGATATCGACAACTGGATGCTGGATACTCTTAGGTATGATTTTTTTTTATGCAGAGAAGTTTAGTTAGACTATGCGATTCATTGTCAGCAGTGATAGCCTAGTGGTGTGACAATCGGTCTGCGAAGTCATAAGTTTCGAGTTCGTACCCAAGACACGCACATCTGATTTTCCGGATTCACGTGCGCATTGTATTTTTATCACTTCATTCTCATCGGTGAATCGTGAGGAATCCAAACCAGCATGCCTGAGAGATATTTCTCGACGCCAACTTAAAGGCCCATTGGCGGCATAAAAACTGACAACACGTTAGGAACTAACCACATAAAAAGTATTACTAAAGAATCTCATATTACGTCACCATATGTGGCCTGACTTAAATTAGTAATAAGTTATTACCAATTAAGGTCGACTAAGGTTAATGCTTGCTCGACCAGACTATGAGTTATTACTAATAAACTCATAGTCTGGTCGAGCAAGCATTTAGCATCCAGCCATTAAAAACATTAGTTTTAGCTTTCAGTCTAAGTTCTTCTCCAAGAGTAGCTAGGTCTTTTGTCAGCTATACTAATGGTAAACATCACGGCTCTAATCCCCGAAGGGATATGCAGATGTTTACCCAATTGTACACCTACATTCAATAATATTATGTTTTGTTGTTCAGGTTGGTATCATCTGAAGATACTGGCGTGGACGAGGCTCAGGTACAGAGTCTGCTGAAGAAGCACAAAGACGTCACCGACGAGCTTAAGAATTACGCTAATGTTATTCAGCAGCTCAAACAACAGGTATGCATTCGTTTTGTATTAACACATCTTATTAATCGTGTTTCTCTAAGTTATTGAGTCTCCTAAAATTTGTAATAGATTTATTAAAAAAAATGTAATGAAAAAGTTTCTCACAATTTATTTATTAAAATCATTGCAGGAGGTGAGTAGTAAAAATTCATCCTTATCTTATCATTAAGTCCAGAAAGTGAGTGAAATCACATTTGTATGGATCAGCGTTTTGGAGCATGTCTATAAAAGGTGTCATTACTGTCATTAGGTGGAACGAAGAGTCCAGTTGCAACTGTCTGTATTCATTCTGATAGGAAGCACTTTAATGTGCGATTGGACTTGTTATTTTACTGAGTAACATTTCTGAGTGATAAAAAGGGAAAAAAAGAAAATAAATCTCGATCTGTACGTCATGTAAATGTGATTTCACCCTTAAACAGAAGTTACATCGAATATAATTCTTACCGTTATCTTAATGTATGACAAATAATTCCATTGACGTTCGCGTGAATAATAATTGAATGATCTGCGTCACCCAGGCTCAAGAGCTGAGTCCATCGGACGCGAACAGCGCGGAGGTCCGTTCCCGGCTGGCGGCCATCGACGCGCGGCACGGCGAGCTGGCGGAGCTGGCGCGGCTGCGCAAGCAACGCCTGCTGGACGCGCTGTCGCTGTTCAAGTTGCTGGCCGAGGCCGACGCCGCCGACCAGTGGATCGCCGAGAAGGACCGGATGCTGGATACCATGCTGCCGCCTAAGGATATTGATGATGTGGAGATTATGAAGCACAGGTTAGTCAAACTTGTCCTTTATTACTACCCGACCCACGTACAATAACTCTCCTTCCATATTGCGCCACATGCCCTGTGCATTTATGACGTTTTAATGGCATCAATAAGCGGAGTTCTCGAGGCAAAATTTTAGTTCAATCATATTTGAACTTTTTGCCATAGATAAACCAACAAAAAGATTTTCAGTTCTGGAAGCCTTCGTACGAACTTCGTCATAACGATGGGTTCTGTGTACATCTCGAATAGGCACAGCAGATTGCCACAAATTTTACTATTATCTGTCGATTTCAAATAATACCTGCCGAATACGGATCGTATGTAGCAAACGTGTCGATAGTTTTATTTAAACGAGTCTTGAAACATTCATGAAAAACTTTAACTAACAATTTGTTTTTTTCCGCAGATACGACGGATTCGACAAGGAGATGAACGCGAACGCATCTCGCGTGGCCGTGGTGAACCAGTTGGCACGTCAGCTCATCCACGTGGAGCACCCGCAGGCCGCGCGCATACAGGAGCGACAGGCCACGCTCAACAACGCCTGGGGAGCGCTCAGGGAGAAGGTATAGTCTACCACTAAAATCGAACAGTCCACTGCTGGTCTTAAACCCTCCTAAGTTGTACTTCAACAACCAGTTATCTGCTAATCTCATCCAGTCCAAAACTAACTAAAGGGTGTCCGCTAAACCATCTGATTTATTATTAGATAGTTTAGCGATTTTTTTTGAGATTTTTGTACCTGTTTCTACAAAAATATCTAATGAGGTCCAAATTATTTAGACGATATTTTTGAATAATACGTAAAAAGTATTATATCATGTCTATAAAAACTGGTCTGGGTTAGATAGAATAAATGAACTATCACTTATACCTAATGCAAAAATTAACCTTCATATTATTGAACCCAGGCCGAATCCAAGAAAGACGACCTCAAGTCAGCCCAGGGAGTGCAGACCTTCCACATCGAGTGCCGCGAGACCGTGTCCTGGATCGAGGACAAGAAGAGGATCCTGCAACAGACCGACAACTTGGAGATGGATCTTAACGGTGAGCATAGAATATTATTAAAGATAGAAAGAAACTGGGTCTAATCCTGTTACCTTATAACTGCAAATGGGATATCCGGATGCATATTCACCGAAAGTTGAGATGTTGGCTACTATGGACATATATGGCATTTTTGTATCGAAAAAATCACGCGATCGCGGAATATTCAATTTAAGTTTATGAGATATAGTAAACCCAATTTGACACAAATGACTGTTGCCCTGTTACAACAGAATATTGTTGCTTTTCCCTATTTTTATTTTAAATAGGGACAGGATTTGCATTTTTCTTCTGTAGAATAATTATTCTTGATTTGTGAAATTCGCAGATGAATGGCATTTTAGCTAAATAAGATGTGGCAATAAAACAAATAAATTTAGTTTTTATTAAAATTCTTATTTAAGGTTTTCATGATTGCATACTAAGTAGTTGGTTATAACTAGATAATAAAGATGAAGGTGTTTTGTGTCAATAGTAATGTAATATGATCATAATGGACGCGTTGTCTTTGGTTTCCTAGATGATGCGGTTACAAAGTCAATAAAAATAACTAATGCATCAACATTATTGCGAAGATTATTGCAGTACGCGGTTGTATTATTATTTCAATTATTGAATTACTATTTTTTTTTTTGTTAGCGGTTTTTCTGTTGTATCTTACGATTTTCTTACCCCACCTGTCTCACCCTTTAAAATGGCAAGTGTTACATTTGAGACATGTATTTTTATTTGTTTGGGCAAAATCTCGAACTCAAATATAAACTTGTTAAATGACGTACTTTGTAAGGGATGCTTGCTTTCCTTTATGTATGTGAGTTTCGCAACCAAATTAAAAGCAAATCGTTTATCGTTGTAGTTTTCTACGATTCGTAGAAGTTTTTAATGTATTACAAACTGTAATAAAATAACAACAACCTCTTTCTGACATTCTTTATTTGTAAACCTAGGTAAGACAGAGGTGTTAAATATAAATATAGTATAGCGAGCCCATCAATCTCCCCCCAGGTGTAATGACCCTACAGCGTCGCCTGTCGGGCATGGAGCGCGACCTGGCCGCCATCCAGGCGCGCATCTCGTCGCTGGAGTCCGAGGCCTCCGCCATCGAAGGAGACCATCCAGAGGAGGCGCAGCTTATCAGGGACCGTGTCACCATGATCACTGAGAACTGGGAACAGCTTACGCATATGGTATGTCATATTCATGAAAAATGCTTATTATTATTTTGATTTTTCTAATACACTACATAGACAGACTTCAGTTCAATTTGCATGTCTTTATAAAACGAAAAAATCTAAGGAAGATTTGTTCGTTTTATCGGATTAAGTAGTACATTTGTATTGTTCAATCCGCAGTTTGCATTTGACCACTATCTGGTTCGATTAAATCCACGATGTGGTTAAGCTACAAAAACTTTCCCAGAAAGTTGGAATAGCAAATTATTTAGAGAAAGTCCTGTCATTTCGATAAATCGGATGATTGACTAGTCTTCCTAGCTTGATCAGAATAAACATAGTTATTTAAAAAAAACCCACACGTAAACTCACGCGTTTTTATCGTAGTGTAAGCAACAACACACCTAGAACATTATAATAAATAACTAATACAATACAATGTTGTCACAGCTCAAAGAGCGCGACGCTAAGTTGGAGGAAGCCGGCGACTTGCACCGCTTCTTGCGCTCCGTGGACCACTTCCAAGCGTGGCTCACCAAAACACAGACCGATGTCGCTTCCGAGGGTGAGTAAAAGAGTTGTAAAGAGTCACAAAAGTTTCAAAACTTTATCTATTAGGAAAAACCATTTAGGTATCAGATTATTTCACCACTAATGTGATGTTTCATTCACATCACATATTTTCTAGAGAAATATAGTTTTCTAAGAATGCCTTGGACAAAATGTGACTAAAAGAGTGTTGGATCCGAATGTTGATGGACGGAGAGCGATAGGAAGACCAAAGAAAAGACGCATGGATTGTGTAAGCAATAATATGAAGGAGTAAATGATGCCGTGCAGACTGATAGGGGAGATTGGAAGAAGAAAACGTTTTACGCCGACCCCAAATAGAATGGGACAAGGGCAGGCAAATGATTATGACCTTGGACAAAACTGTTTTTGTGTCTAAAATCCGACATACAAATCGCTCTTAGGTTATTAAAATAAAACGTTTCAGATAATGTCGCCGTCGTTCATTACTATTCGTTACCTAGGCATCGCTTTCTTTTATTTTGCCGTATTCAAAGTTTATAAACTACTTTAATATTAATACATCATATTTTATTGGTGTCTTTGATAACCAAACTACTCTTTCGCTAACAGACACGCCCTCAAACTTGGCGGAGGCAGAGAAACTGCTGTCTCAGCACCAGACCATCAAGGAAGAGATCGATAACTACAAGGACGAGTACGCCAAGATGATGGAGTACGGAGAAAAGATCACGGCCGTATGTATACCATTACTTTTCCACCATCGTGGCATCAAGTGTTTTTCCCTATAATTGTTCAGCTTCGGAAGGTGGTCTTTTGCGGTGAGATAATGATGGGTCTAGCTCGAAGTTTGGGTTTAGGGCATAAAATATTGTTTACTAGCAGGCGCCTGCGGCTTCGGCCACGCCCTCAAACATTCGCATTTATAATATTAGTAGGAAGTAGGATTGTCATAAATCGAGGTCGTATGGGTTCAACACGTAGACTGTCGGTGACCACGAAGTTATATGCTACCAATATGGGTCATGATCATTAGTTTATTTAAATTCGATATTCAATCATTTTTCTATCATTATGACTTACCTTCATATCAAATCAGTACAGATATTTATTGACTTGGGAATATGCCTCTTAATTATACACATAAGTCTGACTAGACTGCGTCGTGTCTATTTACAAAATTTACTAATATATAATTTACTTTTATCACAGGAGCCATCAACACAAGACGATCCTCAGTACATGTTCCTGCGCGAGCGCCTGAAGGCCCTCCGCGAGGGCTGGGCCGAGCTGCAGCAGATGTGGGAGAACAGGCAGCAGCTGCTCACACAGAGCCTCGAGCTGCAGCTGCTGCAGCGGGATGCCAGGCAGGCTGAGGTGCTACTGTCGCACCAGGAGCACAGGTTTCTTACTCATTACTACACAACGATACTGAATACTGATGAGATAAAATCAAATCATTTTGTTTTTCAATATTTTTTCCTAAATATTATAAAATGACACAAAACAAAAAATATGCATTTTGCCTATGTGCGGATTTACTTTGTGTAGCAGGTTATGCTAGTCAGGGAAGCGAAATTATCGAAACACAAACTTTTTTATAAATACAAGAATATCATTCACAGGCTAGGCAAGACCGAGCCACCAACCAACTTGGAGCAAGCCGAGAACGTGATCAAGGAACACGAAGCTTTCCTCACCACCATGGAAGCCAACGACGACAAGATCAACTCTGTCGTACAGTTCGCCAACAGACTCGTCGAGGAGAGACACTTCGACGCTGACAAGATCCAGCGCAAGGCTGAGAACATCGACGCAAGACGCAACGCCAACCGCGAAAAGGCTCTCCAACAAATGGAGAAACTACAAGACCAATTACAACTACACCAGTTCTTGCAAGACTGCGATGAACTCGGCGAATGGGTACAAGAGAAAAATGTCACCGCACAAGATGACACCTACCGCTCCGCGAAGACAATCCACTCCAAGTGGACCCGCCATCAAGCGTTCGAAGCAGAAATCGCGGCTAACAAGGAACGCCTCTTTGCCGTACAGAACGCCGCTGAAGAACTCATGAAGCAGAAGCCTGAATTCGTCGAAATCATCTCGCCGAAGATGACCGAACTCCAAGATCAATTCGAGAACCTGCAAACCACCACAAAGGAGAAGGGCGAACGTCTCTTCGACGCTAACCGCGAGGTTCTCCTCCACCAGACCTGCGACGACATCGACTCCTGGATGAACGAACTCGAGAAACAAATCGAGAACACCGACACCGGCACTGATCTGGCATCTGTGAACATTCTCATGCAGAAGCAACAGATGATCGAGACACAGATGGCCGTGAAAGCCAAGCAAGTCACCGAACTGGAGACTCAGGCTGAATACTTGCAGAAGACTGTACCTGACAAGATGGACGAGATTAAGGAGAAGAAGAAGTCTGTGGAGCAACGATTTGAGCAACTTAAAGCTCCGTTGTTGGATCGTCAACGTCACTTGGCGAAGAAGAAGGAAGCCTTCCAATTCCGTCGCGACGTTGAGGATGAAAAACTATGGGTTCACGAGAAAATGCCTTTAGCTACCAGCACCGACTATGGCAACTCCTTGTTCAACGTACAAATGCTACAGAAGAAGAACCAGTCGCTTAAGACGGAGACCGACAACCATGAGCCTAGGATCTTGACTGTGATCTCTAACGGACAGAAGCTGATTGATGAGGGACATGACGACACGCCCGAGTTCAAGCAGCTCATTGAAGAACTTACGGCGAGGTGGCGAGAACTGAAGGGTGAGTTAACTTGTCATTTTGTTGATTAAATCAATCAAGTATTAGGCGGTTTCTTTTTACCTTAATCAAAAAATAGTAAGTACTGATTGATTATGCCATTTTCGCCCTATCCCAACTTAGTTTTTCTACTGTTGCGGTCAGCAACAGAACATATAAATAAATATATCACATACGCATAACATGTGCAATGAAATAATTCAAACTCTTAGTAATTCCTTGAAATGTTGAAAGCGGTGTATCATCGTAATTTTGATGACTGTAAATTATGTTCTTGTGAGCAGATGCACTAGCGCTTTCTTTCCACAACATTTTTGTCGCATACCTTATTTTGCAACCCTACCTGTTGAACATCAAACAGGTCGCATTCCAAAGAGTTCTTGGTTGCATCCGACCTTTCTAAATTATCTCGATATTCTAACAATAACTCCATTTCCCAGATGCCATCGACGAACGCAAGAGCAAACTGTCCCAATGGGAGAAGGCACAACAGTACCTATTTGACGCGAACGAAGCGGAAGCATGGATGAGCGAACAAGAACTATACATGATGGTGGAAGACCGTGGCAAGGACGAGATCTCTGCGCAGAACCTCATGAAGAAGCACGAGATCCTGGAGCAGGCTGTCGATGATTATGCGCATACCATCAGGCAGCTGGGAGAGACAGTGAGGCATCTTACTGCTGATGAACATCCGCTCAGGTAATTGTAATTCTTTTTGTTATTTTATGGATGCAGGCTTTCTCCAGGGAGGTAGAAAAAATGTCGCTGTACACGTTTTTGCATTGCATACGTACGCATTTTCTTGCTATAAAACCACATTCATTGCAGTTATCACACTGACTCATTATGAGTGAGTGTGATTACTGCAACGCGGTGACTAACATTAAAAAGGAATCGTCAAAGGATCTACATAATAAATCCAGTGTGAACCTAGTGACCGTTTCTCTGCACACTTCAACTTAAACTGCAAGTGTAAGAGGTAAACTACTACCGAATCTTACAGACCTTAAATCTTGTATGGAACCTTACAATAATAGTTTTAAAGAAATCAGAGTATCTCATCATTTTGAAAAGCTTGTATTAGGTAGGTAACAGTAATTTCTATAAAAGACGTAAAAAAAAGTCGAAAGATGTCTTTGGGAGAAACAAAAAAAAATACTCAGCATCACCTTTACAATGGATTCTGTAAAGCTGTAGCTTTATATTAATAATATTGTTTTTGTTCCCACAGCGAACAAATCTCCGTAAAGCAGTCCCAAGTAGACAAGCTATACGCTGGCCTCAAGGACCTGGCGGGCGAACGTCGCGCCAAGCTGGACGAGGCACTGCGCCTGTTCCAGCTGTCGCGCGAGGTGGACGACCTGGAGCAGTGGATCACAGAGAGGGAGCTGGTCGCTAGCTCGCAGGAGCTGGGACAGGACTACGACCATGTTACTGTGAGTATCTTAGTATTGAAAGAAGGGACTATAAGGATATGATTTGAGAAGAACTCGGAGGAGACTTCTTTAATTATTCAAAATCTGGAAAGCTTGTAGTAACGTAAACATTTCCAGTCCATACTTCATTAATGAAAAAAAAGTATGCCTTTTCGAAATAAAATGTAGATTTTATTTTTACATGCCAATATCAGCGTCTAACTGTGTGATAGTAAATTTAAATGAATGTAATATAATCTCTTTTGTTAATTAAAAATATGGCCCACAGATAATAGATTGAACAGCCACAAATAATTAGCTTAAACAGCAATGAACTTTGAAATTTATTTGCTTATCAGCCTTACACTAGCAACAGATTGTGTTTAGTGATGCTGTGTTAGAGAGACAGGTATTTGATATCGGTTGAAGATACATTTGATTACCTTTGCATTTTTAAAACTAACGATTCCGTCCATTACAGCTATTATGGGAGCGCTTCAAGGAGTTCGCCCGCGAGACACAAGCCGTCGGCTCAGAACGTGTGGCGACCGCGGAACGTATCGCCGACCAGATGATCGCCATGGGACACTCCGACAACGCCACCATCGCGCAGTGGAAGGAGGGACTCAAGGAGACCTGGCAAGACCTGCTCGAGCTTATTGAGACCAGGACACAGGTTAGTTGGATCTCAGATTAGGGTTAGATTGCCACCAAAAGTCTGAAATAAAAAACAAAACAACCTTATTCTACCCGTTTCTTACTGGACTTGGAAGGTTACTTTTGCGTGGAAGGCGGAGCAGCGCGACTATAATAGATTTAGCTAACAGCATTATTTTTTACGAATTTGGTATTAAATTCTCTATCCTATTATGGATGTTTCTTGGCGTTTCAGCAATTTTTTTCCAAATTTTGAAAATCATTTTCAAATTAATACATTTTTTTTACCTAACTGTTATTCCCATTTGCAAAAGTCTTATTTAGCATCGGATGGGACGATTCTTAACAAACGTTTGCTCCGTGTCGTTCATCCATCTGGCTGTTATTCTGGTGGTTATTTTATGCCCTTTTTACTTGTAGATGTTAGCAGCATCCCGCGAGCTCCACAAGTACTTCCACGACTGCAAGGACACACTGCAGCGCGTGAACGAAAAGGCGCGCGGTGTCAGCGACGAGCTCGGCCGCGACGCCATCAGCGTCGGGGCGCTGCAGAGGAAGCATCACAACTTCATGCAGGACCTCAGCACTCTGCACCAACAGGTATACTGACATATTAGAATATACTTTAAAAATGAATATGAAAAAAAAAATACTAAATCTATGGTTAAAATGGCGGTCTTATCGCTATTAGCGATATCTTCTAGACAACCTTTGGATGGACTGAACGAATATAAAAATACAACGGGGGGTAGTCAATGATGTAACTACTGCAAATACCACACAAACAATTAAACTAGTTATTTATTCAAAATATATAAATACATATAATCTATTTATTTAACATGTGTTTTGTAATACTATATGGTATACGAAATATTCTAGATGTTTGAGTCTAGTTATAATTATATTACTTACTATCAGATCATTGAAACACGCCTGTTTTGATTACTTGTTTACGACGCCTGTTTTAATTAACGGACCTAACTCCGCTTAATGACCCATCCAGTAAAAAGCATTACACTCTCAGTTTCTGTCATCACGTAAAGAGTCAGGAACGTTCTCAATTTACTGATCAATGAATCAAGTTCGTTCTCAAGTTTTGAATCAAAACTTTGTTATTACAAGTATGGAGTCGTACAATTACGCGCTCCTACATATAGTCGGGGCGTCTCGTTACATAAAGCAAAACAGACATGCGTTTCTTTTACATGAAGTCGCGTGCACTGCCCGGAATAAGCAATGCTTCGGTTCATTACAACTTATTCGAGGATTTGTTGCAGTTTGGAGATTTATAGAGAGAAATCTATGAAGTGCTAATACTTGTTGCGTTGACCTTCATCCGGACCGAATCTAAGTCATTTAGCACCTGAAAGCCACACATGATATATAATAATAAATGAATGTTATCCTATCTTCCCCTCAGGTGGAAGCAATCCGCAGCGAGTGCGGCCGTTTAGGCGCGATGTACGCGGGTGAGAAAGCCGCCGAGATCACACGGCGCGAGGCAGAAGTACGGGAGGCGTGGGCCGCGCTGTCCGCCGCGTGCGCAGCCAGGACCACCAAGCTGGAGGACGCCGACCATCTGTACCGCTTCCTCAACCAAGTGCGCACGCTCACCGTGTGGATGGACGACGTCGTCAGGCAGATGAACACTGGAGAGAAGCCGCGGTATGTATACTAGTTATTTTTACATATATTAATTCAGGTGATTAAACGAGTCTCACATGTTTCATTTCAGAAAGGCTAATGTTTTAATGGTCTTATGAAATAAATAGCTTGACTTGAAACATTTGTTACTGTTGCCCTTGCCCCACAGTGACGTGAGCGGCGTGGAGCTGCTGATGAACAACCACCAGTCGCTGAAGGCCGAGATCGACACCCGCGAGGACAACTTCTCAGCGTGCATCTCGCTGGGCCGCGAGCTGTTAGCGCGCCAGCACTACGCGTCCGCCGACATCAAGGACAAGCTGCTGCAGCTCACCAACCAACGGAACGCGCTGCTGCGGCGCTGGGAGGAACGCTGGGAGAACTTGCAGCTCAGTGAGTCGCATATTCACTTATCGTATTCATTCGACTGTCCCATTGAAACATTATTACTTAGAGAGAAAGATAGTTAAGTCGTGGTCGTCATATTATGCGTGTATTTAACAATATACATTTAATTTATATTGTTAAAAGGTTTACGTTATTTAACACATAAAAACTAAGTTAAATGACCATCACTTCAACAAATTATACCCATTTTCCATCTCAACTATTTTTGTAATAAAAATAATTAAAAAACAAACAATTTCCTCCTCTAGTCCTGGAAGTATACCAGTTCGCCCGCGACGCGGCCGTTGCCGAAGCATGGCTGATAGCCCAAGAGCCATATCTAATGTCACAAGAGCTCGGACACACCATCGACGAGGTGGAGTCGCTCATCAAGAAGCACGAGGCCTTCGAGAAGTCGGCCGCCGCACAGGAGGACAGATTCTCAGCGCTGCAGAGGCTTACCACCGTATGTATTGATTACTGGACTGGGATACTGGTGTTGTGGGAATGTATTAATAGTGGTTACTGTAATGGGAGATTGATTTCTGTGGTTTAAGCTATCAGACATGGTTTCAAACATTTGGACACTGCAACGATGGAATTAGAATTGAGCGCGTTACTGGATTTGCACTGTTTGCTCTCAATGTTTTCTACAACATTTTAAGTTTTTAGTCTCGATCTTTTTTAATTCAAAATAAAATTACGACTAACTATTGCGTTCTCAAATACTTGTACAGTCAGTGTCCTGTATTACCTGAGCGCTCTTCCCTTACTCTTTTTCTTGAAAATAGGGGTCAAGTAATGCAGCAACTGTAAATGTTTGAAGTCATGTTTGAAGCCAGTAAAAGTAGTGTGATTGTTATTCTTATAAACTTGCAATTAGTGTAGTTTCGTTGGGTCGCCGTACGGTCCTGAATCTTATTATGTTCAAGTAGACTAGGTAGTATAGACGTAGAATAAAGAACATTGATAACAGCTCCGTGTGTCGAGCAATTTGTTTTGTTAGACGCATGATTAGTGATGTAGTACTAATTTGCACTTCATTTGCATGATTACAATCGACTTGAAACAAGACTATATCAGAATATTAAAATACTGCTACTGACTCTTAAACTACATAAAATACTTTATTAACTAATTGATCAAATATTGCACGCTTTTTGACTATGCTTGGTGTTTCGTTTTCTCTTCTAATTTCTTTTTTCTCACCCACGACTAGCTTGAACAGCGTGAGTCTGCAATGTGGCCTAGTGAACAGCCTTGGGATAAATGTGACGAATCAGACTTTACCTACGAACCCCCTCCTACTACCCGCACCCACGACCCTCTTAGAGCCGACATAGACAAGCATGAACGACCTGTCAGTGAAATAGTTGAAGAAATCATAACAGACAGCAACAAATTCCAAATACCAGAGAAAATAAAAGCTCGCGTTCTAAGTATAAACTACGCAAATAATCAAAGGAAGAATGACTCTTATCTATGGTCAGTTTCGATGTCCAACAACCACAATAGTTTGTCAACGATATCAGAGACAAGTTCCGCGCCAAATTCTCCTCCTATGTCACCGATGATGTCACCTGAGATATACAGCTCAGTTTTCTTTGAATTCCCCGATCAGGCTGAAAAAGCCAACGATTATTTAGCCTGCGTAGACTTAATCCTATGGGAGAGACTTTCATACCAAAACGTGTATCCCAACGTATCATTACTAAGGCATAAAAGTAATAGTTCATCAAAATCTAGTTTGAAACGATTTATCAGAAAATGGTCAAAGAAAGTTAAGCCTTCAGACTCAGATATTACAGGCGAAGTTGCCGTGTTGTCTCTGCCTGGTTTAACAAGTAGTTCGAAAGCTATCAACGACCTTGGTAAAGAAGTGAAGAGTATACCTTTAAGTTCGTCCCTCGTCCTTCTCTCCCAGACCCGAAATCTCTTGTTCCCTGAAGGTGCATGGTACTATAACTACTTGGATAGTGTAAGTGTGGTGTTTGGTGTATTGCATGTACTTACGCTTGAATGCTGGCAGCATTTAAAAAAAAAAACTTTGGAAATAAAACCTATTTTCTCAAGTA
This sequence comes from Ochropleura leucogaster, assembly GCA_958449745.1. Classification (NCBI taxonomy): domain Eukaryota; kingdom Metazoa; phylum Arthropoda; class Insecta; order Lepidoptera; family Noctuidae; genus Ochropleura; species Ochropleura leucogaster. Next base: position 6,385,079 of record OY288212.1, read on the forward strand.
ATTTTCATTGACTCTGACTGTTGACGTACTTCGTTATCCAGATACATATTTAATTAGGTGTTGAAAGCATTATCACCGATCTACGAGATAAATATCTAATAATAGATAATAATATAGCTCTTTACGTATTTTACCGGGTTACAAAGACCGGAGTTCCAATACTTTTCATTTTGTACTGGAACATGCGTGACTTCAGCATGGTGATAATTCTTTTTGAACCCTGTATTTCTTTTAAAAGGTTAAGTACATAAGTTAAGTATAGTTAACAATTAAGAACTCTAATAAAACTTCGCTGATTACTAAAGCCACGCACGAATCAACTAACCAAATCCAACAAACAAACATTGGCGGTTGTCAATATGAGATATAGAATTAATAAAAATACTGACAAATGTACGAGGTGGCAGAGAAATTGACGCACAAACGAATACCACGTTTTTAGCACATTATTGGTAATGCAGTTCTTTTTTATCATTACCGATAAAAAAATCGTCGATGTTCCCTTCCACCCTGTATGTTGTAAGTGCTGTACGTACGACGATCGATCAAGTTTACACAACCAGTTTATGTTTATCTCTCATTGTACGGGAAACCGTAGAAAACGGGGCAATATAAAACTAGAAATGTAAAGGGGTTGCGAGTTGTTCAAAAGAGATACCACGGCCCCGTAACGTAAAAGGTAAAAGAAGGAACATGGGAGGGTTTTAGTGAGTAAAGATTTGACGCTCCTACCCCTCCGCTCTCTCCAATCGGGCGAAGTTATGTGATGATTGCCCTGCTACAAAAAAAGCTAGATGCGTCACCGTGCGTATTAAAAAGTCGTAATTTTTTATAAAATTCTATATGTTATATTCACTGCTATCTACTGTACCATAACGGCTTCATATATTCACTGTTACCATCCTTACAGTTCGAAGTGAAAGAGAGGAAGCGAAGGCAGGAGGCCGCAGAGGCAGCTGAACGCGAACAGCGCGAGAGAGAAGCTGCCGAAGCTGCCGCCGCCGCGGCCGCCGCGCAGGACGCCGTGGACCGCGCGCACACGCCGCAGGACCAACAGCCGCAGGGTATGTGGCGCAATACTAACTCTAATGATACCTGAGCTCAACGTCGGTTAGGTTATTGATGGATTATCTAAGCGTTATACATAATCTTATGATTATTACTCTGCGTTTGCATTGGTGAAGCTTTCACATACAACATGTTGCAGTGTCTATTTCTCCCCTCTCTTCTCTTTCCAGTATCTCATCAGACAGAATGTTCGTGTGCATATTTCACCAGTGTAGACGTTAAATGTAAAAGCCCAATCGATAAATATTGAATTTTCAATCATTTATAATATGTAACGTCACAGGGATTTTTCTTATTAAGGAATTTATGATGTTATATTACTTTTGGAAAAACCTTGAATTTTCATTGATCGGGTTTTTACACAAACATATTTCTCCAAACGAGACAATTTTTGCAAAATATGATCTGAATTTAAACTTGACAATTGGTATAATTTCAATAAATATTAAGCAATTTAAAATCCAAATTATAACAGAAGAATAATGTGAGACCATCTAGTCAAAAACACAGAAAAGAACATTTCCATTCTAAAAGATTAACATCACTTCGTCTCACGGATTGCAATGTAAGCACGCATGTGTAATGTCTTCTTCTAGCACTGTCGAATCAAAATGTCAACTATTCAGTAAAAACGATATATTTGAAACTTCCACTAACTTTCACCATAACGGTGAATGCTGCTTGCATATTGCAATAACACTTACAATTAGATATTTTGATAAAGTATACTTTTAATTAAACAAAGTGTAGGAATTTTTACTTTAAGTATAAAGAAATTAAGCACATTTCGCACTACAGCCTAAGAAGGCTTACGGCAATGCTTGCCGCTTTACGTGTGAATTATACTTTATGCCCTTTTTGATTCGCTTATTCAGTCGACGAACAAAACCGACCCTAATGACAGTATACTATCGGTTCGAATTTCGAAACGATAAAGGAATCCCGGTTCTGTTAGTCGGCGGAATATCGCGTGTGACAAAGAGCCGTTACTTACCGATGTGTTGTCCACACATGCACACGCGTAGTCGTAAGGAGAACATCCACTAAAGCGGCTGAGAAGGCCCAAGAACGACCGCATTCCCAGCCAGGTAATAAGAGCGCTTATTATAAACCTACCGATGTAAAAACATACCCGGCTGTTAGCATGAGCTTCTACAGTAGTTTAAAATGGGTGTACTCTGTATTTCTGTCGGGTTACACTGCGCTCGAAATAGTTAGAAACACTTGGGGAGTTAGATAAATAACTGTGATTAATTTTTATTATTAGCTTGAAAGCTTTTATTGTGCATATTAAGGAATTTTCTTTCGTGTGTAGGTTTAATTTTGTAGGTTATTTTTACGTAAACCGTAGTTGGGGTTCTAGCACAGTTTTCGTTTATTGCACGATTTCAATTTATTCTTCACATTACACGATCTTGACTTTTATTAAGGTGACGGTTTTCTTTCTGTCAATTCATCATCACACGAATTTCTTTTATCATCGATTCATGGCAATCATGGTTCGGGGCTTAAAACCATTGTTTTTTTTATAGGAAAAAATATCATAACCACATGAAAGTCTTAATTTCTCATATTGTTTTATACCCCGATATTCGAATGTCTTTCGTTCATCAATATTTTTAGAATATATTACTTATTTTTAAATTATACCCGTATATATTTCATTATACACTATTTTGTGACGTCATACTGCTAATCACGGTGATGGTTTGATACTCTGTCATGTCTGTACTATCTCTGTTTCATTTTAATGAGGAGTTGTCATTTCATATAGAATCCCTGCTAGTGTGGTGGTTGTGTCTTACAAAACGTATGATATCGAAATGCTCTCGTATACAAAAAAAAAGTCTTATAGAAACGATTTTTTATTTAATTTCATGTTTTTGTATACGAGTGCGTAAATGTAAAAATATAAAAAAATACAGAATATTTAATAGTGATTGAGACTTGTTACGGTAACATGTGTAGCACGACAAAACTTTGTTGTAAAGATAGTCTTAAGTATCTCATTTCGTCTGCCGGGGGACTGTGAGTCCAAGCCTTACACTCCCTTCCTCTCCACCCATAATGGGACAAATCATTTGATGATCCGAAAAAAACATCGACTAATAACAAATGTCGTGCTGCACATGTTAACCAAGTCACACTATCTAGTGGGGAAGCTAGCTCGAAAACTCCTTGCAACAATTTTATTATTACTTTTTTATCTCTAAGTCGCGTTCGATGCTTTCTGTACTCTTGTTCAAATGGAGCTGACTCCAACAAGGTAGGTATCACCCTGTATACTTACTATAAGCTTCACTGTCTTTGCTTCCTATATATTACGCATCAGCTTTGTCTATAGCTTTATATATTATTTATATTATATGATATCCGAAGTAAGTATATTCAATTATTTAAATAATGGGCACAATTCTAGTCATCACTTTTAATCACTAAACACAAGGGGGTAAGGTTTGCCATTGTTGCTTTAAAATGGGATTTAACTTGCTTTGTTTCATAATAAAAAATAATGTTAAAAAAATAAATTGACGATTCAGGGAATTTAGGTAGGGTTTGTTAACTGGAATGTCGACATTTCTATATCTTTTAATTATTATAAAATAACTTCGAAACTTAATTTGTGTAGTGAAATAATAGGTAACTCGTATGTGTAGCATGTATGTTGATATTTATTTGTAACTGTGTACAAGTGTTCTATTATTTTATTGCAAAACCTTTTTAAAACTACTTCCATTAAGAAACCAGGCAAAATGTGGGTATATATATACACCAGCCTGTGGTATATTATTATATATATACAGGTCTTAAAATATGTTTTTTTTATCAGTTCACATTACCTTTTTTATTCTTATGAGACATCCATTACGACTGCGCAGTGGTTGAGCGATCGACTGCTGCGCTGTGAGTCGCGAGTTCGAGCTTGGCACGGAATAAATATTTGTATGACCTACAAGTAGTTGTTTCGGGTCTGGCTGTTTATGTATGTGAGTTTAAATGTTTGTAATCGCACATACGACATAGAAGATATACCTAGTGTGGGGCAAAAATAAAATAAAAATACGACCCATCACGTATGTAGAGTATAACAAGTTTACTGAAATAAAATTCAATAAAATAAGAACATCGTGTACACAGTTCATAGCATGTAGCGAGTAATACGTAACGTAAGCATGTGTGAGCACGTAGTGTAGACGTAACTAGCACGTAGATGTAATGTACGCATGCAGAGCTGGGCGAGCAGTCCCCCGGTCCCGCCTCCCCCGCCCCCGCCGCCCTCGCCGCCACCCCGCAAGCCGTCACCGAGACCGACTCCCCGCCCCGACCCTCGACCTCGAAACAGACGCCCGCCAAACCTGCACGCCTGTCCAGTGAGTATTGTAGTGGTAACGTAGACCCTATAGTGTTAGTGGTGTGGTTCACATTTGAATGGGCTTGGTTTTGTGGGTTAACAGCAAGGACGACCATACTCCATAAATTAATAGAACATTAAAAGCTAGCTTAAACTTAAACGTCCATTATGTAGAGTGAAATTTCATTTACTGAGGACATTTCATTCAGAAGCACAAATACACATCTGTATAATGTCACTAATGTGAAAAAGGGAATTATTTTGATTCAATGTAAAAATACATATTTGCTGTCTGAGGTCAAATGGTGGCGAGAACTTCAAATCTGAATCACGACTAATGGATGTGAATGAAACTCTTAACCCGCTGTCTAGTAAAGGCGAAATGGTACCCTAACATGTACAGTGTATGTGTACCTTAAACTGCATGATAACATCTGTGTTTTTGTTATTCACCTACTACTTGTAACTGTCAGGTTTTAAAAAGAAAAAAAGTTTAAAATTTTCGCATGAAAACGCTTTTGTTTTTGCTGCGACGCAATTTTGTTTTATGTTGCTTTGAATCATTTTTGTTTTTTTTTGTTTTTCTCCCTCGTCCCGACCACCGTAATTCGCGGCCTGTCCTTTTAATGTAAAACGTTATACCTACCTTGAAACTCCTTCACGACCTTTTTTGTAACGTCGCACTTTCCTTGGAACCCTGCCTATTCCCATTCTGGCACGCACAGCACCCGGGACAAGTTCCACACCGGCCACGCCGTCTAGTTCCGGTAAGGTGAAGTCGCGGTCTCGAAGCAAGTCGCCGTTCAGGAGTTTCCGATGGAAAACGGCGAAGAAACTGCTGGCTGGAACTCATCATAGCGACGATGAAGGTATCCGTGGTAGGGGACGGTGATGGATGGATAGGGATTTCCGTCGCTGCTGAGCATAAGGTCCTGGGTTTGATTCCCTGTTCGGACAAAGTGAAGATAGAAGATAGAATATTCTTTATTATGTACACCATACAAGTTACAAGAATAACAATAGACAAACTTATAAATAAGGTGACACAATGGGCGGTCTTATCGCTAAAAGCGATCTTTTCAAGACAAAGTGTTCGTTTTCCGTCAATAATTTCTCAGAAGCACCCACGGACTCTGGATTTGTGCCCAGTTGATGGCAATAGGCTGCCCCCGTATTACATGGAACTTAACATAACCAGTCAAATGTCAGTGTACTATTAGGTGTAACTCTGTCTTCGGGGATTACAGATGTGATGTAATGTTATGTTATTTAAGGACCGTATTTAAATTTATATGCATTATATGCAGATAGTATAACAAGATTTTTTGTCATTGAAGAAAGCTGAAATACTTCTTGGAACATAAATACATAGTTATAATAATAACAACATCTGCAGTCTTCCAGATCAGCAAAAAGTCTTCATCACAGATTTATAATTTTTAACATTAACCCGTTGAATATCATTAAGTTCCTACGGGGGAACATAAGACAAGGGTCTTAAGTACCCACTAGGGAACATACGGTGTAGCTATCGGTTTAATGGAAAAACTTCGTTTGTCTAAAGGCCTACCTCGCTAAAACGTCATTTATCATTTATATTTCAGTTGAATTTTGGTGACCTAGGTAATCTGACGAACGTCCATACTGTCCATCCACGACCGTCCGCCCGCCGCTTACACGACGCCGTTTTTATGCCTTTTGAAGTTATGACAATTGTGTTGACGCGCTGCGCTTTGTTTGTGCTGCTGTGATTGTTACGCGCATGATATACTATCCTAGTTTATTTAGCCAATAAAAACAACTTTATAAGCGTGGCTTTCATTCAAAATTGTTAGGTACCGACATGACGCCTGCTTATCGAACCAATCACCTTATAGAACAAAATAATTTATAGGAGCAATATATTAGATGTTAGATTTAAGTCGTACATTATCACTGTCAGAATTAGTGAGCTTTTCAAACGAATTTTCTTTGCCTGAGTGTCTATACAGTTTTGACAGTTACAAAATTGATGATGCGAAGACGGCATTTCTGTGTAAGTACGTGTGTACGAAATGTAATGTTGTGTACAGAGGGCGCTAGTCCCGCGAGCGAGGACGAGGGCGTAGAGGGGACCTTGGTGCGGAAACACGAGTGGGAGTCCGCCGCTAAACGAGCATCCAACAGGTGAGAACCGTTATATTAGCCAAAACAACATAATTACAAACACAAAAATATTTTGCAGGAAGTACACACAGTTCATATTCAAATCAAAAGTAGAATCTGCATTGGCACTGGTGAGAAAATCACATAAAACTCGTTGATATTGTCTGTTTCTTTTTTTTGAAATCTTTATCTCTATAAGACAACATTTTATGTGAATGGTTCGCCAGTGTGAGCACACTGTAACAATTCACACCGAATTGTTTATTTCAATCAGTCCTCGAAGCCTGACTCTTATCTTATCGTAATGACAAAGTTTCCCCACTTGAATCTAAATGTAACCAGCATGCCAGAGATATATTTTTTGACGGTATGTTAAGCCAAGTCAGAGAGACCCATGGATGGTAAAAAAAAACTGACACCAGGTTAGCCACTAACTACACGAAAAATATCTAAATGTAGTATTGCAACCCTGTTAAATATCCACAGATCATGGGATAAGGTGTACGTGGTGGCCAAGGACGGTCGCATGTCGTTCTACAAAGACCAGAAGGCGTACAAGTCGGCGCCCGAGGCGCACTGGCGCGGAGAGGCACCGCTGGACCTTAACGGCGCCGTCGTAGAGGTCGCCGCGAATTACACCAAGAAGAAGCATGTCTTCCGTCTCAGGTATGTAGTTCTTATTGTCATGACTATTATAACATCCTGTTTTGTTTAAATATTAATGTGTAGGAAGGGTATAAGGTGAAGAAACATGAAATTAGTTAAAAATAATTTATAAGTGAAAAAGGTTTTTTTACACACTGATCTGACATGACATACTTTAATTCTGAAGCACCTAAAAATATGATTAGATTATTTCTAGGTGATCCTTTTAGATGTTCGTCCTTCACGAGGATATTGTTTTATTTTACTGCACGTTGTTTGTCCTCTTGTGTATAAAGCTACTTACGGTAAGTGTTAATATAGCCCCTTTCGCCTTATAACACGTTCGTATTTGTATGTTCCCCAGACTGAGCAGCGGCGCGGAGTTCCTGCTGCAGGCGCACGACGAGGCGGAGATGTCGTGGTGGCTGGAGGGGCTGCGGGTGCGCGCCGCTGCGCCCGCGCCGCGCTCGCACACGCTGCCCGCGCCCGCCAACCAAGAGCCCAAGCGACGCTCCTTCTTCACGCTCAAGAAAAAGTCAGTCACTCTCCTCTCTCAGCTATACGCTCCGTAGGACCGCACTGCATGACCACATCACCCATGTTTGTACCAACACCTTTAGGCGATTCGGGGCTTTCGGCGTTTGGGATTGTCTATAAGTGCGTTTACACGAGAAGAATTTTTTAACCTTCCAGAGGCGAGAATGAACTCGCTAGAAACCTAGGTGAAAACCTCCAACTCATGTGTCTTCACTTATCGTTAACGGAGTTCATCATTGTAGGCGGTTGACACACGTCGGTGTCGCCTTTAACTGACATTTAAACGATGCATTAAACATATGAAATTAATAAGTCGCTTGGCGTCTCGACTGAACATTTTCACTTCTTGAAGGCTGACAAATTCTCTTAGTATAAACGAGGCTTAAGATTCTGCTCTGATGCGCTGTCGTAGTTCTCTTTCCTGCAGGGTATTAAGACTTTTTCAACATGAGCTAGCCAGACTGTAAAGCATAGCTGGAAAATACATGCACCCAAACTTGTCAGAACAACCTTCAAAGGAAATCATCTACAGATCCCTCAAATCATCACAACGTGACATGAGCCAAACGGGGTTAAATCATGTCCTTTTTAAAGATGTCGTTTTATTTTTCTTATTTAGGCTTCGCTCTTTGGCGCTTGAGGAGGCGTCAATTACTCTCGTCTCCTTCCTTTGTTCTCCATAGGAAACTGCTAGTATGCAGCACGTGGGTATATCTGTACGAGGTTTCGGGGGATTGACAATTTTGTCTTCGGTTTGAATGTTTCATTTATAACATTCCATTTCGTTCCATTTTTCTGTCAGTTACGGATTCCTTCACGTGTCGTCGGTGAACGCTATTTTTAAAGCACACCATTCTATGTTGTAATACCTCGTGTTCATTCAGTGCTAACACTGACGTCCATGAAATATACAGGGTGGCCAGTTGATAGGCGTCCAAAGAAGAAAATTAGATGCCTTATACTAAGGGGTACCCGAATTACCCCCATGTATGTTCCGCGATTATTTGTAGTTTAGGAGCTAGAATTTTTTTAATTACTTTTTTCAAAATTTTCACCTAGCATTGGTTTTTATTTTTTATGTCTTTATTCCTATCATTTTTAGATATTCTTTTTTGTGGAATCTATTAGCGATAGCAATAGCTACCATGCAAAAAAAAACCGTTTGCCTAGGCATTGTTGAACTTACCACAAAATTGGTCCAAAGTTCAAAATTACCATTAGAGTTCGATAATCAAAAATGTTCAGAGCTTAAAAAAAAAATAAGGTAGGGGTGCCAGAGGTTTCTAAATGATCTTAAAAACTCCTATGGACCTTCAACAGACAAAATCGGTAAAAAAATATAGAGCTTGATCGGGGATTATTTCCTGTAATTAGCGTTGATAGCAATAAAGGTATTTTTACAGTTATTGTTATATTTGGGATTTCTTTATTTTTGCCACTTTTATGATAAAAAAATACGGTACCTAGATAGTTTACAAATTTTATTAAAAACACGTTACAAAAGGTTTTCAAAGTGCGGCCTTACCACAGAAATGCACAATCTACATCTACGGAGGAAATTGTCTTATAGTTGTCAAAAGGCTTCTCTGTTACTTCTTACATTTCCCGCTTCTTCAATTTTCCATTTTAGCTCTTCCACATTGTTAGTGTCCCGTGCGTACCATCACGAGTCTGGACGGCAGCTCGAAAGGTGGTGGTAAACTAATTGGTAGTTTACCGTTGAGAACGCCGGACCACATTTTCACACTGAAGCGGTGTTGAAAATTTGATGGTCTTACGGAATGAGGATTCTCGATAACGGACTATGGAGAATCCATAGCCAGACCGCTGTCCAAGCTCGATGGAGCCACCTACAAAGAGTTCTTGAAGAATTACCAATTTTGCTGTCAGACGTTAACTTAACACTGAGACGAGACATGGTTTACAACTAAAAGACAATTTCCTCCGTAGATGTAGATTGTGCATTTCTGTGGTAAGGCGGCACTTTGAAAACCTTTGTAACGTGTTTTAATAAAATTTGTAAACTATCTACCGTATTTTTTTATCATAAAAGTGGCAAAAATAAAGAAATCCCAAATTATAACAATAACTGTAAAAATACCTTTATTGCTATCAACGCTAATTACAGGAAATAATCCCCGATCAAGCTCTATACTTTTTTACCGATTTTGTCTGTTGAAGGTCCATAGAAGTTTTTAAGATCATTTAGAAACCTCTGGCACCCCTAACTTATTTTTTTTAAGCTCTGAACATTTTTGATTATCGAACTCTAATGGTAATTTTGAACTTTGGACCAATTTTGTGGTAAGTTCAACAATGCCTAGGCAAACGTTTTTTTTTTGCATGGTAGCTATTGCTATCGCTAATAGATTCCACAAAAAAGAATATCTAAAAATGATAGGAATAAAGACATAAAAAATAAAAACCAATGCTAGGTGAAAATTTTGAAAAAAGTAATTAAAAAAATTCTAGCTCCTAAACTACAAATAATCGCGGAACATACATGGGGGTAATTCGGGTACCCCTTAGTATAAGGCATCTAATTTTCTTCTTTGGACGCCTATCAACTGGCCACCCTGTATATACTTCTTTTCGAAATACTTCGTGGGATATCAACGCAGCCAGGGTCTAATTTCGCCACATTCGATACTCACACTTGCACCATTGACTAACCTTACAGTGCCTGTACGGCCTATATTTGTATTCCTAATCTAGGCACTAACTCTTGCTTGCTGATCTTTAATGCTTTCTGTTTTCAATGATTGTTTGTTTGATTTTCAATTTTATATGTATTAATAATATGTTACTAATGTGTTATTATTTCCACAGCTAAACAGTTAGGAGCGTGTGGAGGCGGGCGCAAGTTTCCTCATTATGCTCGCGCAGCGTCCTCGCGCCGCGTGCAGTGCGCGCTACGCCCGCGGGCGTGCGTGCCGTGGCCGCACGCCCGCGCGCCGTGGCCGCACGCCACGCACGCGCCGACGACGGACGCCGCGTATTTCTCACGACGCTTGCAGCTGTAAGCTTTGCTAATGACGAAATTGTCGACTCGCGGCACTATCGACCGTCGACACGGTTCAATGTTATTATTATTAATATTATTTTTTTGTTGCGTACGAAACGTTATTTGAGACTGTTCGGTATCTGAGTGTTCGATCGTTCGCCCTCGTAAGCCGTATTTATTGTTCGATATTCGTATCGAAGATTGAAGATATTATAGTAGATTTTATCCAGGTATGTACGATCCCACCCCTCGAAAGTGTAATTGTTATGATATGAAACGATTATGATTAAATGAAATACATATTATTATTATAAAATTCTAAATGCGTCGCTATTTATACATAGATGATTTTAGTGTTTAAATTCAGATTGAGAATATATATATTTTAATTATTTATATTAAAAATGGAGCTAGTGTAATGTAAATTCAGTTGAACTAGAAATGTATGTCGTGCGATTTACTAATGATTCAGATTAAAAATAATAAAAAAAAAGTTTTAAACTATTAATGACCAATGTAATACCAATCGACGGAATTTGACTATCGCATTTGATAATGTTTAACTTAGCTAAGACGATGGAAGATTGTAACCGCATTTACATTCAATAGACGATGTCCCAGTGGATTGACATTTTACTAATTGTATCGACAGCTTTGCTACGTCGGAGCAATGCGAGAAAAATTATAACGTAAGCTACGTACATAAATTGTATTAGATTTAATTTTCATTATAAAGTGTCTTCTCTCGACCGTCGGTCGCCGCTGTCCGCTTACAAATGCCGCATTTAAAATAATTATCAGATTTCTTCTTAGATTCTCGTTGTTAGGGAGGGAGTAGATTCTAGAGTCGGCTCTGTAGCGCGGCGGGCGCGGCGACCGGCCGTCCTTACATAGTAATCCAAGTTGTAAGTATGCTTGATCGCCTCATAAGTGCTTCTACGAAATGACGTATTTCTATTATGAACATTAATTTTGTAATAATTATTTTTACTGCCAATTTCACAAATTGTTAATTTTTATAAGTAATAAATAATTATATAACTAAAATTTCACTTTTCATAATTATTACGTACACACATTTTTAGTTCTATTCGTGTTATGGTTATTGTATATTTGGCGAGTGTGGTGGTGTTCGCGAGGCGTAGGGTACACTATGTCGCCGAACTACTGCCACATTGATCACTGCATGTTTCGTAAACCTATGTTTATACTTATTTTATTTTAAAGAACTTTCTTTATTGATGAGAATATAAAATAAATGATGTTTTCAAATAATACTGTCTTTTATTTCCGCTATTTAAACCCGATAAAAATAGCATATAACTTCAATATGGAAGATAACATAATATTTTGTTCAGAGGTGTTTAAGTGAAGACTTTTGACAAAGTTTTTTTTATGTTATCTTTAGCTGTAAGTCGTCCATGTTTTAATAAACAAATAAAAACTTATTCGACATGGATCTGAAAGTGTAGTGTATAAAAATTAAATGTAAATACATCACACTGACCAACATGACCAAGATGTTTTTGTTCACATTGTAATGGCGAAATGATAATTAGCTCACCCGTACAAAAATTCAAACCGTATTGATAACTTTAGCGATTACGATATTGGCTCCCATGCAAAGAGTTGTTCAATCACACTCTTAAGACCACATTTTTCGGATATAAGAAGTATATATGAAACTAGCTGTTCCCCGCGGTTTCTCTCACGCTGCTCAGCACTTGTTGGTCGTAGCGTGATGTTATATAGCCTTCCTCAAGAAATGGACTATCAAACACTAAAAGAATTTTCCAAATCCAACCAGTAGTCCCTGAGATTAGCGCGTTCAAACAAACAAACTCTTCAGCTTTATAATTATGTAAGTATAGATTAATTGACGATCTGAAAGGTAATTTTAACAAAACTTATCCAGATGACCGAAGAGGCATATAGTCTTATAAAAATAATAATATAATGAGCACCGCAAGATGAGACTAGGTCAAAAGTATTTCCTGTTATCAACTATCTGTTATCAAGATATTGATATCGACTATCACATTACTAACACTCAAAATTCTTCACACTCAGAGATAAAAACAGCATTTTCTCACGTTGATCCTCTCAAGACTGCATCATACAAGTGTTTAGTAAATTGTTAGAAAAATGTTAGCTCAACTGCTATATCTGTGGCCCCTGTTCGTGCTGGGTGCAAGTGGTAACGTGTGTGAGGGTGGGGAGTGTGCCCGGCAGTCTGCTAGAATTGTGGGAGGAGAAAGAGCTGAGCAGAATGGTAGACCTTTCCAGGTAAGCCAGGAAAAAGTGGAAATTAACTAACGAGGATGTTAGTGTCTGTTCACAGTTTTAAAATGAAATGGAATGGATTTCATTTTAAAATTGCTGGATGCTGGATTAAGTGAAAAGGAACATTAAAAAAAAATGCGTCAAATTTAAAACTGTGTGGAACATCACACATGTAATTCCTTTTTTCTTTTTTTAATGGCATCTCGCAGTTTGACCTACGAGGTCGTTATCTGCTTAACCGGTCAATGTAATTCCTTTATTTATTTATTATGAGCATATATTGTCCCACTCAAATTCATTTACGTGGTATATGGTACATTTGTATGGTCTTAAATATAAACAAATGACTCATCATATTCTGCCACTGCATTTCTTGCTTTTTGGTGTTCAGTGGTTATTTTTGCCCATTGCTTCTCCAACATGCGGCGACACCATACAACGACACCCGATTATATAAACCAGATATAGGTACTTTAAAAAAAAGTAAATAAACTTAAAACGATAGTTATCTAGTAAAATATAAAATACTGTTTCTAAACACGACAATCTCTAGACTTTGTTGTGTTATACGTATACGGTTGTATTGTTTCTTCATGAAAGGTTGCAATATAGCGACGTTCAATACCCTCCTCGATATTGACCTGTCCTAGAAACTTCAATAAAAATTCAATGCGAATTCAATATTTTCGGATATCAGACCAGTGGTCCACCAAGTAGGCAGATATTTGAAATCATATTTTTTTGTTGTAAAAACCTATTATTCAGGTGGCCTTATACTCGCGAGTGGGCACGACTGGAGAGTTGGGCTTCTGTGGCGGCTCACTCTTAAACCAGGAGTGGATTATCACTGCAGCACACTGTCTCTTCCACAACGGAGAAGAGGTCAACCATGTGCAGGTACTTTGGCAACAAATCTATAAATTGGTAAAATACAACTCTTTACAAAGTCAAACATTCACATTTCACCCATTTTTTTTACCGGGAATTTATTTTTTTTGGAGTAAAAAGTTTACCTCTAACATTTTGCTGATGGTTGCATTGTAGTATAGGGGCATGGATGAATTTTAAGTGTTACCATTAAAAAAAAATATTTTTGAGTTTGTCCAACATGAGACAGGTACAGAATGATGATGTTGAACTAAATAAAAAAAGTCGCAATTTCCAGGCAATTCTGGGCGCTCATTCTCTGTATGATCGCTACGAGAATGGCCGTCGAGTTGTGAATGTGGATGAGCTGGTCGTTCACCCTAACTACGATCCCGATACTTTCACGAACGACATCGCGTTAGTCAAGATGGCCAATGTTGTACAGCTGACAGGTAGGTTTTAGAATAAATCAGAGAAGTATTTCTATGTTTTAGGAGCTAAGAAGAAAAACCTTCATAAGGCCGCTCGAGTTTCGAGGATAAGACAGGGAATGTAGAGTTTTAACCTCTTTATATATTAAAATCCTTTTCCCTCTTAGTCCTAGTATAGACATCTTCTGCTTTGTTGACATTAGACTTGTCCTTAACACAACTCTCGGACGGCACGGTTGGCGCAGTGGCTGAGCGATCGACTGCTGCGGTGCGTGTCGCGGGTTCGATTCCCGCACGGAACAAATATTTGTATGACCTGCAGATAGTTGTTTCGAGTCTGGGTGTTTGTGTATGTGAGTTTAAATGTTTGTAAACGCACCCACGATACAGGAGAAATTCCTAGTGGGGCAACGTTTTTATAAATAAAAAAATAACTCTATTCTGTTTCTGCTTTCGAATTCACTTCCGAAATTCTTCGCTAATGAATATACCTACCCAATTTTACCCAAGGTAGAAAATATAATACAGCCAATGAAAATCTAATTATTACCTTTATTTAACCACTAGCTGTTCTCCGCGGTTTCACCCACGCTGCTCAGCACCTGTTGGTCGTAGCGTGATGTTATATAGCCTATAGCCTTCTTTAAGAAATGGACTATCCAACACTAAAAGAATTTTCCAATTCCAACCAGTAGTTCCTGAGATTAGCGCGTTCAAACAAACAAACAAACAAACTCTTCAGCTTTATAATATTAGTATAGATATATAGTATAGTATAGATTAGTATGGATAAAGTTTACCCCGTTAATGTAAAATGATGTCCTGCATATTTTCCGATCCCAAGACCGAGTCGGAGGGTTAACTCGCAAATACGAATCGCCAATGAGTAAGAGATCCCATATTAATCTCGCATATTGTTCTAAAATAATTCACTCTCCTTACATATACATTCACACGCCCTCCCATACTATAACGTACTTTAACTCTCCCCATACAAAGACACTCAACCCATAAACACACCCACATCTCACTCATCATACCGCATCACACTCCAGCGCGCTAAGTATCACCCTTTATACTTTTCCATTTTTTGATTTCCTGAACATACTGTTATCTTAAATAACTACTAAGATTACGTAGCATACGAAGGGCGGAGCATTCTAACACAAGCAAATTAATTGCTCAAAAGTATGCTCTTTAATGTAACTAGTTAAGTTACTGAATAAACATTTATTTCGTCCATTTATTGATTTCTATACATAAAATTACATTTTTAAATATTTCTTAAATACAAAAATTAAAAAAAAAACATTTAAAAATATAAAAATAGTAGCCCACCGGTATCGGGAACAGGGTCCAAGCTACCGGCGGTCAGGGCTCCAGAGAAAGGAACCTCCTAACAATACGAGCCGTGTCCAGGAGTACCGCTTTCTGTATCAAGCCCTTGATCCAGCTGCCTAACGAGAGCCTCCTCAGGTATTGGTCGAGGCTCTTGGCAATTAAGCCATTGGCAGATACGACTATCGGCACAATGATCGCTGAGTCCACATCCCACATGTCGACAACCTCGCGAGCCAAGTCAATATACTTGATTTGTTTATCTTTCTCGGCTTTCACGAGGTTCTCATCATGCGGGACTGTTATGTCAACAATCATTGCGCGCCGCTCTGATCGATCCACCACCACTATATCAGGCTTGTTGGCAACAATAGTCCTGTCAGTGATGATGGAGCGATCCCAGTACAATGTGATATTGCCATGTTCAAGAACTGGGTCGGGCTCATACCTGTAGTACGGCACTTCCGATTCCACAAGGTTGTATTTTAGAGCAAGTTGCTGATGGATAATCCTGGCTACAAGGTTGTGTCTATGCAAGTACTCTCCGTTAGCTAGACGCGAACAACCGGAGATAATGTGTCGTATTGATTCTCCCGGACGGTGGCATGCCCGACATATGTCAACCGTGCCGTCCTTCACAATAAATCTCCGGTAGTTATTTGTCATCATAACTTCATCCATAATTGCACAGACAAAACCTTCGGTTTCTCCAAAGAGGTCCCCGGAACGTAGCCAGGCTACGGACGCTGATTGATCTACATCGGGTCCATGTAGGGCCCGGAAAAAGCGTCCGTGAAGCTCCTTACTCTGCCATACCTCCTTGCGGTCGTTAGTGTCAAGCACTACAGGTTTGCGCCAGTTCTCTTTAGCCAAGGAGAGCGGGGTGAGGCCTTTGTCCATTGCAACCACATCCCGATGCATTCCCACGTCGGATTCTAGGAAATATTCCCTGAAACTGCATATCTCGCGATTGTGGAGAGTCTTGGCGTTTAAAAAGCCTCGACCTCCACAACTCCGCGAGATATACAGTCTCATAACCGAGGAGCGTGGGTGATGCATACGAAATGCCGTTAACAATGTACGGACCTTCCTATCCAGAGCGTCCAGTTCTGTTTGAGTCCATTTAAGTATGCCGAAAGAGTACATCAAAACCGGCATGACCCAACCGTTGAAAGCACGCACCTTGTTTCCGCCTGATAAAAGACTATTAAATACTTTTCTCAGGCGGCCGAAGAAGCGTTCCTTCAACGATTGCTTCATGTCAGCGACATTGATGCCCAGCGCTTCCGACATCCCCAAATACTTGTAGGTTTCGGTTGCTGAGAGGGATCTAAGGTTTATGGAATCTGAGAGCTGGGTTCCCACAGATTCCACAATTTCCCCTCGCTTTACGTGCATGACCGCACATTTGTCCACACCAAATTCCATCCTGATGGCGCCACTGAAAGTTTCAGTTACCTTCAGTAGCTCCATCAGCTGCAAATCGTTGGGGGCAAAGAGTTTCAGGTCATCCATGTAAAGGAGGTGAGATATAACCTGACCACCTCTCCTCAATCGATAGCCCAGACCTGAATTCTCCAGCAACGTGCTTAGAGGATTCAAGGCTAAGCAGAACCAAAGTGGACTCAAACTATCGCCCTGGAAAATACCTCGCTCTATCCTCATCGGTTCACTATTCCTCTGAATCTGCCGACATCCTGGATAGCGAAGGACCGTATTCCATTGCCTCATACACGAGCTCAGGAAGGTGCGCAGAGTTGCATCAACTTTATACAACTCTAGCACCCTCATGAGCCATGTATGTGGCACGGAGTCATAGGCCTTCTTATAGTCTATCCAACATGTCGACAGATGTCTTCGAGAACGGCGAACCTGTTGGCTAATGGCCATATCAATGAGGAGCAGCTCCTTAGTACCGCGGGACCCGTTCCTACATCCATTTTGAGAAGCAGACATGATAGAATTGTCATCAATGTGTTTAGTGATTTTAGCTCTCAAAATGGATGTAAGAACTTTATAAAGTGTCGGAAGACACGTAATTGGT
Source organism: Ochropleura leucogaster (assembly GCA_958449745.1). Classification (NCBI taxonomy): domain Eukaryota; kingdom Metazoa; phylum Arthropoda; class Insecta; order Lepidoptera; family Noctuidae; genus Ochropleura; species Ochropleura leucogaster. The sequence goes on from OY288212.1 coordinate 6,402,793, forward strand.
CTATAATTTTTGGGTTCCGCCGTACTACCCGATTTATGGAGCAGGTGGGTTATACCAGTTGTCAGAAACTTGGGTAGCGACCCTGACTCTAAGGCTGTCTGGAATAGGGTTGCCAAACAAGCGTGCGACCTCTGAAAACATTTTATTATTATTATTTATGTTGACGTTTCCAGATATGATAAACACGGTCCAACTCCCGTACAGGAACATATCGTCCTTCAACTTCGCGGGGGCAGCCGGTACCATATCCGGGTGGGGTATTGCAGCTGAAGGTTTGTCATTCAGAATTCCTACCTACCTAGTAATTAATTAAAATCTTTAATTTTCTATGAGATACTGCAAGTTTTCTGCGACAAATTCGATTGAATTAATAAATTATTTATAACATCATAGATAATTTATTAATTCATCGAGAATAACATCAATAAATCTACATGAATATAAACACTGAATAGCTTGATTGTTTTGAGTTAAGTAAGTCTGGTAAATTAATAAAATAACATTTAGAGGTAGGAAGAAAAGGGTTTATAGCTCTCCCTCTTCTAAAGAAAAGCGAGGATCATCCAACCAGAAGAGTTGGTCCTCGTGTCTTCTTAAATTCCTCCCTTTTCTCACGGGAACCCGACAGTTGTTTGTCGGGTTCTCGCAAATAGGAGTTGAAGAATTATCCGCGAGCTAATCGCGGATAATTCTTCAACGCAGTTAGTTCTTCAGTGGTTGCATAGATGGCGCTTTTTGGCGCGTTCATATTTGTGTCGCTACAAACATAACTACCACTCCTGTAATCGTCGTAGGGTTATGCGGAGGCGTAGCCAATAGTACCCACATTGCACTGCCAATTAATTTTAAGTGCCAGGTAATATGGGGGCCGGCCTATTGCAATCAACCTGCCACAAGTCCAGACTCAGTGACTGCTACTGAGAAATTCCTGATGAAAAAACCTAACAACGATATGGCTTGGGATCGAGTCCATTACTTCTTGCTCAGCAATCACGATTGGGACTAGTCTGAAAATCGACTACCACACTGTATAGTCGGATCATTGGCTAGGCGATTGACTGTTGCGCTACATGTCGTGAGTTCGATTCCCGTAAGGAAAATAAATTGTATGACTTAGGTAAAGATAGTTGCTCCGAGTCTGGCTGTTTGTGGATGTTTATGTTTGTAATTGCACCCACAATACAGAAGAAATTTATCAAAAAAAAAGTTCTTGTCATCTTTTGTCTTTGACTGACTTTCTAATATATTTTTTTTATTTATTTATATTTACTTACAGGGTTTTGTCGCTTAGCGACCACATCAACCAAATTATTAAATTGCCTTATCTTCAGTGGGTTTCAACAATAAACAATAATATTTATGTCTTTCTCTACAGGAGTGACGTTCATTTCACCTACGCTTCGTCAGAAGCTGATGACGGTGATAACAGATACGACGTGCAATGTGTACTACTTCAACCAGCTCCCTGAGAACTCCATGTGCGCCTTCCTAGCAGGCTCCGGCACTTGCAAGGTAATATTTATACTGCTTAGCAACTTACATGTGGTCCAGGTAAAGTCAATCAGGTTATTGCCGAAAGAACGCCCAGGAAGGTATGCGGTTCGGCAATCATCATCTTACTTCGGAAATACGAACGTGCGTCGATTAAATTTAATTGGTATAGAGCTGTAAAAGCTATTTGAGCTGTGATTTGTATAGTTGATGATGGATTCTAAATAGTTTTTCTTAAAGCAAAAGTTACTTATTACGGATTTAAAAATAAAGGATCACAAAACGACTGTAATTAAAAAAAAATATTAAATTGTGGGGTAACCAGCACATGACTAGATAAACGGAACAGAGACAAAGCTTCCTAAGAACGTCCAAAATTTTTACCTATTTTGGTAGGGTTGTCACAATAGGTTAAGACAAATAAAAAAAAAACATTTGTTAAATAGTTTTATTATTCAGTATGATATAATACTTTAGAAATTACTTACTCTAATAATTTTCTTTTTATAATTTACCCACCCACATACCTACAAATGATTACTAAAAGCTTGTAATAATAACAAAAAGGTAAAAACATACCGTATAGTATTCTCTTCTTATTAAAAAAGGGTCATGCAATACAATAAAGGTATTTACTTGAAAAAGTAATAATCAAATATTTAATTACATATTGTACTCCTAGGGATACTTAAAGTGCAGTGCAATAAACAACCATTATTATTAATAAAATACCACGTGTTATATTAAAATATTCAAACTTGTAAATAACAAAACAAAAAACGTGCGTCGCACGAACCCTGTCAACTGGCTGTGCCTGCGTAAACCGGTTTTTTCCAGTCTCGCCGCGTACGCGACAAGCGGCCAGTGGTCACGCACACATGCTCCGCTTGCTTGTAGTTGTGCAACCGATTTGCGCGGTTGTATGAAGCTTTGTCTCTGTTCCGTTTATCTACTCATGTGGTAACCAGGCAGAAAATAGAATGTTGCCTTTTTCTTTAACCTTTTTTCTTATCATTTTTGACAAGAGTAAGGAAAAATATTTTTGAACATTTCTTTTAGTAACAGAGTCGTAACTATTTTTTCAAAATGATTGATTTAAAGTTGTTTATTTTAGACCTAGCTTGGGACATGGACTATTGTGATTATTTACCGTAGTATTAGTAGTAGTATTTGGGACAATCATGAGTAGGCCGAAACTAAGACAAATATTAGTATTAATTGGATGTGCGAACAAGATGCGAAGCTAATGCAGATGGATAGGTGTTAATTAATATGATCCTCTCATACTTAAGTACTAACGCTGCTGTAACAACAACATTGTAAAACTATGTAAATGATTTTAAAAGAGTAACCACTTGCCGGTTTTTCTCCATACGAAACGACCAACCCGAACCGTGCATCTTTTCTCGACGTTTTATAAGTGCCCATGTAGGCCTATGTGAAATAAAAATATTTTGAATATTTACTAAATGTCAATTTAGTCTGCTATCAGTTTATCTTCAATCTATCTTTTCCAGGGCGATAACGGTGGTCCCCTGACGATATTTCACAACGCATCTGAAGAGATTATTTTGGTAAGTCTTTGTAATCATCACTCATCAATCGAGAAGCCCATGGCTTACAACTACCGCTCGGGTCGATCTTGAGGTTAAGCCGCGCTTGTCTGGGTTAGTCTGTGGATGTGTGGCCACCTATTATATACCGAGGTTCCTCTGTGCCTCGACAAGCAAGTCGCAAGTTAAGGCGTTGGTTCTGGCTGTCGATTGGGTTTTACAATAGGAATTTCACATTAGCTGCCCGGAGTTTGCAAGTTGGTAGTACTGGACTCTGAGAGTGATGGAACAGAGAGTGCACTTGTACCTTCGCACTTGTGCACCATAATATCTCCCGCGCCGATAGCTAATCTCCGCTCCTATTGGTCACCGTGCCCGAAAACGGTCAGGTGGACATTGAACTGTAAATATAATAGGAGAATGATGGATTGGTTGTTTGTGCCAGGTGGGAGTGGCATCATTCATCAGTGCCGATGGCTGCAACGCCGATCAACCCTCAGTTTTCACCAGGGTGCAACGATACCTCGACTGGATCAGCGAAATTACTGGAGTTGAAATCATTTAAAACGATTACTAATAGTTTATAAATAAAATAATTACACTTATCTGTTTTGGTTTTTTTTTAATGCACCTTAAGCTGTATTACCTTATTCATTATCTACTTTTAAGCCGTATTTTCCCAGATTTGTATTATTTACTGTTTTAAGAAATCCATTTGATAAATATAAAGATAATATCAACATATTAAACATTTTGTAAGCAGGACAAGTAATGCCTGTTTTTCCATCTTAGAAATCTAATCAGAACATGAAGTCTTTTTTTTTTTTTTCGGGTGGGAAATCATCCAATGATTTCCCCCGCTCTGGGCGGAGCAGGGGGGCATGTCAGACTTGTACTGACTAAAACCCACCCATGTTTCTTCTATTGCCCTTTACGTTCCGAGGCCGCGGTATCTCTTTCGAACAACCCGCAACTCCGGCAGGCGGAGGCTCTGGCAAGCCCCTCTGTTTTGCTGACTCTCTTTGAGGCGCGCGTGTAACACGAACGCGCCGTCGACACGGCCTGTCGTCAATCGACGGACGGACGGTGAACTACCCATTGCTCACCGCCCACAGGCCCCCATCTACGGTGGCCGGGAGTCGTCTCGCGGCGCCCGCCGCCATGGGCGTCTCCCGCGGCGGCTGGGTTGGGCAGATGTTCTCTCCCTCAAACGCCCGGCCACCTCCTTTGCTAGCATTACTGCTTCGCAGAAGGTGGTGACCGGTTCCCATTCCCTCTGACCATGGCCTGAACCAGGGCCGGACGCGAGAGATCGCCGCCGCCGACCGCCTCTACGAGGGCACGGCGGTGCTCCGCCCCGCGCTGGGCAGATCGCCACTGTGTGCTCCACCGTGTCGTCCGGGCGATCGTCACAATGGTGACACCCGGGCGCTTCCTCCCGCCCGATGATGTGCAGGAACCTCCCGAAACTTCCGTGTCCGGTGAGGACCTGCGTCAGGCGGTAGGTGAGGACGCCATGACGCCTCTCCAGCCACTCCTCAAAGAGGGGACTTACCGCAACATGAAGTCTTGAGTTGGATTCCCGGGTCGGGTAAAGTGTTATTGGGTTTTTCCCCAATCAGTAAATTCTTCTTATATAAACTCGGCGCAGACACAGGCAGGGAATCTGTTGGTCTGGTATACTGTTAATAATGCTAACGGGCCTGTTGGTCTAGTGGTTAGTGGCCCTTGAGCCGGAGGTCGTGGGTTCGATTCCCACCCAGGACAAACTTTGTGTGATGAGCACGATTGTTTGTTCTGTGTCTGGGTGTGATTTATCTATAATATGTATGTATTTATAAATTATTTAAGTATGTTTATCAGTTGTCTGGTTACCATAACACAAGCTCTGCTTAGCTTGGGATCAGATAGCCGTGTGTGAGTTGTCCCAAGATATTTATATTTATTATTATTAAATGCTCTACGCCATGTTAAAGCCAAAATAGTACAAGTGACAACGTGTGGGCGCACCTAAATTCGCATTAATGTTTATTTATTCACGGGCCACGTTTTTTCAATCCATTCGTAACCATCCATCATTGATTAATAAAATAAGTCTCAAGACATTGATTATACTACTATTGTACTTGCGTATCTCGCATAATATATTCGTGATAAGGTACATACGATTGTGCTGCAATCAGATCATTAATTCCGGTACCTGAAAAACATTAAAAGTATAATGGCATATTATGGCATATATCTAATATATAAAATTCTCGTGTCACAGTTTGCGTTCCCATACTCCTCGGAAACGGCTGCACCGGTTTAAAAGAAATTTTGTGTACAGATCGGGTAGGTCTGAGAATCGGCCTACATCTATTTTTCATACCCCTTAGTGAGCAGCGGGTGAAACCGCTGGGCACAGCTAGTGGTAATATATAAATAAGTAGCGACAGGGTTTGATCACCTCAGCCTACAATAGTGCACTCTCTAGGGGCGGAGTACTGAGGGGCCTGCCAGGGTCTGCCGGGGTTTCAGGACACCGGAACACAAAGGGCAAAAGAAAGTATGATTCTCCCACCCGCTCCACCCAAAGCGGGTTAGGTTATATGATGATTTGCCATCCCTAAAGAAAAACCGGCTGAAGGCGAGACAAACTCGCGTAGCAAGGCAAGGCTTCAGTACAAACTTGCGACATAAACGGGCATATACTTAACTGCGTAGACGTAAAGGTTTTCTTTTTACAGCACAAAGGGACCACAGACTTGAGTATATGATTTTGATTTCAACTCGATACCTCTAGGCGTTCCCGAGATAATACAAAAAGACAGTATTGAATTATGATTTTCTTTGATTTGATTTTATTATTGCACTAATACTAACATACTTATTTTGACGTTACAATTATCTTCTATTCTTATAACTAAGGTATTCCTGAGTTACGTAGAAACAAAAATTAACTAACCAGGCGTACATTCTTTTTTTTTAATAAAGTTATACTTTGGTCTTTTAATTCACTGAGTAATATATTAAATAATTTTATTGACATGGGGTAACAATGTATTCTTTACAGATCTTTTTTTATTACAGAATATGGGAAAGTTATTGAAATAACGAGTATTTAAATTACAGTAGGTACCAAAGGATTTACAAGTCGTTGATATAGAGTAAAAATAGAAGTGGACCTTATGTACTACCTTGTCGGACTCTGTTATATATTAATTTGGAATTATAATCAAAATAGTAGATTATTAACCAAGGGGATAAAGCAGTGTCTTCTGTCGCGGGTGACGATTTAAATCGCGAGTGTAACGAAGGACTCGAGGTTTACTCCCGAGCGTAGCGAGGGTGTTAAAAACTTTAATCACGAGCGAAGCGAGGGATTTAAGACAAGTCCTGAGTGTAGCGAGAGATTTAAGTTTACCCAAGACTAAGACAGCTTTATCACCGAGGAAAATACTCTGCTTTTCGTACCATTTGCGAAAAAATTAACACAGTAATAATATCAAAAAAACATTTATTAAAGATAATGACATTAAAAGTAAAAGTTAAGATTCGAAAATTGGTCCAATTATTTATAAAGAGAGCTACACTTTTGTTTGGTACATTTATTGTTGATGAGTATGATTGCGGCAGCATTTGCACTGATGGAATCCGACAATACACTGTCACTGTTGCTTTGATTTAACAATGTATTTTTAGAACATTAACTTATTTATAAAAATAAACTTAACGTTTATGTATTTGAAGAAAACAAAATCGCGGAAAATTCGTACTAATATGTTTTGTCGGAAAAGCAAAGGCATCAAGCTTATACGACCTCGTCGGTTTTGGTAATTTTATTTAATAATCATAACTGCATAGTAATTGCGTGTTCCTTTTTAAAAAAGATGCTTAATGCTTTATATACCTACAAACTCAATGGTGTAAACACAGATGTAGTTCAGTATTAGATAAGTATTCCAATTTTAAATCACATTCTCTCCCTAGGGAATGAATGAAATTCAGTACAACTTTCTCTCCCTGTTTTTGACAGATTAAAAATGACTATTGTTATGTTCGCTTTTTGTGGCATAGAATGTCACTTTTTTGAGCAAGTGGTACGAAAATATTAATATCCTTGTTATTATTTTTAATTTCTAAATATTGTTGCCTTGTGAGGTAAATCACCATTTATATGATACACCGCTAATACGACAGCGCCTATGCTTTTCGAAGCATATTATCATCAACAAAATCAAATCCTTTGCTCATGTCGAAGAACACTGCGCAGGTGTTAATACGTTTGTCTATATTTTTTGATAAATTAATAATTCATTTGATAAATTTCGTCGTAAATATTTGAATGTCTTTGGGTATGTGTCTTATTTTCCTTTGCTTCTCTCTTTCTATTTCCGGTAGACATGGTAAGTCAAACAATGTCTTTATCAGCCATTGAGTTAAAATCTTTGCACTTACTCTGATATCAATACCTTGATTTTGATATCAAATCGAAACATAATAAATCGTGATAATCAAGTATAGGTATTATTTAAAAGCACGTGCATTTGATGAATCATGTACTGCTATTCAATGTGCCGTTACAATTTGTCACGCCTGTAATTTAAACGGTTATGCAGAGGTGTACCTTACAGTACACCCATGCACATTTAACCAGATAAGTTGAAGTCCCATATAATAGGGGTCGAGCTTTTTGCCATCAATTGGGCTCAAATCTAGACTTCGTGGCTGCTACTTTTCTTGCAGATGCTAAAATCCACACATTTCCCTTCTTTTGACCTTTATGTTCAAGGGCCACAGTTTCTCTTTCGAACAACCCGCAACCCGACAGGCGGTGAGCCTGGCAGGTCAATCTGCTTGTGGCTGCTACCCTTGACTGCCTCGTTGGTCTAGTGGTCATCAGCGCAACTGCATAGCCTGAGGTCCTGGGTACTATTCGCAGGTCAGGAAAATTGTTATTGGTTTTTTCCATCAGGGTATTGAGAAACATTATGTAAAATAGCATTGGTTTCTTTGTTATTGGTTTGGTGATCACCATAGTTATGATTGTTGGGAAGATTGTTGTCGTCAAGATACCTGGAAACTTATATTATATCTATAGTAACTATTACTAACTAACCTGAATTGTATACTACCTGGATGATTAATAAACAAACATTTTCAGTATACCGATATCTGTGTTATTTTTATTGGTTTTAGCAACACTGACTAAGCACTCGGCGGCGGCGTTTAAAATATTAGTCACATTGTGAGCAAGTTTTATTCTCACAATGGTTTAAATAGATTATTAATTTTCCCTAAAATTATGTTATTCACCGTAGCAGTTGCAGTTACACTATAATCTATAGGTACCAAAAGGTAACACTCTTACTTTTTATTCTAGACGATCTCATTACAATGTTGTTTGTATCTTTGATTTAAGGTAAAAATCGATTCACGTTAAGTTTTTTTCGATGAGTGATCTCAGTAAAAAGTACACAAGCAACACGCGTTTAACGGCCGTAAGACGACAACGTAAACCTGAACGCAGCCTTTACAAAAGACTTGCGAAGTTCTATAGAAGATAAGTAATACGCAGTACACTAGCTGTAATGAATGTATGACAACCTGCTTGCTGCAAGACTCAATTTTTTTTTTAATTGTTTCTTATTTTCATACGACCGTGTGCGTGCACATCGTTGACATTATTACGTCTGTAGCAAGCAGGTTGACATTATACGTCGTACTACGCTCACCCGCTCACTCCGCTGAACTGTTGACCAATCTGTCAGAAAAGCAGAAGAAATCTCGATACGGATTAGCATTAGTAAGGTGCTTCCACAAGGACATAGATTTGCTGGAAATAGACTACATATGTATATTTCCGGGGCTGCGGATCCTCTGGGTGCGAGATCTATGTACAGCCGTACAGGCTGTCTGTCTAGGAAGTTCACGAAATGGGGTATATAACAGATGTCGATGATAAGTCTGAAACATACCCGTCCAGGTGGTCTGATTCACCTTTGTACTTGTTTAATATTCACGGGTAATTTCAAGCAGCGAAACTCTTTAAGCTTATCAAAGCAAAACAAAAAATAAACAGGATAAATAAAGATGATAAAATGATTATATTGCGTTGGAATTAGCGTCCTCAGATATTCTAGTTACGTAATGTAAGAGTTTAGAAGTGTTTTAGGGTTTTGTACCTCAAAAGGAAATAACGGAACCTTTATAGGACTAGTTTTTTGTACGCCTGTCGGTCTGTCCCTTAATCTCAGGAACGTATTTAAAAGGTCGAGTTGAAAATAAAATCATGTACTCAAGTATGTGGCCCCTAGAAGCTGTAAAAAATTGAAAAGATATGGCCGTTCAAATAGCAAGTTTGTACGGAACCCTCGGTGTGCGAGTACGACTCGTTTTTTTCGTCTTATCACCTTGTAACCACCACAAATATTAGATTCCGAACAGCTTTAAATCAAACACACTATTATTGGTCTTAAAAAAATACTTTCTGTATTCATAGTACCTAACCTACACACACTGGCCACTTCTCAAAACAATAAGGATAACCCACTAAGTTGCATGTCTGACAACAAATCAGATCCATTTGCCTCTCATGATTTTAACTCATAAGTCAATAACATTGCGTAATCCATCGCAAAAAAATAGTAGCATCTTTGAACACATATATTAATTCGCTGTTACAAAAATATTTAAGCACATTTGTCATAATATTAAGTAGTTTGACTGATTAGGTTTTCTCGTTACAAATAAACAAATTGGAAACGATATAAAGGTGTGAACAGACAAGTAAAATAGTAAACAAAAGTGTTATCGCTGAATCCCGGCGACAGATGAAAGCTATCAGGCCTCATCTTCGTGAAATTCAGGTAGCTGAGATAATGTAGCCTGGCTAAGGGAGCACCGAGGATCAAAACTGCATATGACCTTCAACGTGGCACACGATGCTCAATGAACGATCTAACCATGATCGTGATATTCTAAAAATATATGTATTATGATTTATAAGACCGCCCATGATTTGTGTTGCCCATTCTTCTCCGTACAGATCAACGCTTTGGAATAGGCAACTACAGTACTTTTGCCTTGTGACTTCCCAGTCAATTTAGTCACGTCAGTTTCTTGACATTTAAAAGTGCCTATAATGGATCTAATTGAAATAAATGCTTTGAGTTTGATCCAGATGAAATGGGAATTTGCTTCGAGGCTAAATGAATGTTGCCCCAACGTTCTTCGTTCGACTGTCCAGAAGGATAGTTGAACACCCTATAGTAAACGATCTCGAGGAATTAGAACCTGCAGTTTGGACTTGTGGTGGTTCGGTTGCTTTAAGAGTACCTTTAGTTGCTGATTAACCCGCCCGTGGTGACGGGATCCGCATCAATGGCAGTGGTGTTTGTGGTGTGTGGACATACTAATATACTTTAGACTGAGTAGGGGAGTGGGCATTTTACCCTCGAGGAGTCTGAAATATTCCTCATTGTCATCAAACGAGCATTCATTTTAAAAGAATATATATATATGTGTTCTGTCTCACTACTACCTAATACCCTTAATTTATTAAGATTAGATTAGAATACCGCTAATATGGAATGAGTATTCCATCGATAGTAATAATCAGTTCGCAAATTATAAAGGATTAACTTAGATTTAAACACAAAAGGTATATAAGTAGTGTGAAACACTCGACGTTTCCATATAACAATAATGCGTGCTTTGGTATTATTTTGTCTTTCGCTGATAGTTTCGGTTTCCGCCTTCGTAGAAGTGCAGACAAACTATCATGACAGCGTCGGTATTCCTGAAGCGGAGAGGATTTTTGCACTAGAACAGAAACTAGGGAACATAGAGGTCCCCGAAGATAACAGGATCGTCGGTGGCGCTTTAGCTCCTGCTAACGCACACCCTTACTTTGTGAGTACAACTCATTAACTGTGGGATGTTTTTTTCCTTTGGATACCCACATACCTTATGTTCCCCCCCCATGTAACTTAAGACATTCGAAGAATTTGATCTATAACATAAAACCTTACATAAACATTTGTTATCTCCGGAAGATTAGACAGAGGTTGGTTTGGGGGGACCCACATTTTCCCAGTTAATAGGAGCCAAATATTGATTAGTTATTGCATGTATGGCTCGTATAAGCTTAATCTGATTTACATTTCTTCTGCAGGCTGGGTTGTTAGTCAGCTTAACCCATACAACTGCAAGATCAGTATGCGGGGCCTCGCTTTTGTCTGCCAACCGGCTGGTGACTGCTGCTCACTGCTGGTTCGACGGCTCGAGGCAGGCGTGGCAGTTCGAAGTTGTTCTCGGCTCCAACCATTTGACCAGCGGTGGTCAACGCTTCTTTACTAGTCATGTGATCATGCATCCTCATTATTTCTTTCCTCTCCTTACGAATGACGTCGCCATGATATACCTACCCTGGAATGCTAATATTAATGGTGAGTGATGAGGCATTTTTTTTTTGTTACATTTAAAAGTTAAGGGTCCCTATAGTTTGGGTAGTCTTGTTCATATGATTTTGAAACTGTAGTATACTCATGTGACAAACCCTGTGCCTGTATGATAATTTTATTTATAAGACGGACTTAATGCCTTGAGTATTTTCTACCAGTCTACCTTAGATTATAATTTTCTTTGTTCTGTAATTGTAGATCTTTTCTATCACTGAGCTGTTTTCGTATTACACTATATAACGTATATTAAAAAGGGGGGTTTTCTATGTGATTACAGTTTTCGTCAACCCTATCAGGCTTCCCCAGGGCTTCGAGCTGTGGAACCAGTTTGAAGGACATTCAGCCATGGCTGCTGGGTTTGGTGCAACTAACGACCGTAAGTACTTAGTACTTAGATGGATAGTAAAGATTTGTTAGTCTGATGGAGGATAAGGCTTAGAAAAATAAACTATGGGTACTATCGTATGTAATGTCATTATAATATCATCACACACCTTCAGTTTCTGTTAAAAACTTGCAACTATCTGGCGGTGACTAAGGCTATCATGCTATTTCTCTATCAAGTACTGCATCACTTTAAACCTCTATATTCTGCTGGTAATTAATATACCCGTACGGCAATACTGCATCAGGAGTACCATCGCGGTGGGCCCTTTCTTGTGCCTTCCAAGAAATAACACTTTCGAGAGAGAGAGAGAGACGGGAGAACCCTTTCGAAAAATAACACAATGCTTAAGTAATAAAGATGATGGATGGAAAGTTATGATTAAATCTTTCTTCTTTAATTGCAGAAAGCCAGACCGCTTCATCTGTGGTGAGTCACGTGGCATTGCGGGTGATCAGCCAATCTCAGTGCGATGTGTTCACCGCTGGCTATGTGACGTTCAGTACGATCTGTACCAGCGGTGCTGGAGGCGTCGGTATTTGCGGCGGAGATTCCGGTGGCCCTCTAGTTACTTATGACTTTAATGGACAACCTTTCTTGGTAAGCTATTTTGTTTATTTTACTGCTATCCTACCATGACGTCTTAAAACAGAACTTAATCCACTGAGGGAAAGAGACAAAGCTATATAGGTGTCTAGCACCATCTTTCTCACACAGGAATAAGAACTGCTATAAAATGTTATGGTAACCCTTCTGGTCGTTGTTCTGCTCTGTTACGTTTTATTTGAATTTAGAAGAGTTCAGTTCCCATGAGCAGTTTATTTATGAGAGAACGAAACATTCATTTAAAAAATGCTTGAATCATATGTCGCGTAATATTATTACCCAATAGCAATCTTGGTCACATATACATAGAAGAACTGTATACTCTGCTGTGGGTTTTCATTTTAATTTACCGCGATCGTTGATCATCCTTAATAAATAAATATTTACTCTTTTCAGATTGGTGTCAGCTCCTTTGCTGCATACAGAGCTTGCCAGAACGGCCATCCTTCAGGCTTCGCTCGAGTCACCAGCTTCCACAGTTTCATCACTCAACACCTGTAATCGACACAAGAATGTACATTTAAAATAAACTTCATTAATAAAATAAATAATTTGAGTCTCTTTGTGAATGTTTTAATGAGCGTCTATCCTTACAACTTACAGCGAGTGACAAGACAATTAAGGTGATTTGTGGCGCCAACTGAGACCTGAATCCTTACTAATATTATAAAAGAGAAAGTGAGTTTGTTTGTTTGTTACCTTTTCATGCTTTTATGGCTAAACCGATTGTGATGAATTTTGGTACATAGATAGTTGGGAACCAGGAGACGGACATAGGCTAAGGCTAGGCTTTTATTTGAAAAAGTGGGATGTGAGGGAGAAAGAGGGAAGAAAAGGGAAAACTTAGCGTTGCTATTACAAATCAATAAGGCGCAAGGAGAACTGTGTTACCCCAAATTTAACGCGGGCGAAGCCGCGGGCGAAAGCTAGTAATTTTTAAGACGATACCTTAACATTTAAGACGGTTTGGCCTTAGACCACGAAGGATGTGACGGGTCCGACTGACGAACTACACATATTTGTATTCTTCGCGAAACCAGTGGTGAACAGTAGATGGTTACAAAAAGAAAATCAGAGAATTACGTAATTATTTGTATTTTAATGGATGCAATTGAGGTTTATAAGGTTTGTTTGATGGAACTGTCTCCTTAACTCGCTGAAGAAAAAACCCAAGAGCATGTGCATTCGTCCTACCCTCACAGAACGCAAGCATGGTCATTAACAGAGCATCAAAATTCCACATTTGGAATCTTTTCCCAGTAACTTGATAAAGTATTACAAAACTAAAATACTGATATAGGTTTTGCGGTTGGCTTGGTTACATCTATCACATGCCAAAGTAGCAGCCGTCTCGACGGCGCGTTCGTGTTCCACGCGTGCCTCGAAGAGAGATGACAGCAAAGCAGAAGGCTCTGCCAAGCTCATCGCCAGCCGGGGCTGCGGGTTCTTTGAAAGAGATACCGTGGCCGCAGAACATAAAGGGCAAAATAAGGAACATAGGTGGGTTTTAGTCAGTTAAAGTGTGACATGCCCTGCGGAGCCCAGAGCGGGGGATGTTAATAGATGGTTTCCCATCTGCATAAAAATTAAATGTTAAAGGAGCTATGTGGTAAAGTAACCATATAATGGATCTCAAACAGCAGCAAACGGTAATGTAGCAGGTCCAGGATATCGTACAAAGATCTTAATACCAAACTCAGCTTGATTGCTTGACTAATAATATTAGTAAGGACTAATATAAAGGACTAATGTAAAGGACTAATATTATAAAAGCAAAAGTGAAGGCGTGAAGACGTAACAAACAAATAAACTCATTGTTTATTTGTACAACAATGAGTTTGTTTGTTTTTTACGTCTTCACGCCTAAATGGCAAAACTGATTTTGGTGAATTTTGGTACAGACATAGTTGGGACCCTGGAGGCGGACATAGGCTACTTTTTGTCTCTTTCTTTCCCTGCACTTCCTTAAAATAGGGGGCTGGAAGTTTGTATGGAGCATTCCACAACTTTCAAGATAGAAAGCTGAAAATTGAATTTGTCACTAACAAATAAATCAGCCTCATTTGAAGATGGAGTGAAATTTTATATGGGACTTCGCAGTTTTCAAGGTAGGAAGCTAAAAATTACACACACTCTTTGTTACCAACGAAAATACCTGCAAATCAGGAAAGGAAAACCGTGTTACCCTAAATTTAAGGCAAGCGAAGCCGCGGGCAAAAGCCAGTAACAGATAAAAAGAAAGCTCATGCTGAAATTACTTTACATGTCATAGCATCACAGTTTTGTCATTAGAAAATTGTAATATGAATAGAACGTAGTATTGGAGCTCACACTTGGTGCTTTGACTACCCGTTACAACTGCCAAGGATCTATTGAGTTCGGCAAGGTAAGGTGGAAGGTACCGTGTGATGATGGTGGTGAGCAGTACCTACCTTATATTATATATCGCTCCGCTGGTGTGGTAATACCTTAAAGCTAAATTACGATTTACGAAAATACGATAAATATTCGTAAAAAACTCACGATAATTTTAATCAGTCAATGAGTTCGGAAATCAGAAAGTATTAACTATGGTTTTTTTAGTCCGGTTGGGTTTATAACAGTTTCCCACTTTGGATTTTCTTATACCATGGCTTTTTAATAATAACTATACAATGCTTTAGTATTTTTCGGTCTGCGGTTGCTTCTGCTTCAGCCTTGTTAGAAGTACAGACAGCGTGACAACGTCAAAATTCCTATCGCGGAAAAAATGCATTGTTTTTTGCTTTTTTAAGAATAACTTCCCGGGTCTGGGCGAAGCGGAGGGAATGTCAGACTTTTACTGACTAAAACTCACCGATGATCCTTCTTTTGCTCTTTGTGTTCCGGGGCTGCCGGCCGGGCTGCTCTGCTTTGCTGATATCTCGTTGAGACGCGCGTAGAACACGAACGCGTCGCAGGCTTCATTACGGTCTGTCATTACTAGACGAACGGACGAGGCTTCCGGCGACTGGGACCGCAATTAACTAGGACCACGGTCCCAGTCGCCGGATCCGTAAAAAATAAATATTTTTCTTCCAGCGACTGGGACCACTCATAGATAACTTAAAAAAATCTTTTATTCAAGCCAAAATTAGTACAGTCAAACGAAAAAAAAATAAATTATTTATATAAATATCATTGACTCGTTCTAGACATGATTTTATCTTATGCGCTTAGTAATCTATTACTACAGTTTTGAAAGAACATATAAAGTAAGAGTGGGATTATGTAAGGAAAAATTATTCTTAGTGGGTTATAATTAAAGTTGAAAATCCAAGTGTGCTTACTAATTGAGCGACTGTCTCAACACATTTTAATTGTGTCAAAACGGGCTAGCTTAATCTATTAAGCTAGCCCGTTTTGACATAATTTACACATGCAGGTAAATACACCCAAAGGGAATAGCATTGTATCCCTCTCTAACTTTATATTTTAACACAGTTAATGCTGATTTTGTGATAATTACTTACTTGACTGATTTTGTGTGAAGCCTTATCGGCCATTTTAAACTAATTGTGATTGACATAGATAGTACCACGTTAATTATTTTTATTGTGTTTTTTTATTATATTTACGGTACCAGTTAAAGACTGATTTTGTAATAAACAATTACTTTCTGATTGTTAATTATTTTAAAATTGTTGATTGTTATGCACGATTTATGTGTTTTTTTTTGTTGATTGTTGTTAACACGATCTAAGTGTATGTTTTAATAACGAAAATTTTTAAGAACAGAACTGTAGTCAGTGGTTGTTTTCCTTATATCAATAAATGATGTTTTTAAATCAAAAAGGATTTTTCTTCAATTGTTACATCTAAAAACTTTTATTTGACTGTACATTTTTTTTTATTTCAGTTATTATACAAGTGGTCCCAGTCGCCGGAAGAAAATTATTTATTTTATACAGATCCGGCGACTGGGACCGCGGTCCTATTTAATTGCGGTCCCAGTCGCCGGAAGCCTCGAACGGACGGTGAGCTACACACAGAAAATGATATGATACAAATGATAATAATATCATAATCAATAATCGACTTTTGTATTTTCAGATTGGTGTCAGTACCTTCGCTGTAACCGATGGTTGCCTAAGGCTAAAACTTCTTTTAGGCTTCGTTCTAATCACCAGCTACCTGAATTTAATTACTCTACTCATGTAAACTTCGCTAGAGTTCTTTAAGAAAAAGGATAATTTATTTGTGTAAAAACATGGTACAAAGGGTCTTATAATTTTATTATAGTTATGTAAACTTAACATGTTTTACCATATAATGGTATACAAATATCAGAGCATATTATTATGAAACCTACAAAATCTTAACAATAATATAGGTAAATGAGTAATAAAAAAAACAACACAGAATACATTGAAAAATCAATATAAAAAATTAAAATTAGTAACCATATCTGACAATCACTTCTTTATTAAGAAATTCTTTTACATTATAAAAACAATTGTCTACCAGCCATTTGAGCAACTTTAATTTAAAATATTTTAGAGGTAAAAACAAACTATGTCCCTTATAAAGGAGAATGACCACGACAATATGGACCACGGTTCAGAATTGCATCAATTCCAAAGTTGTTTTAGATGGTTTATAAATTAACCAAATAACCATCTACAATTGCTTTTTTGGAATCAAAACCAGCATTTCCAAGTTTTTTAGAAAACGTAACTTAACCTCAAAATAGAAATATCCGTCGTGTATAGAGGTAAGTTTATAGGTCGTAGTTTGGAGAGCAGATTAATTAGCATATCTGATGGGATAGAGACTTAAATAAATCAGTATTTTGCCTCGATCAAAACAAATAAAAAATGTAATATTTAAATCGCAATGAACAAACTTAGCATGCACCACGCGCAATTGTCATTGGACTTTTTGACAATGACAAATTCAATTTGAGACACCAACACTAATGTTGCCACTTTAGATTTTAAATAAAAATCGATTACTCGAATAAATACACTCGACACATAATTATTTCAAATGACTGATTTAGTTCTATAATCATTAATTTATTAAAAAGTTTTGATTTATATCAAACCGAAGCAAGATAATTAAAAAAAAATCTATGCAATCATTCATTTGTATCGTTAGCCAACAAAGTGAAATTGGTTTAAAAAGCAAAATATTAATACGACTACCGTGTGTGTGAAATACTAATTATTTCACACCAAAGTAGTATCATCTTGCTTTATCCTTATCCATACTTCCTTACTTATATCTATACTAATATTATAAAGAGGAAAGATTTGTTTGTTTGTAATGAATAGGCTCCAAAATTACTGGACCGATTTCAAAAATTCTTTCACCTTTGGAAAGCTACATTATCTCCGAGTAACATGGGCTATATAACATCACGCTACGACCAACAGGCGCTGAGCAGCGCGGGTGAAACCGTGGGGAACAGCTAGTAATATTATAAAAGCGAAAGTGAGTTTGTTTGTTTGTTTGTTTGTTTGTTACCTCTTCACGCTTTAATGGCTAAACCGATTTTGATGAATTTTGGTACAGAGATAGTCGAGAACCAGGAGACGGACATAGGCTAATATTTTTTAGTAAAAAGTGGGATGTGAGGGAGAAAGAGGGAAGAAAAGGGAAAACTTAGCGTTGCTTTTACAAATCAATAAGGCGCAAGGGGAACTGTGTTACCCCGAATTTAACGCGAGCGAAGCCGCGGGCAAAAGCTAGTTATTTATAAAAACCTCGCGATTTACCTTTCCAATGACTTTACATTTATATTAATTTGTAATCGTATGCAAAAAAAAACGATTACAGTTTTCAATATATTTAGGTACTCATTTTAATTATGACAACACTTTAACGTCAGAATAGCCGGCAGTAGGTAATTCATTTTATCAAAACCATTTCATAACTTATTAAGTTTACAAAATAAACCCCTATACAAAATTAGCATTCTAATTGCAGAATGTCTTCAAAAATAAAGAAAATAATTGTGATATAGTTTTTATCTTGATGCATGAGAAAAACTAGTACCGTTGATGGTCATGATCCTTTTGGAACTTACACGTATTACGATCAATTTATTGCACTCTACTTTATTGAGCCTACAATGTACATGCTTTTAAAATACGCACATACAATTGGCAACAAGCACGATTCACCCAAAAAGGTACTTACGTGTCTGAGGAGTCAAGGTCTCCGAAATCCACTCAGAGAAATATGATTTGGAAACGTATTTTAAACAGCTGGTTAGAGGAGGGTAGCGCCAGTCTTATGTGTAAAATTGTTTCTGGTTTCGGCTGCAGAAATAATAAAAACCACATAGCTGGCATAAATAAAACCGCTTTCGTTTGGGACTTTACCTGTAAGTCAGACTCTTACTAATACCAATGAGTCTGAAATTACTAAAATTTAAAATAAGACAGTAATGCCTTGTGGCAGCTTATATATTATGTAAACATATTTTGGAGCCAAATTATTTTTCTCGTTATCACAAAAATATGCCTAGGGAGTAGCGAGCAGCCCGTTGCTGTAGATTTATTTTAACAATACCTATGTTGTAAAATATACAAGCACGAAAGATAATAAAATTTACGAGCCTATAAATGTACCTAATTTCAGGTTAGGTAGATACACCATAGCAATAGGATAATGATTAATACTGTCTCATTTAATAAAAAACCGGCCAAGAGCGTGTCGGGCCACGCTCAGTGTAGGGTTCCGTAGTTTCCCGTCCGTCACAATAAGTGTTCCCACTTATGAGTTTATTATTTGTTTGACGTTGAACACTAGAGAATTGCATTTCCTAATTAATACTTTTATTAATAATTTTGGATTGCGAGAACCGATTTCAATAATCTTTTTTTTTGTTTGAAAAAAGATACGTTCAGGATAATAAAATATGTAAACGAAGTTAAAAAAAATGCTTGCATATACGATTATACTACAAACTTAGTCCAGAAATTATTTTGTAAAACTTTTTGTCTTTTTTGTACAAAAACTGTTGTGTCAATCAAGTTCAAAATAATTTTCATAGAAAGTCCTTATAAAGTTCTACTTTTCAGATTTTTTTTCATATTTTCTAAACTTATGGTTCAAAAGTTAGAGGGGGACACATTGTTTTTTACTTTTGGAGCGATTATTTCCGAAATTTTTGACAATATCAAAAAATGATTTTAGTAAACCCCTATTCATTTTTAAAAACCTTTCCAACAATATATCACACGTTAGGGTTGAAATTAAAAAAAAAATCTCTCCCCACTTTACATATAGGGTGGCTACCCTAATAAAACATTTTTTTCCAATTTTTATTTTACCACTTTGTCGGCGTGATTGATATACATATTGGTACCAAATTTCAGCTTTCTAGTGCTAACGGTCACAGAGATTAAGCGAGGACGGACGGACGGACGGACGGACAGACAGACAGACATGGCGAAACTATAAGGGTTCCTAGTTGACTACGGAACCCTAAAAAGAGTTTATCGCCACGGAACACAAAGGGCAAAAGAAAGAACATGGATGTGTTTTAGTCGGTACAAGTATTTGATGATTTCTCATTATATAGGTATTTGATGATTTCCCATTCACAAAAAAAAGAAAAAGGCACGCGCCTCTGATTTATCGGAATTATGTGCGTAATGTATCAGTCGCTTCGATAAAGGAAATCATCATGAGGTCAGGCGAAATTAAACTGAGCCTGAGAGATATTTCACCACGGCAGGTAAAGACTTGTAAAGACTATAGGCGTCATACAAACTCTGACACCGGGTTAGGTCGTACCACACGAAAAAGAACAAGCATCCAACTGAGCTGAATTATGGACCATACATATTTGAACAGCTTGCAATTCATACGCCTAGAAGTATGAAGATGGATATATAGAATGTTCTTCATTAAACACACCATACAATTACAAGAATAACAGTATGCAATTCTAAATAGGGTGACACAATGGGAGGTCTAATCGATAAAAACGATATTTTCAAGACAACCTTTGGATGGATTTAAAAGAGGAGAGATAAGACAGAAGTATATTGCTTATCCTTATAAGGAATATACTTCTGTCATTTTACTAGTCAACATTACTCGTCAGTTTCCCTTAAAACTGACGAGTAATGCTGACTAGTAAAATGAGTCGACTAGGAGTCTAAAGGCCCCATGGCACGCTCACGTTTAATCTGGATTAAAACCGGTGATTTTTAAAATGAATGGACGCATGCCCCCTGATCGTAGATCATGGAATAAGACCTAGATTGTAGTTTTATCTGATCTTAGTGACATCTAATCGAAATAGATCAGCTTCGAGATAGTTATTATTAGTGCATGTTATCTGAAACTGGTTGAGCTGAATATCAGTATTTTACATGGAGCGACTGCCTATCTGACCTCCACAACCCAGTTAGTACTGGGTAATACGATACCCCTTGGTAAGACTGGTTGTCAGACTTTCGGGACACTGACTACCTTGTAACGACTGTCAAAGATCTACAAATGACAGCCGGGACCAACGGCTTAACGTGCTTTCCGAGGCACGGAGGGAACTCGGTATGTAACGGGTGGTCACCCATCCACAGACCAACCTAGGCAAGCGCGGCTTAACCTAAAGATCGACCCGAGCGGCTGCTATTATTTAGCCACGAGCTCCTCCTGCTGCCAATTAGTTTACAATATAATAATATAATTTGCTTGCCTACATAGTGTGCGTTTTAAATCTAAAAATCCTATAAAAATATAATACTCAGGTTCATTCATTTGTAGAATATGTGGAGGTATTTTATTGTAACATTTTAAACGGAACCCCCTGCAAGATGAATCAACTTTAGCTAGCTTGAAAGCTGGCTGAACTAATTGGTCCCTATTTCTTGTATGATACTTGTGTTTGTCACCAAACAGATGCAGGTTTTACTGATAAACGTTATTATATTTTAATAGATGTTTTGACAAGGTACTGTCATTATTTTAGTATCCCTAATAATGTCCCCTTAGTAAATCGTACCTACGTAAAAAAATATAAATTTGATGTTTGCAGCCCACCCCATAGTAAAATACCGTATAACATAATAACTAAAAAAGACAAGTCTCGCGGTATCAGCATCAGTAAATTAACGATTTTTTCTACAAACATATTCTACTGTACTCAGCAGTCCTGCAAGACATATTAAATGCGGGCTTCATTTAATTGTAGCCTTGAGTCGAGCGTGATTGCTAGAAAAACAGATTTTTCGACGAACTCTAGCTTCTCTTGATTCAATACTATGTCACAAAAACTACTTTTGACATTTAGCAAAGCAAATCTTTACACTTCTTCTCCACTTCACTTATTTCCCGTTTCTACACTTCACTTCTCCTTTTTGCACTTCGTTTATTTCCCGTTTAATACTAATTATTAGGTAAAAGGAAAACAACAAAGAGGTTCTTTTGAAAAGTTAAAAATCATTTATATATTCTTCAGTCATGTCATTAATGGTTGGTATTACAGGTTCTGTAAGATGAAGTTGTTGAAGCTAGTGACACGTGCGTAAGCTGCAGGTAAACCAGCCTGGCATCCGGCACCAGAGACGAAGGAGACAACACCGATCTAAACAATAAATAAAACGTCATTAGTGTGAAAAATACGGTAACAAAATAAAAGGTCAATCTTACCACTGAAGCATAATCACCTAGATGAGAGTGTCATCATTGCTATAGAATATTTGCAGTTTTTCATATAGGTATGGTTTCGATCGGCACGGTCTACAGATAGTTGTTCCGGGTCTGACTGTTTGTGTATGTGATTTAAAAAGTTGTCGTAAACGCACCCAAGAATTCCTAGAGCTTACTGAGCCATTTTTTTGGTGCAATTCTTAGCAGCGAAACAATGCACATACAAGATCGAATTGCTAGAAATAAACGTCACTTAGCATACTACTCACCAAAACGGGTGTTCCACTTCGGTTGAAGACCAGGGGACCGCCGGAGTCTCCAATGCAAGGCCCGACGCGGCCAATACCGCTGGTGCAGATCGTGCTATGAATAACGAACTGAGGACTGTAGATACCAGCGCAATCAATCTCGTTCACCACTTGTACGTTGACATGGCTGACAGACGTTGTAGCTCCGGTTTGCTCTACCAAAAAAAAAAAAAACATTGACATTGCCTGTAATCGACTGACATGTACCTCATAGCATACTTCATTCCACAAGTTAAGTTTAAGTTTCTTGTATAAGAGGTTAGCCTATGGCCATTAACTAGGCAGAAATCCAGATTCCGTGGTTGTTACTGAGAAATTCCAGATGGAAAATGCCAAAAACACTGTCTGACCATGGGTTCGAACCCAGGACATAATCGTCAAAGGCAGCGCCCATGACATTCAGTCGACAAGTAGTTTTCTGACTGTCTGGAAAAAACACACCTTGTTTCTCCTTTTCCCAATTGTGTTGGGGTCGACTCATAAATCACGACGTATAACAACGAACTCTTAGGTTAACATGATGGGAAGTGAATGAAAATCATAATAGGTAAATGATTAAGATACTGTATGAGTTTATGAAAACTTACGGTCGCTTGTTCTGCCGTATCCAGCGACAACTGCCCAGCTTCCAGCGAATGTCAGGAACAGTTCGAAACCAGTAGGGAGAGAGATTGGCTGGATGCTGTCTGAAAAACGTTATTGTTAAGTTATTATCAAATATCAAGTGTGCGGGCACTAACAAAATAATCCTTACTTATATTATAAAAGCGAAAGTGAGTTTGTTTATTTGTTACCTCTCCACGCCTAAATGGCCAAACCGACTTTGATAAATTTTGGTACAGAGGGCCGTGAGGACCCTGGAGACGGACATAGGCTTTTTTTAAAGAGTGAAAAATGAGGGAGAAAGAGGGAAAAAAGGGAAAACTTAGCATTGCTATTACAATAAATAAGGCGCTAAGGCAAAAACTACCGGTGGCAGGAACCTGCAAATCAGGAAAGGGGAACGGTCTTATCCCGAATTTAACGCGGGCAAAGCCGCGCACGAAAGCTAGTTCTAAATATATCGAAAAAGACTTACTGCTGAATGCAACATTCGTAGGCAGCCTGATTATGGCAATGTCGTTGATGACGTTGGCGATGTACTGGGGGTGCAGAACGACATCAGTGCTAGCGATACGCGTGCCACCGGTGAAGAACTGCTTAGTGCCGAGAATCACGGTGACGCGCCAAGCCTGTCTGTTACCGTCCCACCAGCAGTGAGCGGCAGTCACCAGGCGGTTGGCAGACACAAGTGTGGAACCGCACACGGAGTATCCATTAGGAAGATTGACGATTTCAATCATCAATCCAGCCTGAAAAGGAAAGATATGGTTAAAAATCGTTAATTGATTTTTCCAAGTAAATTTTAAGCCGAAATAGCCCCTTTCTGGAGCCATTGATTGATAGAAGATGACGCGACAGCAGAAGATGACGGGACGAGTTGGATAAAACCAATGACCACTGGTCCACATCAGCCCTAGATCGTACAAAGTGGAAGTCATGGGGAGGCCTTTGCCCAGCAGTGGGATGGCGCAGGCTAACAGTAACAGCAGCAACAGCAAAACAAAAGCGTTTGAAGGTGACCAAGAAGATTTAAGCAGAGACTTATATCAGATTCCAAGCTATAGGTAAAGAGACTTACGAAGTAAGGATGTGAGTTGGCAGGAGCGAGAGAACCGCCCACAATCCTGTTTTAAGCTTCATCGGCCAAGTTCTTTTCCTCAAGCACCCTGATCTTCTCGGCAAGGGGAATACCGACTTCCTCGTGGTATCCAACCCCGGCCGAAACCGAAGCTACAAGAGTCAGACCAACCAACAACAAAGTCTGCATGTCGTCAAATTTGTAGGAATGATGAATTTCAATTTTTTTCCACTTATATAGTTTTCTGCTCATTAATATCTGATTAACAATTTATCCGCAATACCAAACGTAGAACCTGATTAGTTTAGTCAGCATTACTCGTCAGTTTTAAGGAAAACTGACGAGTAATGCTGACTAGTAAAATGAGTCGACTAGGACTCTAAAGGCCCCATGGCACGCTCACGTTTAATCTGGATTAAAACCGGTGATTATTAAAATGAATGGACGCATGCCCCCTGATCGTAGATCATGGAATAAGACCTAGATTGTAGTTTTATCTGATCTTAGTGACATCTAATCGAAATAGATCAGCTTCGAGATAGTTTGCATGTTATCTAAAACTGGTTGCGGTCCTGAAAAGGTACCGAAAACACAATTAACACGCACTTATTGCTAAAAGATAGATGATATGTATTTTTATGGGTTTTTTGTAAGACAAAAAGTTGACGCACGGTCACGGTCTGATTGTATTAGGATTGATGAGCCCTATCTTATAATCCACGATTGCGATCTTAATTGTTTATTGGTTGTTGATGCAGTCCTCGTGTAAATGCTCTATATTATAAAAAAAAACCGAGAAAGAGCGAGTCAGACTCGCGCACTGAGGGTTCCGTACAAACTTATTAAATAGCCATATCTTTTGACAGCAAAAAGGGACCACAGACTTCAGTATATGTTTTAAAATTCAACTCGATAGCTTCACGCGTTACCGAGATAAAGAGCCTTGACAGACAGACGCATGTAGAACAAAGTGATCCAATAAGGGTTCCGCCTTTTCCTTTCGACGTAACCTCATAGTCCAAAGGCACACAATGTTGACAGCAACACTCTAAAACTGAAGAGAGATATATAATAAAATAGTGCTTTCAGAGGCACGGGGATTTCTTACCACCAACTTCCAAACTCCGGTCTGCTACTGTGAAAAATCCAATTACACTTTATTTGCTCGACCTCGGAATCGAACCCTGCTCAGCAGTCACCCGCGAGATCAACGAAGCAGTCAAGAATTAAGACAATAATCGTAAAGTACAGTACTTAGCATGTCAATCGTAGGTCAAGTTTTATTTCGGCAACAATTGTAATAACTACGTGATACGCATGGGCGAGAAACTGTCCTCGTGTAAATGATCCTTAGTAGGAATGATGAAATGAAAAACACAATCCGTTTCCAGATAAGATATCTAATGGTAACCCCGTCTAGATTAAACTAATCAGGTTCTACGTTTGGTATTGCGGATAAATTGTTAATCAGATATTAATGAGCAGAAAACTATATAAGTGGAAAAAAATTGAAATTCATCATTCCTACAAATTTGACGACATGCAGACTTTGTTGTTGGTTGGTCTGGCTCTTGTGGCTTCGGTGTCAGCCGGAGTTGGATACCACGAGGAAGTCGGTATTCCCCTTGCCGAGAAGATCAGGGTGCTTGAGGAAAAGAACTTGGCCGATGAAGCTCAAAACAGGATTGTGGGCGGTTCTCTCGCTCCTGCCAACTCACATCCTTACTTCGTAAGTCTCTTTACCTATAGCTTGGAATCTAATATAAGTCTCTGCTTAAATCTTCTTAGTCACCTTCAAACGCTTTTGTTTTGCTGTTGCTGCTGTTACTATTAGCCTGCGCCATCCCACTGCTGGGCAAAGGCCTCCCCATGACTTCCACTTTGTACGATCTAGGGCTAATGTGGACCAGTGGTCATTGGTTTTATCCAACTCGTCCCGTCATCTTCTGCTGTCGCGTCATCTTCTATCAATCAATGGCTCCAGAAAGGGGCTATTTCAGCTTAAAATTTACTTAGAAAAATCAATTAACGATTTTTAACCATATCTTTCCTTTTCAGGCTGGATTGATGATTGAAATCGTCAATCTTCCTAATGGATACTCCGTGTGCGGTTCCACACTTGTGTCTGCCAACCGCCTGGTGACTGCCGCTCACTGCTGGTGGGACGGTAACAGACAAGCTTGGCGCGTCACCGTGATTCTCGGCACTAAGCAGTTCTTCACCGGTGGCACGCGTATCGCTAGCACTGATGTCGTTCTGCACCCCCAGTACACCGCCAACGTCATCAACGACATTGCCATAATCAGGCTGCCTACGAATGTTGCATTCAGCAGTAAGTCTTTTTCGATATATTTAGAACTAGCTTTCGTGCGCAGCTTTGCCCGCGTTAAATTCGGGATAAGACAGTTCCCCTTTCCTGATTTGCAGGTTCCTGCCACCGGTAGTTTTTGCCTTAGCGCCTTATTTATTGTAATAGCAATGCCAAGTTTACCTTTTTTCCCTCTTTCTCCCTCATTTTTCACTCTTTTAAAAAAAAGCCTATGTCCGTCTCCAGGATCCTCAGGGCCTTCTGTACCAAAATTCATCAAAATCGGTTTAGCCATTTAGGCGTGGAGAAGTAACAAACAAACAAACTCACTTTCGCTTTTATAATATTAGTAAGGATTATTTTGTTAGTGGGCACTAACAAAATAATCCTTGACACACACGGCACAGTTGATATTTGATAATAACTTAACAATAACGTTTTTCAGACAGCATCCAGCCAATCTCTCTCCCTACTGGTTTCGAACTGTTCCTGACATTCGCTGGAAGCTGGGCAGTTGTTGCTGGATACGGCAGAACAAGCGACCGTAAGTTTTCATAAACTCATACAGTATCTTAATCATTTACCTATTATGATTTTCATTCACTTCCCATCATGTTAACCTAAGAGTTCGTTGTAATACGTCGTGATTTATGAGTCGACCCCAACACAATTAGGAAAAGGAGAAACGAAAAAGATGTGTTTTTCCAGACAGTCAGAAAACTACTTGTCGACTGACTGTCATGGGCGCTGCCTTTGACGATAAGGTCCTGGGCTCGAACCCAAGGTCAGACAGTGTTTTTGGTATTTTCCATCTGAATTTTCATTGGCCATAGGCTAACCTCTTATACAAGAAACTTAAACTTAACTTGTGGAATGAAGTATGCTATGAGGTACATGTCAGTCGATTACAGGCAATGTCAATGTTTTTATTTTGTAGAGCAAACCGGAGCTACAACGTCTGTCAGCCATGTCAACGTGCAAGTGGTGAACGAGATTGATTGCGCGGGTATCTACAGCCCTGAGTTCGTTATTCATAGCACGATCTGCACCAGCGGTATTGGCCGCGTCGGGCCTTGCATTGGAGACTCCGGCGGTCCCCTGGTCTTCAACCGAAGTGGAACACCCGTTTTGGTGAGTTATATGCTAAGTGACGTTTATTTCTAGCAATTTGATCTTCTAGGTATGTGCATTGTTTTGCTGCTACGAATTGCACCAAAAAAATGGCTCAGAGTTCGGGATAATTTATTTTGAAGGTCCAAGCTCGTGGGTGCTTTTACAAACTTTTAAATCACATACACAAACAGTCAGAACCGGAACAACTATCTATAGACCATACAAATATTTGTTCCGTGCGGGGATCGAACCCACACCTATATGAAAACCTACACATGTAAATATTCCTTAGCAATTATGACACTTTTCATCTAGGTGATTATGCTTCAGTGGTGAAATGGACCCTTTATTTTGTTACCGCATTTTTCACTCTCCTAACGTTTTTATTAATTGTTTAGATTGGTGTCGTCTCCTTCGTCTCTGGTGCCGGATGTCAGGCTGGTTTACCCTCTGCTTACGCACGTGTCACTAGCTTCAACAACTTCATCTTACAGAACCTGTAATACCAACCATTAATGACATGACTGAAGAATATATAAATGATTTTTAACTTTTCAAAAGAAACTTTTTGTTGTTTTCTTTTTACCTAATAATTAATATTAAACGGGAAATAAACGAAGTGCAAAAAGGAGAAGTGAAGTGTAGAAACGGGAAATAAGTGAAGTGGAGAAGAAGTGTAAAGATTTGCTTTGCTAAATGTCAAAAGTAGTTTTTGTGACATAGTATTGAATCAAGAGAAGCTAGAGTTCGTCAAAAAATCTGTTTTTCTAGCAATCACGCTCGACTCAAGGCTACAATTAAATGAAGCCCGCATTTAATATCTCTTGCAGGACTGCTGAGTACAGTAGAATATGTTTGTAGAAAAAATCGTTAATTTATTGATGCTGATACCGCGAGACTTGTCTTTTTTAGTTATCATGTTATACGGTATTTTACTATGGGGATGGGCTGCAAACATCAAATGTATATTTTTTACGTAGGTACGATTTACTAAGGGGACATTATTAGGGATACTAACATAATGACAGTACCTTGTCAAAACATCTATTAAAATATAATAACGTTTATCAGTAAAACCTGCATCTGTTTGGTGACAAACACAAGTATCATACAAGAAATAGGGACCAATTAGTTCAGCCAGCTTTCAAGCTAGCTAAAGTTGACTCATCTTGCAGGGGGTTTCGGATTCGTTTAAAATGTTACAATAAAATACCTCCACATATTCTACAAATGAATGAACCTGAGTATTATATTTTTATAGGATTTTTAGATTTAAAACGCACACTATGTAGGCAAGCAAATTATATTATTATATTGTAAACTAATTGGCAGCAGGAGGAGCTCGTGGCTAAATAATAGCAGCCGCTCGGGTCGATCTTTAGGTTAAGCCGCGCTTGCCTAGGTTGGTCTGTGGATGGGTGACCACCCGTTACATACCGAGTTCCCTCCGTGCCTCGGAAAGCACGTTAAGCCGTTGGTCCCGGCTGTCATTTGTAGATCTTTGACAGTCGTTACAAGGTAGTCAGTGTCCCGAAAGTCTGACAACCAGTCTTACCAAGGGGTATCGTATTACCCAGTACTAACTGGGTTGTGGAGGTCAGATAGGCAGTCGCTCCATGTAAAATACTGATATTCAGCTGCATCCGGTTAGACTGGAAGCCGACCCCAACATAGTTGGGAAGAGGCTAGGCAGATGATGAAACTAATTGGCAGCTGCCGAATATTGTAAGACTGTATTTGTATCTAATAAAAGTCTAAACGTGTTTGTGAAGTTAATCCGAGTTGTCGTTCATCTCCACCACCAGTAAAAGGGGCGTAGGCAAAACTCACACGTTGTATAGACTCAATTTCTTAGTATTGTATAATTGAAAAGCCCATGTGCAAGTTCTATGTACCTACTATAATTAACACGAATGTCCCTGGTGCTCTGGTGGTTGAGTGAATGTCATGCTCACTTTAATGTTTTGCTGATGGTGACGGGTGTGTGTGAGTCATTTAGTTCCCTTCAAATGGTTAAGCTGAGTGGGGCTGATCCATGCGTCATGTTCGCGAACGCGCTGGCACTGGCACTCTTAGTTAGGACCAGTCACAGCTCAGCTGCCACGGTTTATCTTAAATACTTTATTTTTGTACTAGCTTTTGCTCGCGGATTCGCTCGCGTTAAATTTGGGGTAACACAGTTCCCCTTTCCTGATTTGCAGGTACCTGCTACCTGAGGTTTATGCGCTTTATTTATTGTAATGGCAAAACTAAGTTTTCCCTTTTTTCTCTCTTTCTCCCTCATTTCTCACTTTTTTAAATAAAATTAGCCTATGGCCATCTATAAGGTCCCAAATATCTCTGTACCAAAATTTATCAAAATCGGTTTAGCTATTTTGGCGTGAAGACGTTACAAACAAACAAACTCACTTTCGCTTGAAGAATAATATTAGTAAAGAAGTAAGGATTATTAATTTCTAATTTAACTCTGGACGCTTTTAATGTGTACGTCGTTCTCACATATATGTATAGTCACATGAATGATGTTAGCATGATCTTATTTAAATGTTACCATTAAAAAGAGTATCTGTGGAGTTTCTTGCCCATTCTTGACCATAGAGATCTACGCTTTAGAATGGGCAACTACGATACACCCACAAGTTATAATGCCTTGTGACTGGGACTGTGGCTAAATTATTGTTTTTGACAGTCAAAAGTGCCTGTAAATGTCTTATTGAAATAAATGCTTTGAGTTTCAGTTTTGATACCTATCTGATAATGTACTTAGTGAGTAATTATGATAATTATGAAACCAATCAAAAGATTACGCAAAAATGTATTGACTGCCATGTCCCGTTTAAATGTTTTGTTTCACTATTGAGTAAACCAAGTATAGGAAAGTTAAAACGAAATGGCAATTCAGAACTAAGAGACCGATCAAAATTTTATTTGTCAAAATGGTTTAACGTGATTTAACGTTGTGTAATAGAAAGAATCTTCTCCATATTTCGATAAGATATTTATAATCCGACAGTTCACGTGTCAATCGTCTTGATTAAACTAATCGTTTCCTTTTTAAATTGCGTACGAACAGATACGAATGATAAGATCAGATTTCATTAGCAGTACCTATATAAATGCCAAAAATAGTCAGTGGTCCCAATTAGGAAGATATTTTGTCACAATGCGTGCTGTACTGTTGGTTAGTCTAGCTTTCTTAGCTGTGGTGTCAGCCCTTGCTGAAGTAGGAGCAGGATATCATCAGGAAATCGGTATTCCCCTGGCTGAGAAGATCAGGGCAGCTGAGGAGAAGGCTTTGGCGGAGGAAGCTCAAAACAGGGTCGTGGGCGGTTCTGTCGCTCCCAACAACGCTCATCCTTACTTCGTGAGTATAAATAGTAATAAATATTGTATTCGATTAATTAGCGTCGATGATTGATGTTCCATCATCAATCTGGCATGATTTTACAATAAATCTATAATCTTATGCTTCATTAGTTTATACTGGAAGCCGAACACGTATTCAGTCGATCATTTTTATGGTTGAGTAGCTCGAAAGGAACCCTTATAGGATCACTTTGTTGTCCGTCTGTCTGTCTGTCAAGACCTATCTCGGCAACGAGTGGAGATATTGAATTGAAATTAAAATCATGTAATCAAGTGTGTGGTCTCTTGAAGCAGTAATCAACCCTCTTAGTCTACGCAGTTAAAAGATATAGCCGTTTATGTCGCAAGTTTGTACAGAACCTTCGAGAGAGACCGCGAGACCGATTGAATGCGTGATAGTCCTCCCACCCTGTATAATAGTTGGTAAATTAATTGTTGTGCATTAATCGCAGGCTGGGCTCCTGATCAGTCTCGTTGGCATAACCGGTGGTAACTCAGTGTGCGGCTCTTCTCTCGTCTCCGCCAACCGCCTGGTGACTGCAGCTCACTGCTGGTTCGACGGCCGCAACCAAGGGTGGCAGGTTGTCGTCGTCCTCGGCAGCAACACGCTGTTCTCCGGCGGCACACGCGTTACTACCACCAATGTCGTGACACACCCTCAGTACAATCCTGCGAACATCAGAAACGATATTGCTATCATCAGACTGAATTCTAACGTTCCGTTCAGCAGTGAGTAATCTAAGTTTGACGTATATTTTGAAGATAGGCACGCGTCAATAGCCGCGTACCCACCTAGCGCACAGGCTCGCGCCGCAGCATCGGTGTCCGGATCGCGAGCGATGGCTCGCGCGGCAGCCTCAGTAGTTTTGTTTAATTTACACGAGGCCGCCTCGCGAGGCAGGCTGACCCATCATAAGTCCGAGAGTATTCGTAATGGACAGTCGTGTATTTTCAGCTGCAGCTATTTTCCTAGCTGCTTATTGTATAAAGAAACGAAAACAGTCACGTATCAAGAAAAAACCTAGACGCTTCTGGATTAAGCGAATGGACTCCTCCTGACTGCCCATGATATAAAAATTACACAAGACAAACACGGCAAGAGACAAACTTGAAGTAGCTTCGCGCGCGAGCCAAAACATAACCGTCCCCACCTAACGCACAGCGCTCGCTGAGGCACCTTTGAGCGCGTCAAGTTTACCGACAACAGATGGCTCGGGGCCGAGCCGTGCTCGGTCGAGCAAACGCGCGCCCGAGGCAGGCCGAGGCACGTCCACACCAGCCGAGGCATTTGGCTCGCGAGGCTGCCGCGCGAGCCTGTGCGCTAGGTGGGTACGCGGCTATTAATGAGTTAATGATGCCGATTCTGATAAACCACTGGATTAAACTAGACTAAGACTGAAATTATGTACCTAATCTACTTTTTTCCACACCATTTCAGTCGTGATTTAGCTGGACAACTACTATTTTTGGTGAAAGACGTCAATTTCAGAATAATGAGATTGTCTTTTTCTCTAAATGGAGGAACTAACTATTATTATTAATGCTATCAAACTATTTTATAGGTGTATGTCACTGAACTTCTCTCAAACGACTGGACCGATTTTGATGTTTTTTTTTGTGTGTGTGTTCAAGGGGATCTGGGAATGGTTTAGATTCACAGTTGTTTTGTTAGAGTAGGAAACGTTGTCTAATAGGAATAAACTAAATTTTAGTGATTTTAAAAGTAGTTTTAGTTTAGTTTGTGACAACAGAATTAACACCAACATCATGATTTATTCATCTTTGTCATACTAGAGGCGTACATCATAATTTGGTATACGAAGTAGGAATGAAAGCCTGCCTGCTTGCCGGGGGAGCGGATTTTTCGAAAGAGATACCGCGGCCTGTAACATAACGGGCAATAGAAGGAACTCGGGTGGGTTTTATTCAGTATAAGTCTGACAGTCCCACTAGGACCGAGATGAAAAAAAAAATTTTTTAATCAATAAATTTGAGTACTAGCATGTTTTGTTATAAAAGTACATAGAATATCGCAAGTCCGTGACCGGACACATTGTATAATATCTGCTGTAGTTTTGCTCGGTTTCCGTTAAGTTCTACAAATAGTCAAGGTTGGGTTATCCGCCCGATTCGGGTTGGATTAAGACAAACTCAAAGTCAAAGCATTTATTTCAATTAGACCATTACAGGCACTTTTGCCTTAAATGTCATAAAAACAAAAAAAAAATGATGCGGCTACAGTCCCAGTCTCAAGACATAATAACTTGTGAAAGTATTGTAGTTGCCCATTCCAAAGCGTAGATCTCTATGGAGAAGAATGGGCAAGAAACTCCATGGACACTCTTTTAAATCATAATATATTTTTCGTACCACTTGCTCAAAAAAGTGACATTCTATGCCACAAAAAGCGAACATAACAATAGTCATTATTAATCTGTCAAAAACAGGGAAAGAATATTGTACTGAATTTCATTCATCCCCTAGGGAGAGAATGTGATTTAAAATTGGAATACTTAATACTGAACTACATCTGTGTTTACACCATTGAATTTGTAGGTATATAAAGCATTAAGCATCTTTTTTAAAAAGGAACACGCAATTAATATGCAGTTATGATTATTAAATAAAATTACCAAAACCGACGAGGCCGTATGAGCTTGATGCCTTTGCTCTTTTGCGACAAAACATATTAGTCTAGGATTTTGCCGCGATTCTGTTTTCCTCAAATACATAAACGTTAAGTTTATTTTTATAAATAAGTTAATGTTCTAAAAATACATTGTTAAATCAAAGCGACAGTGACAGTGTATTGTCGGATTCCGTCAGTGCAAATGCTGCCGCAATCATACTCATCAACAATAAATGTACCAAGCAAAAGTGTAGCTCACTTTATATTATATTTGGACCAATGTTCGAATCTTAACTTTTACTTTTAATGTCATTATCTTTAATAAATGCTTATCTCATATTATTACTGTGTTATTTTTTTCGCAAATGGTACGAAAAGTAGAGTATTTTCCTCGTTGATAAAGCTGTCTTAGTCTTGGGTAAACTTAAATCTCTCGCTACACTCAGGACTCGTCTTAAATCCCTCGCTTCGCTCGTGATTTAAGTTTTTAACACCCTCGCTACGCTCGGGAGTAAACCTCGAGTCCTTCGTTACACTCGCGATTTAAATCGTCACCCACGACAGAAGACACTGCTTTATCCCCTTGGTTAATAATCTACTAATAAAATCATGGACCCATCATTCATGTTGGGATTAGACATATATGTGAGACATATTATAATATTTTTATTTTGATTTTATTTCCAGACAGCATTCGGGCAATAGCTCTTCCTACTGGTATTGATCTTTGGATGACATTCGAGGGAAATTGGGGAACTGTTCTTGGCTTTGGCAGAACTAGCGACCGTAAGTTCATCTATTAATACTGGTTTCACATCGTGCAGTCGACATAAGATAATCCGTTCCTTTTCAATTTTGAACGTTACCACGACTTACAATCATGACTGAATATTTTAGCTGCACCATGAATTTCGTAGTCATAAAATATGAAATCAGTAAATTTAATTTTATAACCACAGTAAATTTAATAAATAAAACCATCCAAAATGGTCTTAAATAAATTAAAAATTAATGATTTTAGATTTTAGAACATTTTGGATGGTTTAATTTATTAAATTTGTGGTTATAACTGATTGCTCCTGCTTGATATCACTTTCATAGATTTCGTATTAACCCCGCATGCTAAAAGCGGGCCGTGACGCACTGCGTGAGTGCTCGCAAGAGATTTTTCGTTTATGTTTTTTGATGCAGTGCAGAATGTCAAAGTCTGGTATAGAAAGAACACTCGAACCGAACATCGAAGTCGAACCCGAAAGAAAACTAGCCCACTTTTCAATAATTCCGAAACCTCTGTTTATTACAAACGTATATCTACGAATTATAAGAGTCTGGATGTGAAATTGGAAGCAAATAAAAAAAGTTTTTCAAAAGAGGTTACAACTTACAACCTACAGTCGCTTTTTTTTTTACAATTTGTTCTATGTTCATTTCAGAGCAAACCGGTGCGTCTTCAGTGATCAGCCACGTGAACGTGCAAGTGGTCAATGAGATTGACTGCGCGTCGATCTACAGCCCCGACTTCGTCACCCACAGCACGATCTGCACCAGCGGCCGAGGTGGCGTCGGCGCATGTGTTGGAGACTCCGGTGGTCCCCTAATTCTGTCCCGAAGCGGAGGTCCCATCTTGGTAAGTGTGTTATGTTAGCGCCAGTGTATTTAATACACATTTTCAAACTAATACGCATGTTTGTGAAGTTTTGCCAACGATTTCTGAACTAATGTAGGTTAGGAGATAGATCACACCTCTTCGGTTTGTGGTCATAACACTTAAAATGTACAGTCAGTAGAATGCGTCTCTTCCATCCACATGCTAGATTCGAATATTTTGAAGGTTTCGTCGAACCCTTATTGAATCACTTAGTTATTCGTATGTCTGTCTGTATGTCAAGACCATTTATCTCGGAAACGCGTGGAGGTATTGGGTTTTTTAACATTTAAAGACATTCTGATTAATATTATAAAAGTGAAAGTGAGTTTGTTTGTTTGTTACGTCTTCACGCCTAAATGGCCAAACCGATTTTGATGAATAGATACAGAGATAGTTGGGACCCTGGCCAGGCCAAAAAAAGGGGGAGAAAGAGGAACGAAAAGATTTTTTCGATCATCACGCGGGTTAAAGTTAGCGTTAGCAAAAAGTAACTTTAAGCCACGCGAACGAAGTCGTGGGCGGAAGTTAGTTTTAATATTTGAATTTTTTACAGATCGGTGTCGTGTCCTTCGTGGCTGCCGCCGGCTGCCAGGTTGGCTTGCCGTCTGCGTACGCGCGAGTCACTAGCTTCAACAGCTGGATCTTACAGAACCTTTAAAAATACTACGATAATTGTGATAAAAACATGACATTAATTTAGGAATATAATTTTAATAAAATTGTTTGATTTTTCAATTATTGTTGTCTTCTTGGTAAATGAACTTGTATGGTTCACACGATGACACATCAACCTATACCATACCAGTCTATGAAGATCTCTTCTCTCGATCTCAGAACTACGGATCGTGCACCGTAGATTTGCCGTGCGATGAGAGATCCGCATAAACTGGTTTTTGAACAGGTTGATTTGACGTCGCGTGTACGAACCTGCAGTTTAGAGTCCTGAAGGATTACCCCCTGTATAGCTCTGTCTCTTTCCCTCAGTGGAATAAGTTCTGTTTTAAGTCGTCATGGTAAGGCTGCTGCACCTTACAAATATTGGGTCCTAGGAAGAAAAAATACATCAGACGATGATAAAGTATGATTAAATACAATTTAATTCTACATTGCATATTCCATTCCTTTTAAAAGGTTCGTGACTTGCACTATTAAAATATTGAGCGCCAGTTAGTTTAATAGAATAAGTCCATGATACTTTACTTACTGATTGGTGAACTCAAATAAAAATAATTCTTCCATTTTACCAACTGAAAACGGCTAATCTAATTACTTAAAAATAGTGTGTTTTCTTGCCTTTTCCTCAACAGCAGAGAAACCCTGAAATCGTAATTATAGAGACGTGATTAAAGGCTCCTTTTTGCGGATGGGAAATCATTAAATAACTTCCCCTGCTCTAGGCGGAGCGGGGAGGGAGTGACAGACTTTTACTTACTAAAACCCACCCATTTTCATTCTTTTGCCATTTATGTTCCCGGGCCGCGGTACCTCTTTCGAACAACCCGCAACGCCGCCGGCAGGCGTTGCCCTGACAGGCCACTCTGCTTTGCTGATCTCTTAGAGGCGCGCGTGGAACACGAACGCGACGTCGACACGGCACGTAAATAAGGGTTAAGTCGGCTTGTGCAAAACTAAAAAATACACTGAAAGAACAAGTAAAAATAGTGTAGGGTGGAGGTACTTCCCTTTCACATCATAATCTGTTAAGATGCCCGTGATATGTGCTCTACGTTGTTATCCGATTAATTATATAAATCAGGCGCAATTTATCCCGGAAAACCATGAAGGACAGAAGAGATGACCAACAGAACAATTGCCACGTGCAGCTGTGCACACTTGTACATCGAGGTTCTGGAGAGACCCTTTTTTTCGGTTGGGAAATCAACAAATGACTTCCCCCGCTCTGGGCGGAGCGGGGGGGCATGTCAAACTTTTACTGACTAAAACCCACCCATGTTCCTTCTATTTCCCTTTACGTTCCGGGGTCGCGGTATCACTTTCGAACAACCCGCAACCCCGGTGGGGAGACTCCTTATAGTCGTCTCAGGGATGTCACAATCGTCTTTGATCTTAATTTTGTCTTGATTTTTAATTTGTCCTCATTTTATTTTATTATCGACGCCCAAAGCCCTTAAAACGTCACTCGTGAAGGAAATACCATCATCAGTGCCATTTTTTTAATTTCACTGCCGTAATCAGCGTCTCTGAAAACCATGGAAACGTTATCCATGATGATAGATCCGTAACTTATCGTAAAAATATTGACGATATTATGACGTCGTCTAATTTTCTACTTTTTTAATGGTGTCAATTCGCAAGCACTGAAGCAAGCAATAGCTTGGAAAACTGCGCAAGCACTTGTAGAATCAACTGGGAATGCAAGAACATAAAGTATGTATATTTGGGCTGGAATGAGGTAGGACGTCTGGAACGAATATAATAATTAATATAGTTGCCCACTGTACTTGTAATTAGTATCAGATAAGATAATAAAGCCACCGGTCCCGCCCGTTTTGATAATACTAATCAGCTTCAGATTTCATTGCTTACCAATCATCAATTATAAATGATTAGATCAGATTTAATGAGAGTACGGTATAAAAGCGGATTTACCTTTTTATTCCACATAATTAAAAGAATAATTTTCACAAAATGAGGTCTCTATTCTTGGTTGGTCTGGCGTTGGTGGCTTCAGCGTCAGCTCTGGTGGAAGTTGGGTCTGGATACCATCAGGAAATTGGTATTCCTGCTGCTGAGAAGATCAGGCTAGCCGAGGAAAAGATCTTGACCGACACAGCTCGAAACGACAGAGTTGTGGGTGGGGTTATCGCTCCTGCCAACGCACATCCTTACTTCGTAAGTCACTTGTATTTTCTACAGTAAAAACAAGGGTAGTTTAAGCGACGGGTACTGATCAAAACTTACCCAGCATACTTCTTAAATTATTTGAAACCACGTTTATCATCTCTTGATATATTTTTTGGGATCATTTATTCTCGTATCTACATTTATACATCAGATATGTGTGCCGATTACATTGACCTCTGGTTGTTTGCAATAGCTCGAGGGTACACCCACGGACGCTAGTGGTCACAGCTATACGAAAGATTTTGGTCCCTGTCAAGTGATCACTAGTGAAGGTCAGGAGTATTCCATGGTTAGAAAGCCGAAACTTTTCAAAATATCCAGTAGTGGTGATTTGGAACAGGTTCTAAAACAATTTGTTATAAAAAAAAAACTTGATTAAGAAAAAAACCAATTGCAGGCTGGCTTGCTGATCAGTTTGGTCGGTATAACTGGTAACTCAGTATGCGGATCTTCACTCCTGTCTGCCAACCGGCTAGTGACTGCTGCTCACTGCTGGACCGACGGTCGCATGCAAGCGTGGCAGTTCCTGGTCATCCTTGGCTCCAACCAGCTCTTCACCGGAGGCACACGCATCGCTACCACTAACGTTATCATGCATCCGCAATACACCGCACACAACCTTAATAACGATATTGCCATGATCATTCTTCCTGTCAGCGTTATGTTCAGCAGTAAGTATTTTAATTCTATTCTATTTAGCCTTCTGGGCACTTTTCCTATTATCAGCGATGTCATGTAGATGATTTTTTTGATGCCGTACAAGTCCCAAAGAGGGCAAACAATTTAGTTAGTTAGTTACTCAAAATGATTATCCTTACTAATATTATAAAAGTGAAAGTGAGTTTGTTTGTTTGTTACGTCTTCACGCCTAAATTAATATAATAATACTTTGGACCCTGAAGACGGACATAGGCAATTTTTTATAAAAAAAATATTGATTTATGAGGGAGAAAGAGGCAATAAAAGGGAACACTTAGCATCGCTATTACAATAAATAAGGCCCAAGGCCAAAAACTTCACTTAGCAGGTACCTGTAAAACAGGAAAGGGGAACTGTGTTACCCAGAATTTAAGGCGAGCGAAGCCGCGAGCAAAAGCTAGTAGATTAAATATTTGTTTAATAAGTTCTTTTAGATTAATAACTTAAATTAAACAGTATCCTTAAATTATCAAATTAATTCCAATGATAAGACGTACTTATTTTGATCAGATTTAAGATAGCCTTCATGCATGAATTGATTATTTTGTTATTGTCGCCAAAATGAGACTAACATACCTATTTATTTTTTAAAGTTTGTGACTTATTTCGTGACATTATAATTTGTTAACTCATTATAATACTTTGATAATTAAGGCAACGGATTATGAAATAAGGGATATTGTCTTTTGCACATAAACTTACAAACAGTTTAATCTGTGAGTTTATATCCAAAACTGTTAATTATTTTAGTTTGTGATAGTTTCACTCACAAGTAATTCTAGTATTTCAGAATTACATATTTAAATAACCAATTTTTTTCAATTTCAGACAGCATCCTCCCGATAGCCCTCCCCGTTGGTACAAACCAATACGTTGGAAACTGGGCAATCGCAGCAGGCTTTGGCAGAACTAGCGACCGTAAGTTTGTATAATTATTTTCTTAAAATAAATTTTGCGCACAAGACAACGATACTGTTAAAACAAGGAAGGCTCAAAGAAGGATCGGTAGTAGAGTTACATATAGTGAAATGAGGAGATTATCTGGACCATCAGAACCAGTAGATATAGCTAGAGTATTAAGAACACTTTAAAGACTTAAACATAACACGATCACAGTGGTGATGTGGAAGATTTTATCAGTTACGAGGTATGTAGTCTATTAATTTGATTAAAACATGCCTCTGCAAAATTTCAAGTCAATCTGGCCAAGGTCAGATTGACTTGAAATTTTCTCGTATGCTTCCATTCAAATTTAGCTGCCCTGTTTTAAACTTTGCTTTAGGGGTTCATATTTAAATACCATTTTAATGAAATTTTAGGACGTACGTCCTAAAAGGACCCTCGTGTAAAATTTGAGAATCGCTAACAGTTGTAGTTTCTAACAGTTGTAGGGAGCCAGTGATTTTCTCTATTATTTATAAATAGGCAACGATCATGGAAAAGACGTCAAAAAGGCATCGATCACTAAAAGGTTTTTTTTATTGATATAATGATGCTACTATATGGTTCAAAAGCTGTTTACATAGTAATTCGAAAAAAAAACAACGATTGCCAAGTTGCGCTTGTTTACAAACAATTGTATTATTGTTGTGTATGATTCTTTATTACTCAACTAAAGTGAAACTTTCTCTATTTTTCAGAGCAAGCGGGTGCGTCTACAATCGTGAGCCACGTCAACTTGCAAGTCATCAGTCTGCTTCAGTGCCAACTGACCTACGGCACCAACTTTGTGATCCACAGCACGATTTGTACCAATGGTGCTGGAGGCGTTGGTGTGTGCGGCGGAGACTCCGGCGGCCCCCTCGTTTTCAACCAAAATGGAGTTCCCACTTTGGTGAGTGTATATTTTGGTACTTTTTTATAATATTATTTGGAGTCGAATTAGCTTTCTTCGACATTTTTTTATTAGTCGTCTTTCCGTAATCTCTTCTAGTCATATCGACATTTACACAGTCCGTCCATCGTTTATTTGATCTTCTTCTACTCTTTTAGTCGTCCACATTCACATTCAAAACTTTGCTTATGATACATGGCTACAAGACATATAATATACAATCCTAATCATATTGTTCCTCAGTATTTTTGGTGTGTATTGGACGATACTTTGTTTTCAAACCACTATTATTCTTAAGACCTGGCGAAATGTGAGTTTTTAATAAGGTACATTTCTGGACAACCCTTTTTTTTTTTTTCGGGTGGGAAATCATCCAATAACTTCCCCCGCTCTGGTCGGAGCGGGGGGGCATGTCAGACTTGTACTGACTAAAACCCACCCATGTTTCTTCTAATGCCCTTTACGTTCCGAGGCCGCGGTATCTCTTTCGAACAACCTGCAACCCCGGCAGGACCATTAGGGGATAACAGGCGAGATGTAACGTATGTTTTATTACTATTCTGCGTCTTCTATACTGGCCAGAGGCATGATAATGACTTCCGATCCTTTCGATAAAGGCCGGCCAATGTGTACCTACTTTCAAACATCTAGCTCTTCTATGAGGTCTTCTACGCTTAAGTGGGGCTGGCCACGTGGGTCGAAATAGTCACTTTATAGCACCACCTCAACATTATTAATGAATCTTATCGTTACGTTTTTGTTTTCAGATCGGTATCAGCTCCTTCGTTGCCGCTGCCGGTTGCCAACTCGGACACCCCTCTGCCTTCGCTCGCGTAACCAGCTTCAACAGCTTCATCCATCAATACTTGTAAATACCATGAGACTGACGTATATAATAAAGATAAATATAAATACATTAGATTTTAATTTAATTTTTTTTTTATTTATTTTGAGCTTTATCCTTTTCTTGGCTAGGTAATAACTACTTGTGAGGTTCATGTTAAGCCGTGTGGACCTAGTTTGGTTCGTGGATATGTGACTAGCCATTACATACCGTTTCTTCCATGCCTCGAACATGTTATGCCGTTGCGCGTTGGTTCCGTCGTTACAGATTGTCCCTAAAGTCTGACTACCAGTCTTATCAATGGGAAGCGTATTACCCACTACTAACTAATTTTACTTGACTGATTTTCTGATCAAGTTACCGCTAGCGAGCTATCTTTGTACTAGACGGCCTAGACAAAGGACATCGCATTAGCATTGTAGCGACATACGACTAGAAATATGAAATGTATTGGATCAACAAACATTCATAAGCTGTACGCCACCTTATCTATGAATGTGCTTGCCACTTGTCTATAGGTCCTCTGTGATTCGCTACTTGGTAATATGTTCCTCACGCGGTTCTTCGATAAGAATATTATCAATAGCAACCCGTTGTCTAGACTTTCTTATCAATTCTATATCAATGGGCTCACTGATTTTTTTTAATTACATGGAACTGTATCGTATCCGAGGATATAGGCCAACTCTCCAGGCAATACACACAGTTGGTTATTTAACTTGACTTGTATGAACGTTGGTTATACTGAAGGATAGGAGGTTTTATGCACATTTAAGACTCTTTTTAATAAGACTTGAGAAGAGTAGTCACTTTTCAAATTCATTCATTATTGGTTGGAATGTTGTTAATGGAGTTGTTGGAAGAGTCAAGAACGCTAGAACCGTAGCAGAAAGACTTGGATGATAAAACAAACCGACTTCTAAACACTTAAAAGGCGGAAAATAAGTTTACTTCCGAAAGTCGCAGGACATAAATATATTTTCATGGTTTTGGAACATTAATTTCATCGATTTAGATCGATACAGATATAAAAAATAATGAAATCATCTTGTTCGATATATCCTTAACCTAAGACTAACATATTATTTTACGCAATAAATATAAATAATACGGTACAGGTATTTATTTACGTTAAAACTAATATCAGAATCATTGAATTCAGAATCTGATGTATCCGATTAAGAAGATAGTCTTCCTGAGTTTAAAGTCTTGGTTGGAGTTAGAGTCAAGGCTCTATAGTTGGAGTTATGATAAGCTTAAACACTTCCGCGCACAATTTATTACACCTTTTTTCGGTATTTCCCGGAGACTTCGATAGTCTCCGAGATAGAGGATCAGATTTAATAATTAACTAGCTTTTGCCGCTCGCGTTAAGTTCGGTATAACACAGTACCTGCTACCTGCAGTTTTTGCCCTAACGCCTTATTGATTTGTAATAGCAACGCTAAGTTTTCCCTTTTCTTCTCTCTTTCTCCCTCATATTCCACTTTAAAAAATAAACGAAAATGTGTGTGTCGGCTCCGACGCACGACTGGAGTTTACTCCTTAAGTACGAGTATCTAACCATACAGAAAAAGAGTTTATTCAACTGAAAAAAGATTAATATCATATGAAAGGGTATATTCATAAACTAATGAAAAAATAATATTCATACATAAATGTACATTTTATTCATTTTATATACATTAATTATAATTAATCATCAAGCATACCATATGTACGTCTTAATACACTCACAGCCAAATTAGAAAGTTGCGCACTAAAGGTGCGCACCAAAAACGTGACACGATTTTCGTTACTTGTTAGTAGGTTTTACCCTTCGGATTTTTCTCATACCGGGCGCCTTATATATGAAAATCGATGCTTAAGGAGGAAACTCCAAAAATAAAATTAGCCTATGTCCGTCTCCTGGTTCCCAACTATCTCTGTACCAAAATTCATCAAAATCGGTTAAGCCATTAAAGCGTGAAGAGGTAACAAACAAACAAACAAACTCACTTTCGCTTTTATAATATTTTATATTGTATTATTTATTGTACAATTTAAACAATTAGATAGATAAATATATTTGCTCAAACATGTGTTTACATACATAAAGAAAAATGCATTTATCCTTACTAATATTATAAAAGCGAAAGTGAGTTAGTTTGTTTGTTACGTCTTCACGCCTAAATGGCTAAACCGATTTTGATGAATTTTGGTGCAGAGATAGTTGGGACCCTAGAGACGGACATAGGCTTTTTGTTTTAAGTGAGAAATGAGCCATAAAGAGGGAAGAAAAGGGGAAAACTTAGCTTTGCTATTACAATATATAAGGTGCAAGGGCAAAAACTACAGGTAGCAGGTACCTGCAAATTAGGAAAGGGGAACTGTGTTACCCCGAATTTAACGCGAGCGAAGCCGCGGGCAAAAGCTATCATATAATATATGCGAATTTTTGTGAGGATGGATGTATGGATTTTGTTACTCTTTCTTGTCAAAACGGCTGAACAGATCTTGATGAAATTTGGAACAGATGTATATACTATATAATCTACATCTGTCTGGAATAACACATAGGTTACTTTTTTTCGATCATGACGCGGGCAAAGCCGCGGGCGCCAGTTAGTGATGTAATAAAAATTATAAAAATGTTCAGACACGTTTGCCACATGCTATGGCGTGCAAATGTTTGAAATGCTAAGTGTAGTTGTTAATGTTATTAAAATATGCGTTGTCAGTTAGAAACGATTTTAGTTATTTCTTTAAGTGTACATTATTAAGCTCTTTTCGTTGTCGTTTTAATTACCTCCGTACTGTAAATAAGCAATGTATGCACCGTAGCAGGCACATAGTAGGTACACACGGCGACAGACCAACCTATACAAAACCAGTTTATGCGGATCTCTCATTGTACTTGAAATTTATGGT
Source organism: Ochropleura leucogaster (assembly GCA_958449745.1). Lineage (NCBI taxonomy): Eukaryota > Metazoa > Arthropoda > Insecta > Lepidoptera > Noctuidae > Ochropleura > Ochropleura leucogaster. The sequence goes on from OY288212.1 coordinate 6,447,110, forward strand.
GTACGATCCGTTGTTGAGAGAGCAGCATAAACTGGTTTTGTATAGGTTGATCTGTCGCCGTGTGTACCTACCTACCACGAGTAGATACTAAGATAAAGTATTCTTGTCTCGAGACAAAGTTTATCTGTGAATGAAATTTGAAAATCGGCCTCAGTGTTCTCAAAGAAATCGCGTAACAAAAGTAAAAAGTGGAATTAAGAACATCCTCCTTTTTTCGAAATTGGTTAAAAAATGTAATGAAGTAGCATCTTGATTTTATTTTTTTTGTACATAATTCTCATATACGTTGTAAATAAAATCAAAATATTTTAAATTCTCCTATGAGAATTTAATTTTTTTTTTTAAAGTGCCCATGTAGGCCTATGCCTACATGGGCACTTTCAAAACATCTGGAAGAAGCTACACAGTTTGGGTTAATATGTTTTTTTCAGAACGATTTTTATAAATACAGGCAATTAGTTTGAGTGCAGTGACGGATGTCGTGTAAAATATTTTGATCTACCATTTATCCGCATTAAGATAAGGATATCCGATGGTTTTACCCGTCTTGATAAAACTAATCGGCTTTTGTTTATTTATTAATGAATTAATGTAAACTTACGATTCATCAATTACGAATGATTAGATCAGATTTATTAAGCGTAAGGTATAAAAGGGGGTTTATTTCTTTGCTGTCCTATTACAAAAACTATTTTGTCATGATGAGGGCTTTATTGTTGGTTGGTTTGGCACTGGTGGCTTCGGCGTCTGCGCTGGTAGAAGTTGGTTCTGGATACCATGAGGAAGTTGGTATTCCTACTGCTGAGAAGATTAGGGTAGCCGAAGAAAAATACTTGGCCGAGAAAGCACTCGACAACCGAGTTGTAGGAGGCGCCATCGCTCCCGTCAACGCACATCCTTACTTCGTAAGTATCTTTTTTTAATTTTCTTTAAAATACACTTCTACTAAACTCTTTCTCATTTCATAGTGAGTCATATATCTCTATTGTCCGATGAAATAAAATAACTAACACGAACCTGAACATTTTTTTTGTTTTGAAGACAACATTGTCCTACACTGGGAATTTCTCCTATATCGTGGTGCGTTTACAAACATTTAAACTCACATACACAAACAGTCAGACTCAAAACAACTATCTGCAGGAATCGAACTCGCGACACGCACCGCAGCAGTCGATCGCTCAGCCACTGCGCCAACTTAGTGGCTACCGCTCACCACTTTTGGTAGACCACATATGATTCGTGAGCATGTAGATACTTCTGACACTATATAAAATACACTCAAAAAGTTAAACTTCTAAATATGTTTGCACAAGAGAGCTTTAAAGCCAGGTAATGTGTAATAGTAGATTATTAACCAAGGGGATAAAGCAGTGTCTTCTGTCGTGGGTGACGATTTAAATCGCGAGTGTAACGAAGGACTCGAGGTTTACTCCCGAGCGTAGCGAGGGTGTTAAAAACTTAAATCACGAGCGAAGCGAGGGATTTAAGACGAGTCCTGAGTGTAGCGAGAGATTTAAGTTTACCCAAGACTAAGACAGCTTTATCAACGAGGAAAATACTCTACTTTTCGTACCATTTGCGAAAAAAATAACACAGTAATAATATGAGATAAGCATTTATTAAAGATAATGACATTAAAAGTAAAAGTTAAGATTCGAACATTGGTCCAAATATAATATAAAGTGAGCTACACTTTTGCTTGGTACATTTATTGTTGATGAGTATGATTGCGGCAGCATTTGCACTGACGGAATCCGACAATACACTGTCACTGTCGCTTTGATTTAACAATGTATTTTTAGAACATTAACTTATTTATAAAAATAAACTTAACGTTTATGTATTTGAGGAAAACAGAATCGCGGCAAAATCCTAGACTAATATGTTTTGTCGCAAAAGAGCAAAGGCATCAAGCTCATACGGCCTCGTCGGTTTTGGTAATTTTATTTAATAATCATAACTGCATATTAATTGCGTGTTCCTTTTTAAAAAAGATGCTTAATGCTTTATATACCTACAAATTCAATGGTGTAAACACAGATGTAGTTCAGTATTAAGTATTCCAATTTTAAATCACATTCTCTCCCTAGGGGATGAATGAAATTCAGTACAATATTCTTTCCCTGTTTTTGACAGATTAATAATGACTATTGTTATGTTCGCTTTTTGTGGCATAGAATGTCACTTTTTTGAGCAAGTGGTACGAAAACAATATTTTTTTTTGCTCAGGCTGGCTTGCTGATCAGCCTGGTTGGTACAACCGGTCAGTCAGTATGCGGCTCTTCTCTCCTCTCTGCCAACCGGCTGGTGACGGCTGCTCACTGCTGGAGCGACGGCCGCATGCAGGCGACACAGTTCACTGTGATTCTTGGCTCCAACTTTCTGTTCACTGGTGGTACCCGTATCGCTACCTCTAACGTCATCATGCATCCTCAATGGACATCTCACAACCTAAACAATGATGTCGCCATGATCTTGCTGCCTTCCAGCGTTCAATTCAGCAGTGAGTACGCTATTAAGATTTTTATTCTTTTTATTGTCTCAATTTTTTTTAAGTTTGCCCCACACTAGGCATTTCTCCTGAATCGTGGGTGCGTTTACAAACATTTAGAATTTGAAAATCACATACACAAACAGCCAGACCGGGAACAAATATCTATAGGCCATACAAATATTTGTTCCGTACGGGGATCGAACTGGCGACGCGTAGCGCAGCAGTCGTTCGCTCAGTCGTTCTCTCAGCAGCTCAATGTTTTAATTTGGGATACAAATATACGTTATACCCAGTTGTTTGGGTTATTGTTGTGATTTTTTATTGTTATCGTTGATAGTTCTAAGAAACAGGAGGATACAGTCACTTAATCCATTTTATTTAAATTTCAGACAGCATCCGGCCGATAGCTCTCCCCACTGGTTCAAACCAATACGTTGGAAATTGGGCAGTTGCAGCTGGTTTTGGCAGAACTAGTGACCGTAAGTTGTCACAAACTGATCACCTATTCATATTAGTGATGATGATCATATAGCTAAACCCAAGGTCGACCTGATACGACTAGAAGCAATCCAAGAAGAAACGGGGAAATAATAATTTTTTATCACTGACTGACTAGAATCCTGCAAAATCAAGTCGGGTACCCGTGTCCTGCAGAACGACGGGCAGTAACGGGTGACGGGTGGCAAATGTCGCTTGACGCAAAAAAGCATTGCCTGAGATCGTAAAAGGGTTTGTTTTTGGACTGCAGCTACTGAACTGCAATAAAAGCCACAGGGGGCCGTGCTTGCTTAGGTCGGTACGCGGATATGATCATCGATTACATATCGAGTTTCCTCTATGCTATTAAAAGCATATTAAGCCGTTGGTCCCGGCTATCATTTAAAGATCTTGAGATTCTTTACAAAAATAAAACCCGTAAATCTGATAAGGAATCTTATCAGGGAGGACAGCCCTTGATAAGATTCCTTATTAATGTAATGTAGGTTACAGAGGTCAGATAGTAGTATCCAGCTGCACCGGTTAGACTGGAAGCCGAACCAACATGTACGTTTCATTGATCTTATACCCTTATTTTTGTTAAAGAACAAGCGGGCGCTTCCACGATCGTGAGCCACGTTAACTTGCAAGTGATCAGTCTACAACATTGCCAATTCGTCTTCGGAAGCAACTTCGTGGTTCCCAGCACACTGTGTACCAACGGTGCTGGTGGTGTCGGCGTGTGCGGTGGAGATTCCGGCGGTCCCCTCGTTTTTAACCAAAACGGAGTACCCACTTTGGTAAGTGCTTATAAACGAAATGCATATTGTAGGTTTTATTTTTTTACGCTAGTGTGTGGCAAGGTTAAGCCTTTAACCTGCAGTTATTGATTCTAGGCAGTTGTCTAAAAGTCCAAATTCCAACGCCTTGTTGTACAAAAAACCTATTTTCTATGATGGTGGAATAAAAATACCATCGATCCGTACATCAAACATGAGTTACTGAAAATCACATAGAGAGAATATCAGACAGGCTTTCAAAGCCTCCTTTTATCATTGATATCAAAATGTTGCAACACTAATTTCTTGCTAAAAAAATAAATAAACTGTAGCACAGGTTGTTGGCAGTATTCCCGTGGACACATTGATTCTCCAGTATCCTAGTTATCTGAAACATTCATTATTTTACCAATTTATGTTCTGGACGGTTCCTTAGACTTCTTCTATAATGTTTTCAGATCGGTATCAGCTCCTTCGTTGCCGGTGCTGGTTGCCAACTCGGACACCCCTCTGCCTTCGCTCGCGTAACCAGCTTCAACAGCTTCATCCATCAATACTTGTAAATACTATGAATTCGAACATAATACATAACATTTTAATTATCAGTATGGTTTTTATTTTGTTCTGGCTCTAAGGGTGTGGAGGTCAAAAATATTTGATCCTGTGGGAACATAAATGATGCAGGTCATAGCCTAATTCATTTATCGAACAAAACACAGGATTAACTTAAAATTTAACCATAGAGGCATAGACAATCAGAGACTTTGTTGGAAATTAATAGTGGCATGGAGCTTTTTTACTAGGTATCTTATAATAATATCTCAGGCTCTGTTAATTTAAAATCACAAAAACTCCAATTTATTAGAATCCATTATATTATATATCATACAACCACTTAGACAAAAATAAAATGTCAAATACATAAAAATCATAGTATTCAATACTATGATTTTTATGTATTTGACATTTTATTATAACACAATTATTACATTAATTCAAATTTTGTTTACAATAAAATTGATTTATTCTTTTTTGGCATAATCAAATATGGTTACATTCCTATTGAAATACGCATACATTTGTCTTGGTATGGATAGTCTGGCCTAGCCGCAATCATTTACAAGATGATATTGCTATCTACTGCCCAGCTGTCGGTGTCACAAGACGTGGTAACCGAAACATCATCCTAAATATATTTTTATATTGGACGCTCAGCGTACAAGCAGCGCGGAGAGTGTAGATCACCCACAGGCTGCTTGTGTAAAACGATTTGCAATAGGCCTTGAGCAACGTGAGTTTTACATCACGCGAGCATCAAGCAAACTTGTGAGCAATCATATTCCCCCGGACTGCCAGCGCTCTGCGCTCCCTTTGTATATCTGCATCATTCGTCTGGTCTTCTGTTAGAACATCCCCCAGATGTGTAAACCTGCTCACAACTCGCAGAACCACACCATTAAGAATTATAGGTGGGGCATAGGTTGCCTTATAATTATCAGACTTAAATGTAAGCAACTCGCTCATCTTTGAATTATACTGAAACCCATGCTCCGCTTCATAAGCCTCACATTTTAATATCAAATTGCGAATTGCCCCTACCGATCGACCCCAGTAGGTACCATATCGTCAGCGCAACTAATATTGGTAACGCTCACCCCGTTGACAAAACAGCTTGTATGAGTACTGCTGAGCTCAAGGATGAGGTCATTGACATACAGGTCGAACAGCAGAGGAGAGGTGATGTCCCCCTGCCACACGCCACACTCCGTGTCACACTCGTCCCTTAAAGCCCCCGCCCATCGTACTTGATTTCTCTGGCACTGATAGCAATGACTTAACACTGAAACAACTTCTGCCGGTATAACCATGCCCTCTAATTTGTTCTAGAGCCTGTCGTACAACACTGTATCAAAGGCCTTGGCAAATCCAGGAAGCACACCCATGTGCTTCTATTAGTGCAGTATTTGACAGCTTGCTTAAGACAAAAGATGGCACTTAATGATCATGTGATCAAAATAGTTTCACCACCCTTTTTCGGCAAATAGGAATAAAACAAAATTAGGAAAGTTTACAGAAGCCTGGCACTGTGACCGCAAGCAAATTCTTGCTTGCGGTCACAGTGCCAGGCTTCTGAACCCGAATCCTCGCGGTGGTCAAATGCAAGTTTGGTCGACTGTACCTACCTTATATGTAGACCTTAGATTTTCGTCACCTAAATCAAATGATGGTACACACATGTTTGTTTTATTCAGCGATAAGCTTAATTTAATCAAACCCACCAATCTACATAGATTGATTTATTTTCTTGTCTTAATTCCTCTATTTTCAGGTATTTTCAGTTTTATCTGTGATCAAATCTTGTGACATGTTGTCACCGATTTATGACAAATCGTTTGTAAGCTATGGGATAACATTAATGATTATAATTTTAATGACTCAGTCTGTTCATCGATCAATGAACTGTCGGAGCTTATCGCATAATGCAAATGCGCAAGAGCGGGTACTGCAGGTTACCCTGCAGATTATATCTGCAGTAGCTGCACATTAACACTGGCACTGATTATGTTTTACTAATTTGATAAAAGCTAAAGTCAGTTTGTTTGTTTGTTACGTTTTCACGCCTTAATGGCTACACCGATTTTGATAAATTTTGGTACAGAGATAGTTTGGAGACGGACCCTGGATATTTCTTTTTTAAAGTGCAAAATGAACGAGAAAGAGGGAAGAAAAGGGAAAACTTAGCATTGCTATTACAATAAATAAGGCGCAAGGGCAAAAACTACTGGTAGCAGGTACCTGCAAATCAGAAAAGGGGAATTGTGTTACCCCGAATTTTGTAAGGATGGATGGATGGATGTTTGTTCCTCTTTCACATAAAAACGGCTCAACGGATCTTGATGAAATTTGTCACAGAGGTAGATTATAGTCTGGAATATCACATATGATACTTTTTTTTTCGATCATCACGCGGGCGTGCCGCGGGCGCCAGCTAGTCAGAAATATAGGTCTCTAGAGAATTTGCTACACAACAAAATAATGACAATTGTGCCAAACATACAAATGAAAATTGAGATACTTAAGGGTGAATGATGACAATGAGTACCTACCTAAGTCATAAGTGGACCGCCATAGCTTTAACCTTTTGAAAGACACTTCTTTCGACTACGATTTTTTTTGTTTAAACTTTCTAGATTCGAAGATATTGGGGGTCAAAGTTACACTTAAGTTTTTGGAACGAAGTTAAAGAAAAATTCTTACGAAAAGTTGTCACGACACTTTTTGCTATAGTAAGCTATTGTAAGCTGTGCGGCGTCGCATGTTTCTCTGTCTTTCTCTCTCTCTCTCTCTCTCTTATATAAAGCAAGCCAGATATTTTCATTTCTATAGTAACTTCGTTTCATCCGGGTGTCCCTTGACACCTCTTATATTTTTTTTTGGGACAGAGTATAACATGGTGTAAAAATTATTGCAATCGATTCAGTTACTTATTCTGAATAAACTATATTCAGGTTTCGTATGTATACCAAAAATAATGTTGTATTAAGATACGGCCATAGACATAGGATTATCAATAAATTGGTATTCAGTTTCATGTTTTTGTTGAATTTGCAGACTTTGAAATAAAAAAAAAAAAACTAAAGAGGGTGTTCCTAATATAAAAAAACAAGTTATCATTCAAGCTCCTTTATTTCGACCAGGTACTTACAAATCTTACAATGTGTTCACAAAACAATCTCTTCTCTCAAGCCAGACATTCCGACATACAATGATAGGCGACATTGAACTTGCTTTAAATATTTCAGTAAATAGTACATTCATACATGAAATTTTTAATGTTGATAAAGGTAGTGCCACATTATCCGATATCCGAAAATAAAAAGTCGATATTTTTTAGACAGATTTAATCGACTTGTAAAATATTTTGTATATTTTTTACTGTCATTATTTTCATAGATAAAGTCGACTTTATATTTTAGAAAGTAATTGTTGAAGATGAAAAGGAAAGCAATTGTTTTTTTTCTAAGTGTTCCTATTCCATTGGGTACCTTGTCCAGTCCATTCATTTAACATTTTATTATGCACAACAACTCGGTGATTTCACTATTCGTAATTAAAATGTGCGACAAAAGCATTCGCCTTAAATAATTTTGCAAACCCATTTAATACATACAATAAAATGTTTTCGAAATTACAACAATAGTTATTTTACATTACTTAATATCATGCGATTATTTTATTACATTTTAATGAACATTCAAGCTTCTGCCATCGTGTTTAAAAGTAATAACAAATGTATGACTTCTACGTGTTGAGACTAGAAATACAACTTAAATCTAACATTGTTACACGCCTATTTAAAATTTCATGATTAATGGAAATACTAAAAATCATAATTAGCTGGTTTCTCTCGGGCACACTATACCTAGGAAGCTAAATACTAGCCAGTAAAAAAAAAACAAAATTCGATGTTCTTATAATAAAAATGACGAGTTAAGGTCAACAGTTAAAATAAAAGTTAAGCTAAGAATTTTAGAAGCTGATATCTTAAACACTATTTACAAGCCTCTTTTGAGTACCTACATACCTTAAGTTAGACATAGTAGCTAAACGTTTAATATGAGAGGACAATTCCACTTTTCAATTTTACATATATATTTTTAAAATATTTACATTTGAATTCACATTCTGCCGGTGACAATTGATGAAATATGACAAAATATACTCTAAAATAAATATATAATTTTAATGTTTGAGAAGAAAATAAAAATAACAAGTAGGTAGTTACGTAAATCTTAAGAGGAAGCAATAATTAAACTATCTTAATGATATCACAGTTCATTTATGCAAATAAAAAAATATATATAGTTGAATATATATTTTACACTTGGAATTAATCACCAAAAGAATTGTTGTTATGGCAATGACTTGAACATTTCAACAGAACAACAACATTTTTGTTCAATACATTTTAGTGCTGTTCTTAAATCCAAAATAACATTGCAAATAAAAATAATAGGATATCAATTGTCTTGTAAAATGTGTTTTCTATTAAGTAATGCATATACAAGATGAATATTTAATATTAATATTTTTATTTATTGAATAATTTATTTTATTCTATTTGGAAATGTGAGTTTAGACAGTACGGTAAAGGTGCTTTAGTCAATATCAATTTTATGAGCAACAATAATAGTTAAGATTCGATACCTATGATATAAATATCAGTGTCAATTTAATATCAATTTCATGCTTAAATTTTACAGTCACGCGATTTTAATAGTACCGATTGATGATAGTGTGGCTGCACCTTTAGTCGTTCTATCTGGAGTGCCACCGAAAACACCTATTTTATAAATTTATTCTAAGTGAACAAAAGCACAGAAAAATAAATATAGAAGGTCGATTCGATTCAACGAGTGATCATGATTTACGTATAGCTACTGCATGTTTTAGTCTGACAATAGTTTGAAATCACCGTACAATTAAGGGCAAGAGAAATAGCCTATTTCGATTTTGAATCTCACTGTTCTGTGTTTAAAGTTCATATTCGTAAATGTGTAAATTAATAGAGTTCACATTTGTATGAGACGCTTTCTTATCAAAGTTCACAGTTCTGTTATCACTCGCTATACAGACTCAACCTTCTATACCAATCTGTTCCGTGAAAAAAGTATATGTGTAGACAATGATATGGCCTAGAACCTGTTATACGTGTAGAGTGCAAATGTTGAAATGTTGAATGTGTTCAATTGTTTTAGATTCAATTGGCTAGAGTCGTGGTGTGTTTATGTTGGACACAGCACCTTCAAGATATAGTCTGTTAGTAGCGTCGGTACGGTGGGGCTGTCTTCGTTGATCGCCTTTAGAACTGGAAAAGAGAAAAAAGAAAACTAAGTTTTTTTTCAAAAATATTAAATGTGAAGAAATATCCTATAAATTTTATTTTCATTTGTGAATGTACTGTGAAATGAGACGTAAACAACCATAACTTTTCATTGCGTAGACTCAAAGGGTTGATTTTTTCACAACTCGCAAACCTTAGTATTTGGAATCAATTTTAACTTGATACCTCTACGATCCAGATGGTAATTCAGTTTCATAGAAACTTTGGATTTGTAGAGCATTTTTTTATCTATATTATGACTCTTTCTAAAGCTTATTGGCAAAGCTTAGTGAATTTTAGTTAATAGAAAAAAAACTTACTCTTAATGAGCACTTGGAGCGACTGATTGTCTGGAGGTCCATTGTCTAGGTGGAACGGGATCACTGTTGTCAAGTACTGAAACATAAAATATTAACATAAGTTTATAGCACGATTTGTTAAATAAAATGTATGTGATCAATATGGGTGACATAAGTATTACATGTTTTTGTGATTCATAAACAATTTTTCTTTCTTGCCTTTGTTCATTGCAGTGTGGCCTCACCCTAAGGTTTGCCAAAGCTTAATAGTTTTTTTTAAACTACAACAAACAAAAGAAAAATGAGTATTTTTTTTATCTAAAAACATGAATTTTATATTGAAGCTAGAAATGGCTGGAGATGGAAGAATATTTTATTGAAGTCAGGAATGGTAAAATCAGTTCCGACGGCTATGACGACATTTCCATCTACACAAAGGTCACAATTAATTGATTAGTTTCAGATCGTTAGCCTATCACGAACAGTCGACGGAGAGATGCCCAACAATCCGTTACAAGGGACTTTCACCGTTTGTTTGTCATTGTTTCCACTTCCTACAGATTTCTAAATCAGTTATACAGTTTTAGAAATAAGAAGTAGGTACACAAATAGTATATATTTATAAACTAAAATGTGTGCTGTGACCGGCATGCGTTGCGTTTTACCGTCCTTTTACCAGCATAGCTTGCTGTGCCTTTATATTATATCAGCTAAATATGAGGCTCCAATTATCTAAATATTTACAACTGCAGGCTTTTGACCTTCGCGAGATAGTTACGGAGCAAAATCTCGTAATTGAGGTTCCTATTTTCGATAACAGTTATCAAATCCTATCTTCTTTTTCTTCGAAGGGACCGAAAGATCTCAAATAATTTATCCCTACCTAAAATCACAGTAACACTGTTAGCCTCACCTTAGACTCAGAATGTCCGCCGCCCAAATTAGGCGACCTCGGCGCCTGCGGCCTCTTCTTCTTCTCAATATGGTACTGGCGCCTCTTATTCTGAACAGCCAGCAGCAGAGATATAAACGTGTTCTTCAGCTCCTTCTCGTATTCCAGTTCGTCACGCAACGCCAATTCTGCGATCAGGGTCTCGGAAAACTCGCGGATCAGCACTTCTAACTCCATGAATATTTCGTTCAGTTGAGCAAGCGAGTATGTGCGCAGTTCTGTAATTGGAAATTGGAGGATTAAATACGCTTGCTTAATACCATCATCTTCATCATGTACCATTATACAGTGTTGGGATCGGTTTCCAATCAAAACGGAGGTACAAAAGTTTTTTACAAGGTCTTCCCAAGGTACAGGTCCACCGACATAGCCACATATATTTATAAGATATAACAAGATCATCTGCCTAGCATTTTCCTAACTATGTTGGGCTCGGCTTCCAGTCTATATCTATCTATACACCTGAATATCAGTATTTTACATGGAGCGACTGCCTATCTGATCTACACAACCCAGTTAGTACTGCGTAATGCGATACTCCTTGGTAAGACTAGTTGTCAGACTTTCGGAACACTGACTACCTGTAACGACTGTCAAAGATCTAAAGATCAAATGACAGCCGGGACCAACGGTTTAACGTGCTTTCCGAGGCACGGAGGAAACTCGGTATGTAACGGGTGGTCACCCATCCACAGACCAACCTAGGCAAGCGCGGCTTAACCTAAAGATCGACCCGAGCGGCTGCTATTATTTAGCTACGAGCTCCTCATAAAAAAATATAACAAGATCAGCAGAACGCTGTAACAACAACATTGTAAAACCAAATGATTTTAAAAGAGTAACCATGGAGTTTCTTGCCGGTTCTTCTCCATAGGAAACGACCAACCCGAACCGTGCATCTTTTCTCGACGTTTTATAAGTGCCCATGTAGGCCTATGTGAAATAAAAATATTTTGATTTGATTTTGATTTGAGAAAAAAATGCATTGCATTGCGTAATAAAACTTATCCACGAGATAAGTAGTATAGTGGGCTGTAGCCGACACAATACTCATCTAGTCGGACGATCCTACCTTTTCAACAGATTAAGAAGAACTTTACACCCTCTTCCTAATACCTCTAGGTTCAATATTATACGAATTTAAAAGAACAAACACTTATTTCTGGAAAGTTAGTTCGTAATTAATACTGTGAGGAGTGACCTCAATGCAGTTAGCTGTGCTCTCAAAGGATAGCTATGCGAGGATTTGTTCGTGCATTGTTAATTGGTTTAGCTTCAGATTATATTGGCTTTTGTAATAGACTTTAGCTACGTACAGTTAACAAAAGATACAATTGATATTTTCTGAAGTTATATTTTAAAAATCCATGTTTCAGAAAGCAGAGCCTCGTTACTTATATCTTTTGTTGAGCGTAGATAGGTGTAGATAGTATTAAAGATCGTCTAGATCGTCCCAAGTTCCATTGTTAACATTAAGAATAAGTCTGTTTATTAAATTAGTTCACAAAAGGTACGAAAACTTATTTGTATCATAGACACGTAAAATCATGATTACTTTTTCACACGGGAGACAGCAGTTAATAGAATTTTCCGACATTGATACAGCTGTCTCCTACTCGCTTAGAATTCATTATTAAAAGTTGTGCTTATTACGTAAAAAGCTTTTTTTTTTGTGGATGGGAAACATCAAATAACTACCTCCGCTCTAGGTGGAGCTGAGGGGAGTGTCAGATTTTTACTAGCTAAGATCAACCCATGTTTCTTTTTTGCCCTTTTTGTTCCAGGGTCACGGTATATTTTTCGAACAACCCAGCAGATGGTAGCCTTGGAAGGCGTCTCCGCTTTGCTGACATCTCTTTGAGGCACTCGTGGAACACTAACGCGCCGTCAACACGGCCTGTCATTATTGACGGTCCACAAATCTGCATCTACGGTGGCCGGGAGTCATCTCTCGGCCCCTGAGGGCTGAGTTGGTGTCAGGTGTGTAAAAGCTTATCTCCCATTCCGATCGCGAGTTGTTTTAGATTAAACTTTCGAACTAGGTTTAGATACAAGTTCGTGAATAACCCACATCTGTTGTTCTTCTATAAGATTTACTAGACGTACAAATGTTTACTACCGCACCAGTTTCAACACAAATAAATTAGTTGGATGTTTTTAAAACCTATTTGAGCTAGATCGTGATTTATTTTTATAGATTTTAATTAGGTTATAAAATATAAAATTTTATTCGTTCAATTAATTTAAGTGAATAACCGATGTGTGATGTGGAGGAAATAGAATGATGCGCCAAATTAATCGCAAGCGCAGGGGTGAACGCACTCGATTGAAAGAATCGGGCATTGCGGCGCGTTGGGCATCGGTAGAGCGTACAGTCACTCTCAAAAATAATTACGTATGAATCGACGAGAATTCATTTGAATGTCGACAATTGGTATTAATTTATAGCTAGACGATCGAGTATCGAGGTGGAAAAATCAAACGACGGCGACGGATAGATTGAAGATTCTAGATAAGTATTTTTATTTATGCTAACGTGAGAGTACGAGAGCATGCAAGATAGTCAATATATAAAAGATCTGTTACGTTTGACCCTTTAGGCGTACAAATATACAAATTAATTCGAAAACGATAACATCACAACTTTGCAATCAATTATAAAAATGGTTAAACAAGAGTAGTCATTCGATATTACTATTTTTATTAGACTATGTGAAAACATAGATAGGTATGGCTAAAAAGGTAATGTCTATGACTATAGAAATAGAGAAGTATGCAAAAAGAAGACATCTTGGTACAACATAAGACGCTTGTGATCCGAAAGAGTTAGGCAGAGGTATACTTAATACACTCACGTACTGCCAGTTATGTTTAAGTCCCATGTAATAGGGGTGAGCCTTTTACCATCAACCGGACACAATCTCACAGACTCCGTGGCTGCTTTTCCTGATGGGAAAACCCAATAACACTTCGCTCAAACTGACAGACCCTCATGCCTCGCGATCACTTGACCAACGAGGCAGTCTTGCTGCTGGAAGTGATACCCGAACGACGTTAGATAAATTGTTATAAGGTTGTGAGGATAATGGCTAATTGGCTATGTGTACAATGAACAATACTTAGCTAAATAATGGAAATAAGTTTGAATACAAAAAAAAACTTGTTTAATTAGACGCATGTTCATGAAGCTGACAGTAGTCGATTGTACGCCCATATCGAATGCTGACAATCGCAAGCTCTATTCATCGCAATTATGATTTACTTTCACACTGAATTTTACTTATAAACTAGATTATGAACTAAACCGTAAAAGCTACTGAAAATTGTGTGAATTATTGTCTATTATTTGAATATTTAAATTATAATTGCTACTGTATTGAGTACGGTAAATCCACTTTCTTTTTAAACAGCTACTCTCGCGCTATACGAACGTTTTTTTTTTAGAATGCATTGTTTATTTTGAACATGGATTTGGCGGTCAGTTGCATTATATTGTGGAGTTTATTTATCTGTGGTTCTTTTGGCGTCAGAATAATATTCACAGGAAAGCGCTGTGGGTAAACATTTGACTATCATCACCTGCTTAGCCTTTTCCCAACTATGTTGGGTTCGGTTTCCAGTTTAACCGAATGCTGCTGTATACTCATATTTGACATATAAGGACTGCCTGGGACTACTGTGTTGTCGATTCCCCTTTGGTAAGACTGATTGTCAGACTTTCGGGCCTCTGATTACTTGCGACAACTGCCAAAGATTTAAAAATAACAGCCGGGACCAACGTGCTTTCCGAGGCATGGAGGAAATAAGGTATATACCTAATGGTGACTATTGTTATTTTTCCACCTTCTGTGAAAATCATATAAAATACAAGATGGCGATTGGCAATTGCAAATCTGCCATGCAATCAATGCGGCACTATACAATGCAGAAGAAAACAACAAAGCGAGTTGACAAATAATATGTTTACTATACCTACGATAAACAAAACACGTAATAGGTATCTGTCAATTACCATAATAGTTATAAAACCAACTGTACTAAACATTACGTCACAAAGTTGTATAACTTTTGTCTTGTTCAAAAAGGTTCCCACATTTCTCACGCTTCAAGTTGTCTCAAGAGAAATAATAATGTCTAACTATTCAGCAATTACTATTATTGTGACAAAAAGAATCAAATTGCTAGGAAATCAATTACTTCATTGGGTTCAGAAAAACATGGTACACTGGTCCGTACTAAGGATGATAAAGCCAAACCGGATTAGTTCTTATAAACTAGGAGTCTAGAATCTTCTTTTGCGAGATAATTATTGAATTTTAGATATGTTTGTTTGAAATATGAATCAGTGTGTTTTGTTGAAATTGTTTCCGCAGTGATTATTTTTTGGTTCGTGCTGACTAGATTTTTTTAAAAAAGAACTTTGTCCCACACTAGGAATTTCTCCTGTATCGTGGGTGCGTTTTAAACTCAGATCCACAAACAGCCAGACCCGAAACAACTACCTGTAGGCTATACAAATATTTGTTCCGTGCGGGAATCGAACCCGCGACACGCAGCGCAGCAGTCGATCGCTCGGCCATTGCGCTAACCCTGTCGTCAGTCGTCTTTGTTTTTATTTTACATTTTTGCCTTAGATTTCTTCTATTTCAACCTAGACTTTGTGTGTTTGAAAGGTGTTTGTGATCCACACCGTTTCAATGCTTTGCTTGTCGCCTGAAGATAACAGAAACTGGGCATAACTTCTATATCCACAAACGTTGCAATCAAACTAATGGTATTTAAGGACAGCAACTATTTTTGAACTAATTAATGTTAGGCCGGAATGATGGACTTGACAGATCTATATTTATATGTATGACATCCTCCTCCATTAATGCCCCTACCAGACATCAACGCTCATACATGAATCATACATTGGATGTTTACGTATATATGCTTTGACCTTCATACATTTTAAACCATTAGCTTAGTACATACTGTGTTAAGACTGACAGCATACATATATACCTATCTAATTTAATAGCGTGAGAAAATAGCATCACATTACGAAAAGATAATTATAATTTGCAATGAAAATAATTTTCAATTACATCGTCATAAAACTGTAATTAAGTTCGTAAAAGCAAGTTAATGAATAAAAGATAAATTGCAAACTGTAGAGAACATTTTGAAGCAAACGTTATAAGAGAATATAGTCAACAATAATATAATTATAGAGACATATTATTTCTGGTTGTTCTCGTCTAGCTAACAGCGAGTACTTGCATAGGCACAACCAAGTAGCCAGGATTATTCATCAGCAACTTGCCTTGAAATATAATCTTGTTGAATCTGAGGTACCGTACTACAAGTATGTGCCCGACCCAGTTCTCGAGAAAGACCATGTCACGCTGTACTGGGATCGGTCTATCATTACTGACAGGACTATTGTCGCCAATAAGCCTGACATAGTGGTGATAGACCGATCAGCGCGCCGCGTAATGATAATCGATGTTACCATCCCACATGACGAAAACCTCGTGAAAGCTGAGAAAGAAAAACAACTAAAATATCTTGACTTGGCACACGAGGTTGTTGACATGTGGAATGTAAACTCGGCTATCATTGTACCGATTGTCATAACGGCCAATGGCTTAATTGCCAAGAGCTTCGACGAACATCTGTCGAAGCTCTCCTTAGGTGGTTGGATCAAGGGCCTGATTCAGAAGGCAGTACTCCTCGACACGGCCCGCATTGTGAGGAGGTTCCTGTCTCTGGAGCCCTAACCACCGGTAGCTTGGACCCTGATCCCGCTACCGGCGGAAACCTATTTTTATATTTTTAAATGTTTTTTATTTATTTTTATTTTCTAAGAAATATTTAAAAATATAATTATAAGATGTAATGTAAATAAAGGAAATATAATTATAGAAGACATAAATGGAACCCAAAGACTAAGGACAATATTTATAGGAATAGGAAAGTACAACCGCCATTTTTTTCATCGCATACCACATATCAACCTAGGAGGTTGTCGGCAGCCAGGCTATCCATTTAATGTCATGGTAGTAAGACCTCTAGCCGAGCACAAAACGTGTAAACTCAGCGATGTCTCGTTAAGGGCACCCCTGTCCGGGGCTGCCGGTTTTTCGAAAGAGATACCGCGGTCCCAGAACATAAAGGGCAATAGAAGGAATATGGGCGGGTTTTAGTCAGTACAAGTCTGACACTCCTCACTTATTTGATGATTCCCCATCCGCAAAAAGGGCACCCCTGTGGGGTACAAGCGTTGGCTTTGGGCATTGCTGAAGGAGAGATCACTGTCGTCACTTCCCAGCAATATTGTTTGCTGTACAAAATGCTTGTTTGACGGTTTTGCGAAAGGTTCGTTTATAGCCTATTAGGAAACATATTATGAATACTCACTGTCTTCATAGAGCGGCGCGCTGAGTACCTCCTTTCCTTTCTCCAGAGCCTCGTTGTATTCAATGATGTCCCCTTCTGACGATGGAGTGTCTTGCATCATGTCATCTATCTCTTGGATCACCTGAATTCGCAGAAACGATGGCAAACTGTTAGTTTTAATGACTGGTTTCTTAAGTGGAATAATTTAAAATAATTACAAATTAATCGTTCAAGAATTTGTTGGTCACATTGAAATTGGTTTAAACGACAATTTCGGCATGATTCAGATAGTCTAAATGTCTCATAACGATTGTAGGTACTATAAATACCTATGATGTTTTTAGGTCCTCAATTTTACTGAAAAAAGAAAAGGGAGTTTGAAATTTAGAAAATCTAAATTAACCCGAGTAGTGTAAGATTGTAAGCAAAAAAGGTTTTGTTCCAAAGTGGATTTAAGTCCGACTGCTGAGTTCCACGTTAGTTCAAGATAAAAGCCGTGAGGGCAGTCATTTTCTGTGAAAAAAATCTCAGTACTAGCCGATTTACTCCCATAAATGTGTGGTAATCAGTTGGCTTGGTATGGGCATGTGATACGGAGGAATAAGGAAAATGTCGTGAGGAAAGTTTTGAGTATGAATGTTGATGGGTGGTATAGTAGAAGAGGAAGGCCAAAGAAAGATGGACTGGATGGCAAGAAAGGAGATGTCCGATAAAATAAAATGACGAATAATGGAGGAGTATGGAAGTGGAAGACATGGTGCGCCGACCGCCTAGAATGATGAGTCAGATTCAAAAACTAGTTATCCTAAGGGGTGACGTGATGTTTTCTTAGGTTCAGTATTCCTTACCTCATCAGCAGTCTTGACGGGGCACTCGTGATCTTGGTGCAGGCCTCCCAGGATGAGGGCGTGCATGTCAAGATCTGAAGCCACGGCTTCATCTTCTGAGCTGTGGATCTCGTCGTCAGGTGTCATTGAACTCTGGACAACGGAACATATGGATATGAAGGAATTGCAAATGAATTTATTTTTTGTACTAGAAGATAAATGTATGAAAAATGTTTTTTGACGAAATGATACGGCACGTGGTTGGGATATAAATGAAGACAAAGACGCTTCTCAAGGTATTGTTTTAGATAAATTTAGAATTTGTGAAGAACTTAAATAAGCTGAAGTAAAACGGGATGCGTTTGATTTACACAATTCAACAGAAATTGTAAAAACTTTAAGCTATTGTTTTTAAAGTCATCGCTGCACTCACTACTTCTATCAATACTAAGTATCAATTGATTTTTAATAACAGCAATTTTTGCAATAAATTTGAACAGAATTTGTGCTGAAAATACACAAACGCCTATCATATTCAATTTTCGCCGTATATAATTAATATCACACCGAACGTATGGTGTGAAATATCACACGCGTTTGAATTTCACAAACTGCGATTCAAGCCTCATCAGAAAGTGGCACATTCATCGCAGTTCTGATGAGCATTACTTTATAATGATACATCAAAATAATGTTATTTTCCCACGAAACAATGCAGAACTTTATTCACAAAAGTTTTTTGTCGTCGAACATCGTATAACGTTACAGAAAACGAATGAAACGAGTGAATCTTATGGAGATGAGATGTGTGAAGTTACTTTGGTGTTAATGATTTGGTGATAATGTGGCTTTGATTATTAAAAGATGTAAGGTTTATATAAATGAAGATAAGGATTTATTTCCCTAAGTAATTATCCCAGCAAAGGAGAATGTGCTGAAGAATACAAAGAGTTGACGTAATATGATTTGAAAAATTCATTTGAATGATAGTTACTACTCTACTGTACTTATTTCCAATTTTTAGATCACAGTCTATTTAAACTTAGGAATTTAGCCAAGAAATTAAGTATTTCACAGAAAAGTACCGAAATAAAATGACTATTACCTTCTTCTCGTTAAGGTTCAAAGTAGGGATATGCATCTTCCTGGAGAACGATTTAGTCCAGTCGATCGGGAGTATGTTACCGAAGTTGCCCGTGATTGTCCACCACATTCTGGAAAAAAATAAACATAACATAAATATAAAAAAGCACCAGCCCGTCTAATCTACTTTCATTTCAAGGAATTCGAATATCCTTTGGGAACAAACTAATAAATCGTTAAATTCTAATCGTTAGTCTGTGAGATAAAGACAATACATTTGCTGCCGAATATCCAGCCAACCAGTTTAATGGAACTCCATTTTAGTTAGTACAAGTACGATGATATAATCTAAAGCCATAATGATTTATGAAATAGTTTTGGTGCTCGTGCATCGGTGGGAGATTATAAAGGCCTCTGGATACCAAGGTTATTATTCCCCAGAATTAGTTACGCTTATATAAACTATTAAAGATTACAACACGTACTACAATCAAGCGATACAGCGTTGGCCGTCGTTTCATTACTGTAAGATGGGATGGAATTCTCGTGTGAAGGTTTTCTGTCTTTGTTTAATCAAGTTACATAAGAGTCTAATTTCTTAATGAATTTTTCACGCTAATGAGGTGTCAGAACGCGAATTTCTCTAACTTGGCAACAATTGAAGATTTAAAGAACTTCTTGGAGGTTATCACAACTTTAATTAAATACACAGTCTTATCTTAAAAATGGTCAGTCAGTTAACAAAGTAGACACAATGCACTTTGCACTTTAAACAAAGATAAGAAAGGTCCTTGTTTCTTATCTACTAAAGGTCACAAACTTGAATTCGTGAACCTGTAGTTAATTCACCGACATCCTGACTCCCCGACGGCGACGCTGGGAAGAGCTCAATTGCGTCAGTTCCCAATTATTCGCCAGCAAGGTCGTTGTACACGCAGAGCCGAGGTTTTATCATTTACAGCTTTGGTTTTATAGTACAATTTCTTTAGATAGAACTCAATTTGTAATCACGATTCTCTTTGATCGTTTTCTTGATTGAACAATTTTGGAGACTTGAAAGCAGCGTTAATTTCTTTGTACGAATCATTGTGGTTTGAATTTAGAATGCTATCGGTTATTTTGGGAGTAATTGAATCGAGTCGTGGTTTTTGTTTCGCTAAACAATCGAAGAGAGCCATGAAGAGTGGTTGCAACGTTAAACACTGTGATCGTTCCCACAGAAGCGAGCTGCATGTTTTTACAAGAGTATCGAAAAACGTTTATGCTATTTCATTAGGTCTTCTTTATTTTGGTGATATAGTTGAAATATGGAGGATGATACATGTACGATCACCTAGCCGCGCCCGTGAGTCAGCCGGAGGCATAAATTGGCGCTAATTTGAGATCTCGCGGCACGCCACCGCTCAATTGAGGAATGTGTCACTTCATATTACGTATAAGTACTGCATCTGATCAGGACTTGGTACGTTTGCATGACGTTCCAGTGAATAATGGCATTAATGCTTCCGAACAACAACATCAGGGTTCTACGCACTAGTCATACAAATTAAAAGGAATAAAATTAATATTGTTTATGGCATCTAGCAACATACTGCCATTTTCAAATAAACAATGGCTTTCAAAACCCACTCAGCAAGTCTAATAAAACCACTAGAAAGAGCTGAAAGCTATTCTCGGTTTCACAGCAGATGTAGCTACGAGTACAGCACCTAAGTGTGACCTAGAAAACACAGGGGGTCTTTGATGTTATTTTAGATTCAAGAAGTAGGCAAAGTAGTAAGTATTTGGAAGAAAATAATAAAATGGACGCAGAAATTGAAATAAGGTTACTTGAATCCATTTCAATTTTAGAACATAGAAAGCATTGCTGTTTTACAGAAGCAACATCTTCAATAACGACAGAATAAAAATCTAGGCAAGCCAAATGCACCATTCTGTAATTGATATGGTAAAATAAAGCTAGATAAACCTGGGCGGATTCAGATTTAGAATTTCTATTGTCTTATAGCGTTTCAACAGAAGACGTGTTTGGTCATCTAGCCTAGATCTGATTTGAGCCGGCATCTGTCATGTGTCAGAAGACTTTTTAAGATTATCATCACGCATTGTGTAATACTGTCTTCACTTTACTAACCTTCTGAACCACCACTTTACGAAAGTCTATAAAGCTTTCTGCCACTTAGGCAGAGTGTGATTTATCTTATCAATTTGATACTGTTCTCATCTCTTCTATAATCTTATCTCGCACAAAAAGTTGTGGCAGCACGTGCGTACACACTAAAGTAACGGGAACATTTCTTTTTGTGTCTCACAATATATTGCTATTACGTCAGTAGCTGGTATTATTTTTTTGTTTCATCTCGCTTATATGCGGAGGCGTATTTAGTTAAAACGATACCATTAATGTCGATAGCATAAGGTCTGTTGCGGTCGTTAGCATTGCGTCAGTCTATCACACCATATGGCCATCTGCGTTGATTGAAGCGACACCCAACGATGACATTTTGCATGTTTGTCACTAAATTGTCACGTGTTAGCATCACATTTGCAATCTTTTGGTTAACTTCGGAATGACATTTCCAGTTATCCAAATAGATTACAGCAATGTTTAAGTTCAGACAAAACATTCGTTATGTAAATATTTGGTCTGTAAGTGCAATCGTTGGTTTGGGATGATGTTTCATCTTTATTGTCTCAATGGCGAAGAGATTATTTGAAGCTTATTGTTTATTTATTTTCTTTAAGATGGAAGGCGGATTTAATGCTTTAAAAATAGCTGGCGGGAATATGAATTGTAAATTCAATTTCGATTATTACAGATGATTCTTGTGTATTGATTATATTTTGAGAGATTATTTTATGGGCTTACTTTCATAAATCACTTTTCTATGAGTTTACGATTACCGTCTTCGTGGAAGTGAATGTGTGAGTTTAAGATTTTATGTGGTTTGTAAACACGAGATGGTTGCAGTTTAGCAGGTTGCTAATTTTCCATTTCAAGATCTTTTGGCCTACTGCTTATAGTAACCTATTTTAAAAATAGTACCTATAGTAAATTTATCAAAAATTATAAAATAAATCTTTCGTAGGTATAGGAAAAGCCATACAAATTAATTTCTTGACAGAAACACTAATAAAAAAACCGCATTACATGATGCGCTACTGTTATCATCTTCGGTTAGGGATGACTAACAATCCATAGAGTATTTTTCCTTTCTTAGTGAACTCAATGAAATATGGGTAAGCCCGACAGTACTGAGTCATAGCCTACTTGCTTCAACGTAGGCGCACGCGTGTGACAATATAGGTCTTACAATCCGCCAAAAATGTCTACCATGCGTGTGAGGTCGTGATCAAAAATGGCCGGTCCACTGGCCCCAACGGTTTCACCATCACTCTTATAAGGTGCGTACCGTTAAGCCGTGTTTACTTTTCATATTAGCAAATATGATTTGAATACGACTCCGCTGTTGCATGTAGCCATTACATGCTTTGTTGACTGTGATATTATCTGCACTTTATTTTACTGCGATGAAAAGGAATAGATAACTTGGTACTACTTATGTCGGTGTTATGTTCCACGTTGCACAGCGTTTTTTTATTGTTATAAGACTTTCTGTGTAAAGCGTCTATCATCTTCGGATATTTAGGTATATATCTGTATATTTTCGATCCACTGTGATTTCTTGTTCAGTAGTGATATTGATGTTGCTATCGTTTGTTACTTTATGAAGAGAAAATCATCAAATATCTGGCTTGCTGACGTAAAAGTAAAAATATATACCAATTTCAAAGTATCAATTCGGGCAGTGTCAGAAAATATTGAATCCGAATCGTCAACAAGCTCTGTATCTCACTGGTAATCTAAGAAGAAACTACGGTACGGGGTACTTACTATTACATAAGATTGCCAATCACATACGAACGTAAGGAATCATAAACGGGCCATAAAGCTTGCTATATCAAGCGTTATAGTTAGTTAAATACTTCATGGCCGTTCAAACATCATTCCTACAGGGACGATTCAATTCAATTTAGTTAGTATCACAACTCAAGCCCAAGGTTTAAAAAAAAACAATGAGCCGTAGAAAAATAAGTCAATTAATTTACATCAGTTCAAATTTAAAATCCAGTCAAGTCATGGAAGAATACGGCAATAGTTTAGATTGCTTCTCATTGGAAGTCATTTGGTAGCATTAGAGAAACTGATATGTCATCGGGAATTGAGGCTCTCAATTTGCATCATTTTATTTATGAATAAATTAAACATGATCGACGGCCGTGCTTGACGGTGACGTTCTCTGTTGCGTATCGGATTTCACTTCATAAATTATTTGCTTCCAATTATGAAGAAAAATACATCCAGATTTGGTATTGTCACGATGAAAACGCAATTGTTATTATTTTGACGCCATCTGTCCTGTGTATGAAGACACACCTAATTGTGAAACACCTAAACAGAATTAAATACATTTTGCAACTAAGGCAAGTTGTCCTTATAAAACAAGTATTTAATTACGAAAAAGCTTATCAAGCTAGTAATCACAGCGTAGGCTGAATCAAACATGACCTTACAACCATAAAAGGCTAGGCTAGGTAGGGCAGCAAAAAAAAATATAGCGTCTATATTTATTTACGATGTGAAAAAATAAACAACAATGGAAGCATTTAAAACTGCGCTTTAAAATAAAGTTTGTCTAACGACTGCTAATGTGCAGTAACAGTAAATCTATACAACTGTATTTAGTTGATTAAAGTAATAGAAATACTTTAATAACTGTGTGAAGTGTTATGTTATTTTTCGGATTATGGGCAGCTAACGGCTTACAATGTGAGAAAGTTTCGTGCAGAAGAAAGAGGAGAGTTAAGTAGGTAGAGTTAGAGAGGTCAAACTTGGCGATTTTGACTATAATTGGATTAAAAATGAAATGCATAAGCCAAATAATATTATTGTTTGTATCCCTTAATGTATCAATCCGTATAAAATGATTTAGTTTTAGAGATTTACTAAATAAATTTCCTCCTTCCTTATTTTTATTTATCACACAAAATATCCTGATTATTTATTACGTACTTACACTACAAACCTTTGAGGAAAAAAAAATATCACTTTGAAATCCGTACTTATTACTCTGCCAGGCTTTGATTTAGATGGGCATGTATGCGATATATACTATTGGATACTTTTTAGCCCAGTAGGTATTACTTTCTCGTGGGATAACTTTTCACCTCGGACCACGGTCGAACCCGCAGGCGATCTATAAATATACGATAGTAACAAAAATTACAGTAAGCTCCAGATTATTGTTGCATAAAATGCAGAGCCTTAATTAAATTAATCTTTCGGTCATTGTCTGCACAATGATCATCCAGTTCTTCAAAGCCAAGCAACCGATTAATCGTCGTATCAATAATATAATATCGAGTTCTCAGAATCGGCTTTCTTATTTTACTGGCCAATCGAGCGTGAATTCATGATTATGGTGTGTTGCGTATACGCACTGGTGACGATGTCCGTGGAAAGAGACAGTCAAGCTGAACTTGTACTCTTAATTATTTATTTTTTGGGTAATTTAATGCGCCCCATGAATTAATGTATTTTGGTAGTTTTTATACGTTGTGCGGCCTTTTGAGTTGGGCTTAAAAATCGGCTTATGGCGAGGTTATCTTCCTTGAACATAGCAAAGAAGGATCACGACTCACTGGCCTACCTCTGATATTTTTTTTTCTGTAACAACAATTAGGTATAGTAGTTCAAACCGACAAGAATTTTCTTATTCCGGTAAAAACGTACCGGTATTTGGTTTCGTGTCATGCAAGCCGTTGAAATTCGTCGTAAATCAGCAAATATTTTGGAATTTACACTACACTTCCGTACGGGTATCACGTGTAATATTCGAACAGGTTCATTCATTCGAGTCAGCGATACTATTTACTTAGTAATTAAGTAAACACTCAAGGTCGGGTTTCATAGTAAAAAATAAAATAAAAATGGCTCCTTGTCTATCCTACACTAGGCATAAATTTTAATATTATACGAGAATGTCTGCCGTATCATTAACATACATAAACGAAACAGTGAAGGTGATTATGTCCAATGAATCAATAATAACTACTTGTGGGCTTCTTATGCATCAGCTGATGTCATGTATTTTTAGCAGCCTCTTTGTTGGCTAATTATAGTTAGGTTGGTTTTAAGAAAACGTCTGCTATCTATAAATATGGTAGGTTTTATACAAGGGGAATATTCACAATCGTGTGGATTAATAAATGCAATGTTGTGCAGAAGAGGCTGTTTTAGGGTTCTCTGTACCTCAAAAGGAAAAAAAACGGATCCTTTATTGGATCACTTTGTTGTCTGTCTGTCAAGACCCTTTATCTCGGGAATGCGTGGAGGTATCGAGTTAAAATTATTCTCAACTCTGTGGTGCCTTAGAGATGTGAAAAAATTTACTCTTCAAGTCTACTCAGTCAAAAGATATAGCCGAATATTGAGCAAGTTGTACGGAGCCCTCGGTGCGTCAGTCCGACTCGCACTTGGCTGGTTTTTAACCTAACCTTAAAATTCCGGGCATTTACGAGAAGCCGAATAAATAAAGCAAAAAATATTCCAGCCAGTGTTTGAGAGCCCTCGGACGTACCGCGTTCGTTCCAAGAAATCTTGCGCGACTGGATTTTGGTTCACGGATTCCTTGCCTGACCAAGAAAGGGCAGGCGGCTAACTCAAAGTGTTTACACAACGTACAATCTTACTTTTATTAGCTTTAGAGAATGTCGTTCTGGAGTATAGGCTCAAAATTGGGGTTTAGAAATACGGTTTTCATTAAACTTTTAATGGAAACTGATCGTTGGTAGCCAAAACAAATTTCACATGGATGTATTTTTTTTTGCTCTAATTACCTTATATAATAATAACAAAGACGAACTAAAATTACTGGCATAATTTTACTGATTATTAATTGATACCTGTGAAAATTTTCTAAAACGTTGACCCACACTAGGATTTCTCCTGTACCGTGGTTGCGTTTACAAACATTTAAACTCACATACACAAACACCTAGACCCGGAACAACTATCTGTAGGCCATACAAATATTTGTTCCGTGCGGGGATCGAACCAGCAACACGCAGCGCAGCGGTCGATCGCTCAGTCACTGCGCCAACCGTGTTGTCAAATTAAAATTTATCTTAAGATTTTCTAAACTAATAATTTCAAGTAGGAAAGCGACTACACTACCAGAGAAAGTTGCCTTGATCGACTAGGTATAGTAAAGTTAAATAGATGAAGACATCGCTACATTTCAGTCTTCTGAGAAAAGACACTAGTTTATTAATTTTAGATTTCAGAAGAATTTGAGTAAGCATCTATTACAAGGTACAATTTCAAAGAATTCAAGCATTATTCATTGTTCGACATTAATAACATTGTGACTTCGTTAAACCGGCATTCGCAGTCATCCGGCGAGATAAGACTGAATGAGGTTAAGTTCACTTCTCCATTCCACATGCTGGCAGCATACCACATGAGTTTTATCACTGAAGTCATAGGTCGCACTCAACATTGGGGAAAATACCGAGATTTTTAATGATATATCACATTTTGAAAAAAATAAACAGGTATTTAGCAAAACAAACAAACAGTTGCTACGTAGATATATAAATCATTTTTTTCACGCAACAAAAGACAAAATGCAGGAATCAACACAAAAAATATCAAACTGAGAAAACGAAAGTGAGGTAGAAATAAGATATCATAGACATTTGGACACATCACATTAATTTATAACGGGCGCCCACTATTAGGTGGTGTTTGTCTCAAGATTGCAAAATAGTCTACACTACAGTTCAGCATAATGCCAGGTACCTGTCGCTAGTATTCTGCTGAATCTTGCTAGAAAACGGATGTCGAGAAAACGCAATGATCTAAAAAGAACAAATTTTTAATTTGTTTCTAAAATAAGCAACTAAAAGATCAAGTCCGTGCTTCAAATTCAAAGTTATCAAACTATAAAACTTTACTGAATCTTGACTTAATTTCCAAAATAGCGGATGAAAAGAAATCAATTGCTACAAAATGTGTTCCAATTCATTGTATGCCGTATTCTCGTGAGAATTCAAAGCAAGATTCAATAGAAAATGATTCGGTGTTTCTGATTGGATATGTTTGACTGACATTGAGGGCAGATTGAGCAGTGCTCGAAAGGTCAGCAAACAAGCTTCCAGTAATTGTGATGTATCGAATAGTAATCACGAGACGAAAGGCTCATTAGAGAAACTTTCTTCAATATCATTAGACAAATTGTTAGTACTTAAACATACTTTAAATTTATAGAGAAATAATATATCGGTGTTCACATACAAACAATCCACCATAAACAACCGTGAATCGTATCCAAAGCTTAGGTAATATTTATTCTACACCCACGTAGCATGAAATTCTCAATTCAATTTACATCTTATTTGAATAGAAATAGTGGCTTTCTTACAATAGCACAGTTGACATTATAGAGTAATAAATATACCATTGTCAACAAGAGAATCCCTAGAGGCAATATTTCATTGTTAAATACCTTACTGACCTTTTAATGCCATAACCTTTAACTTTTTCTAATTATTTTACGAAAATGTATGGTAGTTCAGTGTTACCATTTCTGTGTTAGGTTATTATGTAATAATAATATACCGTTCCTAATCCTGCACAGTAATTTACATTTTGGTCTTCGAATCGTCTGTTTTTACTTAAAACTATTCTCGGAAACTGCTGCTCCGGTTGTGATCGAGATGTCACTTCCAGAGCAAAGTATCAGTTACCACTTAAGTATCAAATTACAAAAGCAAATTATCTAAAGAGTTCACGCTGCTGGTACCGTTTTTACTATCTGGTTCAAGACCTACCTATTTCTATTCAAAGTTTAGAAACAAAAGAAGAGTCCACGGCATAGTAATCGTACGCTTTTTAGACCACCTCACGAAGCCTCACACTACAATTATTTCACGATGTAAGGTTAGTGATGTATAAGGAGTTTATGACAAATGTCTATAATTAGGTGCTGGTTGGAGCCGTCGGCGCCGGCGACGGCTCTACTCTTCAATTATACAATTAAGTGTCAATGGGAGAGCGTTAATCTTATTGCGTTTAACTCCTAATTGAAGGGGCGTTATTGAACTTTCTTGGCAGATGTAAGATTTCACAAGGAAGCGTTGAACATCTTCACCCATATCAAGTCTTTATAAGTAAGAAAGAAAAAAATAAGAAAACAAGAATGTGCTTCCATTTCATTTCTCATTCCTGCAGATTTTCCGTTGTGTCTAATAAATAAACAAAATACCTAAGAGATGTCATGAGTCAGACCAATAACGGCAAGTGAGCAAGTCTGTATTTCTAGCTTTAACAAAAGAACAATAGAAAAACAAGTAAGGTGTGTTCCCTTTAGCGCGTTTACAAGTTTTAGTGCTAATAAACCTGTAGTTTGGTCTCGAGTCTCGGTAAAAGACCACCCTGACCATGTACCTCGTAAAAGGCGGCTTTTGAATTATTTCGGGAGGAAAGCGAGGTGCTAATAACTTACACATGCGTTCGAATGAAAAAGAAGATTCCGTCGAAACAAATTTGATGCATGTTACTACATATTAGGTACGCATTGAATAATCTACAACGACAAGACTTATGAATCAAGAAAACAAAATAAACTCTCATCTCTCTAATCGCATTACTTTTTTAATCGTAGGCTTCGAACAGAAATCCTACATAAATAGGCAAAAGCAAAAACCGCAACAGCCTATTCTAGAGTGGCACGGCGAAGGCTACACACCGAATATGGAGTACGATGCGTTATCGATCCGTGTCCCAGCGACCGCAGCCCGTTCACCCCACTAACCCCGACGGATGGGCGCCGAACAGGGTTGCCATTTTGTGATAAATCGTTGCTGCAGTTTTAGCTAGGTCAGTGGTTTCATTGTACTTGTATTGGCTATCGGTATCTGCCATCTTTAAAATGTATTGTTTTGCTGAGTGTTTGGTTTTGTGGTAACAAACAGTTGTCATACGTCGTATTAATTGCAAAAAATTAGAAAAACCTTTAAAAAAAAAATAGATGAACGACAACGAAAATCAACCACTTGGATAGGAAAACCAATTTTCGTAACTGCTTTTTCATGTTTAGAACAAAAGCAATTCGATCAATACGAAATACAAAACGAATGCCGGGAATGGCAAAGTAGGGCAACTTGTTTCGTTTCGACGTACAATTCCATGAATTCGAAAAAAAATAAAACAAAAGATTTAATCACAACAGACAAAAGCACCTATTGCACGAGAACAGTGAAATTTGATGAAGACCTGCCTTGTTTTACGACTACAGTCGGATATGAGGTGTCAGGTTTTATTGTGCTTATTTTTTGGGTCAAGTATATTTCTCTGTAAGTTAATAAATCCTCGCACCTTCTGCCCTTGAAGGTTGATGCTCTGAAATTATGTTATTTTTGGGTTTAGTATCAGATCAACTGTGTTTTAAAATTACAGAGGAAGTCACTAAAATACTACTTATTGAAATAATCGAATAACTGTGTGCAGCCAAGACGCGATCCGGTCCTCAGATTTAATCGAGATAATCTTAATAACACACCATCGGCAATCAACAGCGAGAGATAGTTATCTTATCTCAACGTTTTATCTTGTCTTTCAAAAATAGTTTAGAAGTAACAGAACTTTATGATACTAATTGAGCAGCGGTTATGCACTTTTGTAACTTTTCATCGTAAAATTGGTGTCAACGTTATAAAAAACAGAGTGGCATAATGGCGTCTCGGGAACGACGAGATTTAAATATAGAACTTTATATCAGTACCGCCACGAGTCCACTCGAGTATTTTTTTTTAATTTGCTTGGCGATGTCACTAACCGAGAAGTGTGAATGGGGCCGACGCGAATAGAAACTCCCTGGTGGTATGCAATATTTGTATCCACAGATACTGAAATAAAAATTCAGAATTTCTTTAAACGATCTTGCAAAGTAGCAAATAGACTTCTTCGAATAACGTTACTCTGGTTGTTTTAGCAATAAAAATCGGAACGTGCGTCTCTGTAAACGTCATTTTGAACGCCATAAAAACGTACCTTGTGCTAGAAAGCAAGACTTCGAAGTAATAATTTACGGTTCACTAGCTGGTTAGACAGTGTATTGGTTCCAAAAATAGAGAGCAATGTTTACATTTTTTTGGGGAGAGCAGGTGCGAGGTATTATGAATCCAGAGGGAGCAGGTAGTGGCCAGACTAACCTTATTGCCCACTTCCTACATAAAAAAAAAGTTTAAAAATAAAACGGAGGCGTAACCTTAATGGTTAGGTGTTAAAGTCACGGACGAAAAATATGGTATACGTTTTTAATTTTAGAAGAGTAATGCAAGAACAGCACCAAATATTTAAATAGCTTGTTCGGAAACATTTTTCAAGCCGAGCTTTGAATCTTTTTCCTTTTTTGTTTGTGTAACATTAATTTATAAAGAAGCGTTAAGTTGGGTAGTTGAATAGGCGTCTTAGCTTGATTAATGATCACGATTTATTTTTAAGAAGATGAGAGTAAAAAGCTGATTTAATTGGATGATGCAGTGAAAATTTATATTTAACAAACACAAGAGATTCAACGATATGGGGAACCACTGCTTGATATATTTTTATTCAGTAGAAACCTATCTAATCTTCCCGTTAATCAAATAAGTGACGGTGTAAGCTCACCAAATGTTCCCTTCCTTAATAACATTTGATTTAGGAGAACTTCCAATCCTTACAAACAATATTATAAGTCTTTCGTTGATGAATGATCTGGCAACGTTCCCATAATAATCTATAATGAAGGTATACGACTAGATTGTCTAGCCGCTGTCTAATTAGTATGCTTGTACGCATTGGAAAGTGAGAGTGTCCGTAAGTTGGGAGCAGTTAACGTGGGCACAACAACTTGTCCACTTAAAGAGACAAGAGCAACGCATTAACATACGGCCTTTGGTGCCTTACAAATCAACCAGCACGATATCGCCATCAGGTTTAATTACATTAAGTAATGTCCAAGTTGACGGAATAACGGTGGCTTTCATATGTTACATGACGAATGTTTAAGTGCACATTTCAACAGTAGACTTCATTCGATTCAAGAGGATTATAGATAACTCGGAAGTTACTAAAACCATTTTGTTTTTAGCGGCATCTTCTTAAGACAAACTATCAAAATCTTTGTTAACTTGGTAGACGATTTTCTAACTCATGTAAATACACAATCTCAGAACACTTTCATTGTTTCTTCTATTGTCACAAGAATACATAACACACTTGTAAAGAGAACATTGAGGAATTTCGCCTTATACTGCATCGATTAACCTTTACACACAAAAGGAGCGATGAAGGTGTTATGAGTGCAAACGACAACCTACATACAGATGATGCAGACTATTGAGAGGTAATATAAGACCTGAGAAAATATTTAAACATCAACATGGAAACTCAAATACATCACACTTCAACTCCTACGCAAGGTCGATGGTTTGTACACAAATCTATGTTAGATTTAAACTTAACGACTCAACTGTAGGTCAAACGGTTATTATATGCTAAGAACGGATGTTGTACAAATATTTATTATGATTTCATTACCCAACAGTGTGTTAATATTGAAGGTGACAAATCATTCGTTGGTAAGGACATTCATAATCATATGGCAAAAAACAAAATGTCCAAACAGACTCATAGTCACAAAGGGCAAAAGCAAGAATAACAAACAACGTGCTAATTTCAATGGTCGTTCCACTCTCCCCCCGAAAAGTCAATAGCCCGGCCCACTTAGTACACACGCAAAATGAGCGTACTTAGTGAAATTAACCCCCTTTTCCGCCCTAGTCTAGACGCACCCACGCATTAGGTTTTAGGTAAACCTCGTCAATATTTCCTCTGTCCTCTTCATGTTAAAACGCAGTTATTGTTTCTACTATCTGTCGAAGGACAAACCCTGGTTACGTAAGTGGCCTGATTTGTATAATAATGTAGGTCGCCGACACGACGCCGGCGCAATACGGATGGTTAATGTGTGGAAGATTGCCATTAAGTGCAATTTGTCGCTGCATCGTCGCCGTCGCTGTCGTATTTATTGGACCCAAATACCCTATACGGATATATCTCTACAATCATTAATAATGGTCCTGATTTTTTGATGAAGTGCTTCCATAATTGTTATTTACTACATATAGCAGTTCACTACAGGGTTTCCACAGCCTTATCGTCAATGCGGTTGAGTCAACTCAGGGAAATTGTCGTTATTATGGTAATCGCATGCAGACCTACTGCCAAGTATTACGGTACTAAAACAGTTTCGTGTTATTTCAAAACGTACCTTTCAGCCATTATAACAAAGGCTACAGTAAATTTGATAAGGCCCTTTCATTTCATCATTCAAAGTCAGGAAACCGAAAACTATTCACAGCACTTGCATGTGCTTCTTTATTACAAAATCCTGTTTATATAGGTTTTATTTTTGCATGTAAAATTTTTCAAAACACTTCCCTTGAAGACTAAGTTTAGATATTAGCAATACTATTATATTTACTACAAGGCAATTCGGTTGGATAATAAAACCTGAAGTAATTCCTAACAAAATAGGTATAAATTAGTTTGATTAAAACCAAGGCACATAAATAAAATAGGATCGATACGTCCGAAGGACAACCTTCGGTTGAAAGAGCTCGTAAATGTGGCACTGAAAATTTTACTGTCAATAGCTTTACTACCTCTTTGTTGGCAGAAAGTTTTCAAAACATTAGAACGTCGTAAATTACAAAATGAAGTCTTTCTGTCTTATAAACTTATAAGGCAGATTATTACGTGATAATTCCATACACATGTATTCTCATCATCATCTGCCTAGCCTTTTCCCAACTATGTTGGGGTCGGCTTCCAGTCTAACCGGATGCAGCTGAATATCAGTATTTTACATAGAGCGACTGCCTATCTGACCTCCACAACCCCGTTAGTACGAGGTAATGCGATACCCCTTAGTAAGACGGGTTGTCAGACTTTCGGAACACTGACTACCTGTAACGACTGTCAAAGATCTACAAATTACAGCCGGGACCAACGGCTTAACGTGCTTTCCGAGGCACGGAGGAAACTCGGTATGTAATGGGTGGTCACCCACCCACAGACCAACCTAGGCAAGCGCGGCTTAACCTAAAGATCGACCCGAGCGGCTGCTATTATTAAGCCAGGAGCTCCTCCATACTCATGTATTCTACTACTACTAATTTATGCCTGTTAGGTATTTATATGTATATAATACAAAATGAATTGTTTTGTATATAAATAGCTAACAGGTAACTGTGATTTGCAATTTCCAACTGAACGATCGTTCATGCAATGCGTTGTTTACCTCATAAAGTTTACATTCATAGCTAAGGACACTGAAGGTTCCATTAGAGCCTACTTATTTTTTATTCCGTGTGGATACTTCCTAACCTAACTTCAATGTTACTGAATTCCTGAGATGACACAATACCATTCTAGCGTTCTCGACCACCATCTTCAATTATAATAAAGCACAATCACAAAGTTCAATCGCATTGATGGAAACCAAATAAACGAAATAACTTGTGTGGCTTTGTTTATAATGAGGTTGCAATGTATCAATGGACTATTGATTGACATGCATAGTTACGTCGAGTCGGTTGAACATCGATCGTGTATTTAAATATGCGTGCGTGTGCGCCGTGTTTCTTTAATCTGCGTTATGGACGATATCGAGTGTGTAGGAGTACCGCCCTTGGCGCGCCTCATATTTGTTATTCATTAAAACATTTTGAAATCTTATCTATAAACATTCACTAACAAATTACTTGTTTACTTTATCAGATAGTTACCTTAAACCTTTTGCTGTACCTTCTTTTGGTTCGTGTTTTTTTAAGCTCGCGTTTTAAAAAAAAATGTTGGAAACAGAAACCATGAATTTAGATCGTGGAATATACATATTTCAGTGGTTGTCAAATGTCATATAGAATAATATACCGTCAACGGAAACCTATGTAACTTAATAACTGACGAAACCTGTTCAGATGTTTAATGCATAAAGTCACGACAGCCAAGAATTATCAGTCAGGACTTATTTGTTTGTTTTAAAACTGCAGTATTTATTAACATTTTGCTGTTTTAGCAAAAGATATCGTTATCGCCAACGAACCAAGTAAATGGAACTAGAAATACCTACAAGTGTTTATCGGTAAGGTGATGAGTGCATCGACCTCGCCAATGTTCTATTATCTCGTACACATAGATAATATGTAGGTAATTGCAACAGTTTATGCAGAAATATGTTAAAAGATGCGCGTGGGAATGATTTTGCTGATTACGTAATTAGTCTACCTACACGCATATAGGTATTTTGCTCCAACGCACCCCGTCAACACTATCCATAGTTGCATTTTAATTTCGTGAGAAATAACATTATTCGTATATTTTTCTAATGTTTCTATGATGTTTAGCTAACATTTTGAAAGCATGATACACGCAAAATATTTCACCGAATACTAATACGATTTCACTGTAATATTAGGGAATTTATGATAAGTTTGTCTCGTCTTGAATTATGTAATTAACTGATTCCAACAATAACAGGTTACAAAGAAAAAATCTTAAACGAATGAATTGAATTTCTCCTATTTTAGAATAACAATACGCTGTTCTGCACTGAAAATGACTTCGTAAGTAATTATTTTTTGCTTAAAAAACAGATAGTATTTACAATAAACAATTCAGGCAAAAATCAGTTTCTGTTTCACTTTTATCGTTGGCCATTGCAGCCCAGTATAGTCATGAATCAAATGTGTAGTGCTCGTAAGCCTGCCACGCTGAGGCCGATTTATTGACTAAAACGAAAGTTGATTAATTAATAAAAACAATGCCTGATGTGACAACTACTCCGTTGAATATCACGCTAGACTTCATCCGATAAATTATTTCAAAAGATAGTCCCAAATGAAATAGATTTAAAGCTAAAACATAGGGAGGTTTCTGGCATTGAGTCTGCCTTTTCGTTTCTATGTCTCATACTAATCTGGGCGAAACATTAAAGACGGTCTTCGCTATCGCTTCGTATTGTCTTTAAAATCATCGATCAACGTCAGTTCAAGGGTCGTGTAAAAGAAGCACTAAAAATGATTTCCAAACAAGTCAGCTTAGCACAAGATACTAGTTATGCTCACAACAGAAGTGTGATAGGCATCAATATAAAAAAAAACTATAAACATCATCTTGTTTTATACTGATATGTTAAATAATTCATTGGAAATAAACTTAAATTAACTAGAGTGAAGCGTGAAGGCGCATGTCCGGAATACTGATTATTTTCCTGCGTTTGATCTTCAGAGATCGCAGATTGTATATTCGATTTGTGCAATTTGGTTCCTGGATATGAAGATCAACAATTTCCGTTTGGCTTCCCTCAGCATAATCGTTTCTATTGAACTGTAACTTTCTATTTTGAATCCATCTTTATTCTTTATTGGAGGTTCAGTAGAAACTCTTACTTTATTAGTTTTACTCTGCTTCAGTGACTTTAGATTTTGCTAAATTTTCATCACCGTTTTGTAAAAATGACTTGCCAAATCAATTCACCATATCATTCTAGAATGCGATCGTAAAATCGTTGTAGTAAATATAGTACGAAGTAATGTGAGTTCCAATCAGTGCGTATGACGACAGACTAGGGCACTTCGGAGGCTTCCCAGAAGCACGTGATCAGCAGCAGGCTTAACTTCAGTGTTTCATTGGACTACACGCTTCTACTCAATGGGATTTATTATTAATGTAAGTATTGCGTCAGTGTAGACAATGCTGTCCTAGATTTTTGATCCCTAAACACGCTACAGTTGAACTTTTACAATGGACGGAGAAAAGTGATAGTCTTATTACGAAAGAATATCATCGTCAATCAAACTACTATTACCATTATAAAATAGTCATTAGTGAAGACGTACGATGAGTTGCTCCACCGCTCCACAATATTAAACGTCCATTCAAA
The DNA here is from genome assembly GCA_958449745.1 of Ochropleura leucogaster. NCBI lineage: Eukaryota > Metazoa > Arthropoda > Insecta > Lepidoptera > Noctuidae > Ochropleura > Ochropleura leucogaster. The sequence continues at coordinate 6,483,346 of OY288212.1, forward strand.
CCAGCAATCTTCGCTTACGTAACGAAACGATAATGTTTTTTTTTTATATAAATCTTATTGAGTACTTTATTTCCTTCTTATGCGTGGATGTAGATATGACAGGAGGAAATTGCAACACCTGCTCCACAATTTGTCTTTCAGGTGACTAAGATTTGCTTTTTCATAAATACTTTTGTATGTATTGCGTCGTTAACACGTTTTATATAAATAAACCGTTCCTGACTTTATCGATCGTTACATAAATACTACTGTTTTCAACAATATTACAAGTGTTGCAATAAATGTATGTAGTTAGCAATGTGTAGCTAGGTTACACCTAACTGTTTTATCTTGATTTCTTGTATGTATGGTATGGTATATGGGTAGTGTTAGCGCCAGGATTCGCGCCGGTCAAACCGGTCGTCGTCCGCCGTCGGAGAATGTACTACAATCCAGTTCGAACGACTCGACCTGACTTTCTTTGGCTCCTAATACAGCTAACTTTAAATCTTAACCTTTTTCAACACCATAAGTGTTCAATTTGTCGAGAACATCAACCGCTAACACGTTGGAAGCACGAAAATATCTTCGATAGTCGTAAGGTATTTAAATGATGTAAGTATTTAAAGGAACTTCAGTGGATATTCTTTCGTTGACGTACGAATTTCGTTACTAGGTAATCCGGATCTTTCGGACTATTTAAGTGATTCTTCGTGTTCAGGAGCATTATAGAATTTAGGACAATTGCTGTTTTAGTTTCAGTATGACGTTATCTTTCGCTTTTTTAGACTTTTAGTAACAGGTTTTATATTGACCGAGAAACAGGTAGTTTTACTGTATCAGCGATTTGATTTTATTTTTCTCTTCATTTTCTAGCCAAGACTATTAGTACTGCTAATATTATTCACTAGGTGTGGATTTATGTTAGTGGTTCACTTTCGAACATTGTACACATAAATACTGCATATTTTTCCTTTGTTATGATTCCATATAGTGCACGTCAATTAAAGATAGCGTGTACTGACATTGGTATTGATCGCGCCGCAAGGAAATTCCAGACTATTTCAGGGAAGACGTGATTAGCGTGCCCAGTTTTAGTGCGGCGAGCTTGCTGCTATGTTCAAATGTGGTTTTATTTTAAACATACCTAAGCGTATACGTTTACTAGCCTTAAGTACCTTGTAGGTACATCACGCGACACTGATTTATCCTCAAAGCCGTGAGTGCGACAGAAACAGCTCACACTACCCTGCTGTTTCAAAAGCACCTTTATCTTTACAAGTCATATGAGGATATGAAGTCTCGAGTAGTCTGGTACTACGAGAGTAAAAGGGATGGATATCTATGCGTGACCGTACTTAAGAGCGAAGGATGAAGCGGGCTGTCGCGATACATAAATCGATAGACTTCTCAAATCGTACCTTCATGACATGTATGGAATATGTTACACTCGAAGCTTTAACAGCTGAACAGCGATAAATCATCCGTCTTTGAAGATTAAATTGACGTCTTTGTGTTTCTGTAACCTATAGTATGTATGTTTGGTTAGGAGCATGCGTACAACGCGGGTCTCAAGGAGAACGGATGGAATCGAGGAGGGGGAGTCAAGAGGTCCGGATGGAGCGACGACAGGGGCCGTCCTTGAAAGAGTTTGTTTTGGCAAGGTTACGTGTGTCTGGCATATTGTATAAACGTGTTTAGTTCTTATCTAATCTCTTTTATTTGTCATCTCTTCGCAACATAATGCGTACTTCATTTGTTTCTTCAGACTACGTCCAGAATACAGCTAGTTTCATTACGTAGGTTTTATTCCTCAAACTGATTGCTCACTGGTATGACCGGTAATGTTACAGTTTTAGTCATACACACAGTCACACAAACAATCCCGGGCCGGATGACGTGAATCTCGCGAAAATAATTTTAAAGCGAGGGCTGTATTTAATAAACAACGATCAATAGTGTGAAGTAATCCACTGCAATGGAAAAGAAACATGCTGAATGTAGGGATTTAAAAACACAGTTGGTTTCTTTGAATAAACAACTTTTATGGTTATTTCTTCACACAGGCGAGGATCAATGTTACTGAAAGCACCTTGACTAATAAAGATTTACACTGTTACGTAGTAACTCGCTTTTGACCTATCAAAAGAGGTCTTATAAAGGCAGTCCTTTTTTATTTTCTATGAATTAAGGTGTCGTGATTGTGGTAAGGCAAAACAGCTTCTTGTAACAGTACTAATGCCATATTGTAACGGCGGTTGTGCGGGACCGGTAGAGATATAATGGGAATTGTGCAAAAACTATCGCGTATGGATCTTTGTAATCATCATCAATCAGCTTGGCAGACACTTTACTGTAAAGTCTCAACGTGTGGTCTTTGTCACAGAGCAAAATAAATGATTTGAAAGTGGAATCATAACTTCCAATTGCCTACATAATAATTTCCTAACAACAGTAATTCAAGCCTTTATTGATATTTATGTCAGTCAGACAAACTGTTCTGTAGCACAAACAGTATTTATTTACCTTTGTTGATCCAGATTCTCTAAAAGCCTTTACCAAAATAAATTGCGGGTAGGCAAATAATTTTACTCCACTACTACGTCAGATCACCTCAAAACAACAACGTGGGTTGTGTGAGTGTGTGCAGGCAGTAGTATAATCTATTTTAAATTGATGGAAGGTCAGCGTATTGAAATGAACACCGGTACGATGTACACATTGTGTTAATTTAGAGACGAGCTGCAACGGACACGACGATGTCGTACAAAATATTGTGGTAATTTTTCAAGAAAGATTTTAGTGACAGTTAAATAGAAAGTTAATTATAGAGAATGGAGAAAACAATGAACTCTACAGTCATATACCACATGTCATGGAATAGGAGAATTTATCGCTTCCATTCATCATTCAAAGTAACACTGTTGCTCCTTTTGTTCCCTTTTCACAAATACGCTGATGCGATCGTTATAAAATTTGGCAGATGAAGAAGACAGAATAACTTACTTATCCTCCCAGATCGCAAAGAAGTCACGGGCAACACCCAGTTAACCATAAGCTTCAGAAGCTTCTGAACAAGACAAACGGAAACTTTATTTGGATACTTTCAGGTATTAAATCAACTCCATATTTATACAACCTCAGTTTCTGCACTTGTATCGATTTTATAAATAGCCGTGCAGCAATCAAAGCTGCACGAAAAGCCAAAGGTGTTGTATCGCGTTGGCGAATTCAAGGAAACAGCGACATATGGCCTGCCTGGGATGCGTCATGCAGCGAAACTCTGCTCTGCCTGATAATATGTATAATAAAGTTCATACGTTGGTATACGGTGTACGTACAGTACAGTACGTATCTGTGCAAATGACTGGGACACATTACGTCATATCTCATATAATAATAAATATATTAAAACGTCGGCACTTCACGAAGAATCGAGGATACAGTTATTGAATACGCAATATAAGGAAAATGAAGACTAGTGTGTCGTATTTATTAATTTGCCCACTAAAATATATTTTTAGGCTATACCTAATTAAAAAAGAGTTTGGAGTTGTAAAAATAAATTGTTAGAATATGAATAGTACAAAAACAAATTTCTTATTACTAAATGAGCTTCAGCTTGGTTGAGTCATTTGATTTTATAATATTTGTTTTTATTAAAATGCACGCCAAACAATGACAAACTAGCATCTGTTTTTAATATTAATCAGTTGATTGTGTGTGACACACATCCACTGTGTTTTTTCGTTATCTATTTCAAGCAATGTTTTTTTTAATATTATTTCCTCTAACCTACAAGCAGTACTACCACACTGTGTAATCTAGTAAGATTTACCTTACTACTAATATTAATGTCAAATTGATGGATGATGTTAAAACTACAGATTGGACTAGTATTTTAATAAATTAGCACACAAATAGCTTTGGACCTGGACAGGATATTTGTTATCACGATAGTATAATTCCGTGGGTCAATTACCGAATCCAATGCGGGCGAAACCGCGGCCATACTCTAGTTGTATAAAAATTGATGATCCTCGCACGCTAAGGTTATAAAGTCATCAATTTACTGATCTTGTGACAAATGAATCGATCGTATTTTGCATTGTTACCACGAACCCATCCATTAACAAGTGGCTAACTAGGGGATTGTATTCAAAATCACTACGCTGAAAGCTATGGTCGTTGCACCTGGTTTACTCGACCATGTAATTGGTTCAGCCTACGCCTGCCAGTGTTTTTGTGGCTTGTATTACTTGCTAATGAAGCCATTGTCAAGGATATTGATGGGTATTCAGATACGAGAAGTATTTAACTGTATCCTGTTATATGTTTACTTTGCTTCAGCAGATTGATCATCTGTCGGTTGTTTTTAGTATAAACAAAACCGTGTAAGTAAAAAAAAATGTTACCATCTGAATCTGTGTCGTAGGAATAACAATAACTTTATTAAGCCGAACTGGTTGCATGTGCTCCAAAGACAACACTTGCTGACGTCATTTTATGAAGGGATGACGTAAAATTACAAGAGCAGCAAGAACATGTTTTAATTACATAACATTATTACTTAACCGAATTACCAGTAGAGAGACCAATATACTTGCAACTTGCCAGGAACTTTAAAAGCATTTATTAGAGTTACTCATCCATGCCATATTTACAAAGACACAAAAACTTTGTTGTTCCCCCACGTATATTTCCAATCAAGTAGTATGCAACATAAAATTTCTAAAACCCATAAATAGACATCGCGGTGTGATTGTCGAAAGTTAAAAACACCATTCTTCTCGTTAAAAGTAGATTATAGTCATAAATCGGTTTTATCCATACGAGAAACGGCCTAAGTTAATTTAACATCTGACTTGGAATTAGATCGATAAATTAAATGTAGAACTGAATTTTCGAATAATAGGATAGAGTAGCATCCAAATGAGATAAGCTTCAAAGGCTTGGAGTAATAATTAATTATCAACGCTAATTTCCACTCTTACGAATAATCATTTGTCTTTACAGATCGACATATGGCATTCTGAGCTTGTTTTGAACATGTGATAAATGATGCACCACGTGTGTTTTATACGTGTAGATTGATGAAGACGGCCTTAAAAGTTACAAGACTTACGAAATCACTTCCAGTTCTAAGATAATTTCCTAACACATAATGATGGACCGGAATACGCCAGCCTCGCTTTTAAATACCTAACTTCTTTTAAAACTATAAAAACCACATAAAAAAACTGGTTGACAATAAACTGTGTACCAATTAAAAATAATGTTCAATGAACACACCGGCCCGAGTAAAGCTTACATTTTATGGTGTTGTTGGTTGGGATTGGGAAACACGTGGGAACGCCTGGATTTCCTGAAGTTTTAATAAGTGTAACTAATTTCCTAATAAGAAGATAACATAGACGATTAAATGCTTCATAATAGGATTTTGCTCTTACGCCGGAGATCAACGAAATTATAATTTAAATGTCGACGAACTATGGACCCTCTTCTATTTGCGATTATCCAAGGAAGGGGCGCTAGTTCTATGTGGGTAGTTGCGAATTGCAGGTCGTTGGCCCGATGCCCTCATGTGTGGGTGCCCTGAGAAACTAGGCTTTATTTTATAGCCTTCTTTAACTTTTATTTCTTTAGCATGTTGCAAATCGAAATTTATAGGTAACCACATAAAGTAAGTTCTCGTACTTACTACGTTTGGAATGAATACAATGAAGTTAGTATAAGGTGCTTGATTAGTTAGAAATCGAGAATAAATACAGGACGCTTCACATTATATAGAGTATTTTGTTAATTGCTTGGGTTTCAATTAAATGCTTGAATTTTATACTAGGCAGGCAACTAAAGTAATACCCAAATGTAAGAGGCACCGAGGAAAGTAACTTGGAAACTGTTTATTGGGTGACTTGAGTCAAATTGTTGGCATATGCAAAATACCAAGCGGTTTGTAGTAGATAGACAGTATGCTAATTCAATGTTTCCATCGCTAGATCTAGGCCACATTTCCTCTGAGGAAGAGTAGATAAAGTGCAAATGGCGACGCATTTAGCAAATATTCATGAGTTTCGTTTTGATCAATTTCGTTTGATTTGAATGAGCTCATTTTCAAACATCTGGTGTATCTCTTTATATTTTGTTTTTATTAGTCATAGAGGTAAGTAGTACTCTTGATATCATGAAGCTGGGCGCCATTTTATGTAACAGCGTGGTTTTATAATGAACACACATGATTAAATCTTGTTTTCAAAGCATATTAGCTGATAAAACGCTGTTATTTTTTAGAAAGCCTGCTTCGGGAAGGCCACTACAATTATCCACGCTTACGATTAAGATAGACACGCGAACTAAAGTTAGTTTGGAAACGGAGACAGGGTGCAACATACAGGTTGTGGTTATGAAACCATTTTCCTACACGCAAATGTGCGTAAGGTCACAGGTTACTCACGCAATGCAGTAACTTAACAGTTGTTACGCGTAAATCGTGGTCTAAGGATACAATTATTATACAACCAACTGTAGGCTATAAACTTTCAATTAGTAATAAATTAACTAAACAATTTCGTTATTTTGGAGAAGAAATGACGAAAATAAAAGGGGTCTAATCTAAATATGAAATAGCTTGTTTAATTTGTATTCAAAACGACTACGATGGGTTATCGAGACGGACGTGTGTCGTGTGCCACAGTCGATGTGAATGTTTAAGATTCATCGTGAATTTTAAATGGTTTCAATAATATTCGCTGCATTATAATGCGCGTGAGAGCTTATAGCGCATAAGAAAAGTGAAAAGGCTATAAATGAAGCCACAACACGTCTAAAAATGATTTCCATTGAGCTACCAGTTTCCAGTCTCGTTTACTTACTACCTCGTAAGCACCATAGTAAATTTTTTTTTTTTACTTAATAGGAAAGTAATAAGGGTTTACAAACAATCAGTAGGTAATCATATAATAAAAAATTGTGTTTTATTACAATTTTTTTTCATCGAATATTCAGTCAAGCGTATCAAGATTTTAAACGATTAAATCGATTGAGACTCCATTATTTTCGGGGCTTGATACTGTCATGTCAGTAGAACGGAACTCACAAGCATAATAATGAATGACAATGACGACTGTCATAAATCATAACATTTTGATGAGCTATTAGTCCAAAATATTGACCGTTATTATTTAAGTTTGGGGCTAGTTATTTAGCTGGCCATAGGTGGACTTTGTGTAAGTAAGAGGTTTGAGATTTCATGAATTGAAATCGTTAGGAAACATAGACATGGGAATTGTGATATAACGGAACTTCTTGGAGATATTGGATCCATGTCTTAGTAAACAATAATCACTCGAAAGGACAACATAAATATAGAATCCTGCACTTTCGTGTTCAAAACCATCTAGTATGTCCTAGGAGAAAACTGACTTTCTGCCTATTATTTGTACTTTTTGTATCCGCATGCAAGAGAAAAGAGCTTTGAGAACTTCCAAATAAAAGAACCGAGACATTATATTATATCTGCCAAAAGGAAGCACGACCTTATTTGAATAAACACGCCATATGTTGGATATTCTAAAGGGTATTGGAAAAGGTGTTCCTTTACCGTGTCCTAAACGCAAGGTGGGGCAGACATCTGCGGCCACTTGCGGTCGAATCACGGTAGAATCAATGCAAGCACCTGTCATGCGGACGCAACGTTTTTTTTAAAGAATTGGCTTTCATAACAGGTGCGTTCATTTTGCAATAATGGTAATACGAAATGGGATTATTATTTCAGAAATAAATAATTTTACGAGAAAACGAAGATAAACAGAATATCAGCATGCGGTTTGCTTGACCAAGTATAAAATTTCAGTATCCGTATACTACAAAAATAAGTTTCTTATGATTATTTTTGAAACATGCGTGGGATTTTGACAAACAGTTGAAACATACTTGTGTTGCTTGTATAATTTTCTTGGGTCAAGAAAATTCATTGTTTTTTCAATCTAGAAACAATTCAAATTCTTATAATTAATATTAATTAGGTACTCCCCGCTGAATTAGAAGCTGTATAGTATCGATTAACAATTGGGCACACCTCTTCAGAACAGTTTGCGAATTGTTCTCATTAAAACTTTACTTGTTTCTCGGCCTTCTGGCATTTAGGTCATCTGGATCGACTCCAAAAGATTTAGCTTGACACATGAGTAAAAGTTATGTTTACAAAACGACTTTTGTATCATACATCTGTAGAATTATGAGGAACTGGGTGATTTACTTCGCGAATTCATCTTTTGATTTATAAATTGCAGTAGGTATATTAAAGATATACCAGCCAGCATAATTATATGATTGGAATAAAAGAATGAAACAAAATGAGAAAAAACGTAACAATGTAATGAATAATAGATTCCATCAGCTTCTCATAATGCTCATAGGGAATACAGCGGTCGACAGCAAAAAGCTCTTTCATTTTCCCTATAAAACAATAGGCTTATGTGAGAGACTTTTACTTTTTTATTACTATCTTCCGACTAGTCATGAGAATAGATGCAGCGGTTGCTTGGGGAAAAAATCTGCTTGTGATTGATATCTGAGAGCATCGAAGAAAATAATATATGATGTAGACAATTGTAGTAACTTGATAGGGCGACTAACTATAGAAACCCACTGTAGTTAGGTACTTATTTAAACAAGCCTATATGTGTGTTGGTAGTAAAGCAATTTACTTGCTTAGCAATAAGGACGTTGTTTCAAATCAGTACTGCAATTAGGGTTCTGTTTAGCATAAATTCAATCTTGTTACGGTCGCGTGTCGTATCGTCTCCCATAACTGTTGGTTGGAAACAAAGGGGGCAGGGTGTGAGGCGGGGGTGCGATGCGTCATCGCGATCACTTCGGCACGCACCCCCTGCGCACCCTCTCCCCAAAACATTGATCGAACTCATCGCCACAAATGCCATGCGCAAAGTCCGCCCTTTTTGTTTATATTTTCCTTTATTCTCATCTTACAATTTCAATATTTTGTAAGCATGTAAGCGCTTATAATTATTGAAAATGCGAATATTAATTTAGCAAACATTTCGCAATTTATCAAAAATATTTGAAGTTGATGACTTCACTGATGAATTCATATGATATCATAATACCTAATTACACGTTCTAATTAACAGTTTATTTAGTGCTAATTGGTACTCACTGGCATTCGTTCATGATCTCCTCCTGGCTGCGAACCTGCACAGGAGCCAACTTCTCCACGCTCTCCTCGTAGTTGCCGAAACACTTGGTGATCTTCTCATCAAAAGTGTTCACCAAATCTTCGAGCGAGCCGGAGAAAGTCTCCGTGAAATTGTCTCCTTCACCGTTTGGCATATTGTCCTGTTTGCACTTCACCGGTTTGGGTTCCTCGTTATCGTTTATTTTGTTTGAGTCAGTTTTCATTTTGACCATTTCACTTTTCATATTTTTAATGTTGTTGAGACGTATGTCGTTTCCATTTATAGTTTTTTGCGGGTAGTCAGCAGTAGAGAGACAATCGTCCGCCTCCTCGATTTGCGCGAGAGGCGCTTCGAACTCGAGCTCGGCCATTCTGCCAGCCGCTTCTCGCATGACCGTACAACCACTCGCGTTGTTTGACGCGCTTAAACTGAACACCGCCGACCGCTTGCTGCTTGACGGCCCGCCCGCGCCTTCCCTCGCGCCGTCCGGCGATTCCGTACGGCAACAAGAGCGCCGAACCTACACAGGTCTTGTACTTTTGTGTTATACCTACTGGCAAAATTCTTATGTTCCTGCAAAATATGCCGATGATCACTGTTTTGCCATGATAACATTCGAATCTTTATTTTTACACAAAAATAAGCATTGTTTATTTAAAAGGTGCTTAATTAGAAGTAAATTAGTGGTTTCATAATTAATTAAAAATCAGCAAAAACTAAAGCAAAGTCAAGCTGGGAATAGCGATATATTATTTTAATGCATGTACCTGAAAATTAATTATTAATAATTGGAATACTTAGTTTAAAATACTTAGATAAAACCACGTTCAACTTTTAAATTTTCTAATTAAAATATCACACACACTAGGCTACACAAGACTTATACACTTTTGTCACTAAATGCGCATTAGGCAAATAAGTAAGTAATAGAAGTTCCGAATCTGCAATTACCATTATCTTGTTTTGGTTTTCGCCGTGTTTTCGACAAGCAAGATCAAAATTTACGCGCCATATTTGATGTTTGTTTTGTTTCTTACCCTATTAAAAAAAAATACTTGGCCATATTATTTTATTGTGGATACTTTTAAAACTTTTAAATAAATTCAATTTCCTAAACCGTTTCTTTGTATACGTGTAATACCATTTTTTTTTACACAAACTGATTTTTGTGTACTGTAAATTTTTCTTTGTAGCAATGATTCCTACCCCTAAAACGTCAATATTGACATTGACAATTTGACATTTATTTCTATCATCAGATTTGTGAGCACTGGGAACAAAAATGGAAATTGCAAAATAATAACATGAACAACTTTCAAAATACTAGATAAATTTATATAGTGCATATCGTTATGTTTTTTTTTAATCGAAATTTTGAAATCAGAGCTATAAAGGCGTTGCTGAGGTGTTACAGGTAAAACAATTACTTCGAGATTATGAAAGTCAATGTGTTGTCTAGGGACCTTAAAAAGCGTAATTTGTTTTCAGTTTAGCAAGAAAAAATCACTATGAAGTCCTCAATCTACGAAGAAATTGTTCTGATAAAGAAATCAAGGAAGCGTTCATACAAATGAGCAAAGAGGTGAGTTATTTTTCTATTAGAAATTGTTACAGTTTATATAAGAAAATATTAGGTCATTCATCTTTTTTATACCACACGTAGCGTAAACACAAGTGGTCATTACTTTCTTACCTGGCCATCTTAATCGTAATGGTATTACTAGATCAGCTAATCTGAGTTTGTTGCCATTCTTTTGCCTTCTGTTACTTTTAAGTAACATCATCCTACTGTCGGATTAGGACCTCTCCCTATGATTTCCAGTTCTTACAATCCAGGGTTAATATGGTAAACCTGTTTTTATATTTGCAGTACCATCCTGACAAAAACAAAGATGTAAGAGCACAAGACAGCTTTGTGCGCATTGTTGAGGCTTACAATGTTCTGGGTAAGCCTGGTAGTCGGGCACAATATGACAGCATGACTGAGATAGAAACTAATAGTCGTGCTGCGTCTGCAGCCTCAAACTTGTACAGATCACATGTACCATACAAGTAAGTAGTACAAAGGTTATCTTCGATGAGTTTGTATAAAGAGACTTCTTAGTAGGTTACATTTTATGAGGCATTAATAGGCCACTACAAATAGTCTTTTTCTCAAATTTTTATTTTATTGGCCATAGGGTTGTCACTTAAAATGAAAATCTAAAGATATTCAAATAAGGCTGATTTGATTACTTAAGATAGACTCTACGACAACAGCTTCTCATTATTTTAGCTAGGGAGAAGCGGCAGAACCAAATACCTTAGCTGTAAAATATTTCTGTAAGGAGTGTGAGTCTGAAGTAGTACTCAACCTAATATTTTGATACTTTACCCACCTCGACTTTACCAAACATGCAAACCCGCTATTACTATCAGTAGGCCGTGCCAGTTTTAAGGAATCGGGCCACATTCAGTGCACTGACAGCAGTGCAGTCTAAATTTTAAATCATTCATCATCCAAATAATACAAAATTTGAATTTATCCTGACAAGATTACATATGATTATCCTAACACAAAGTGAACTGATTACCTAGCTGTTTTACCTACTATTTTAGTTAACTACCACAATTTACAGCCCATTTGTTGGCAAAGGTCACTATAGCGATGTGCAGCACCACCTCCTATAGTGTAGTTATCATATTGCCTGCCCATATTCTTTAAGGCATACTTGTTTTATTATCTTGTCACTACTCCATTATCTGTCTCGTCTTTAGGGTTCTGTACCTTCAAAGAAAAAGGAGGTAACAATTTTAAAATCATATAGTCATAAGATATGGCCGTTTATTTCTCTAATAAATCAAACGCTTGAGACACAGATGAGAACTGACTTTATTCTAAATACGAACCTACAGTATTACGTATCCTATCATAGATGACGCTACTAGTTTATAATGTGATATTGTCGATACAGAAAAGACATAAAATAACACCCCCACTTATCGCAATATTCACCAAACAATTTTACACAAAATTATTTTAAACAAACTATGCCAAGAAGCAACATAAATTTGTAATGTTTTGCTGAACATAAACTTTTCGTTAAAATGTCAGCCGGCATATCAGCTGTTGGCAAATACAGTACTTTAACAACTTTATCTTTTACTTGATCACGACAAAAATGATATTTGATATCAATATGTTTTGTACGTTTGTGAAAGACTGGGTTTGCACACAGCTTCTGTGCACCCTGGTTATCATTGAATATGCTGATTGTATATATCTTATTGGTTATTTCATATTGTAATCCCTTTAGATATAATGCTTCTCTACATGCCTCAGACAGACCAATATATTCTGATTCAGTGCTAGAGAGCGCTACACATTTCTGTTTTCTACATTCCCATGATATTACACCATCAGATAACAAAAAACACATTCCAGTATATGACCTCCTATCTACAGAGTTGGAGGCCCAATCAGCATCCACATAACCTGTTATTTCTGAATTACCTTCTTTACAATATTTAATTCCATAACATTTAGTTCCTTTTAGATATTTTAAAACTCTCTTTGCATACTCCCAATGCTCCATTGTGTGACAATTATTAAATTGACTTAAATAACTTATAGAGTAACTAATATCTGGCCTAGTCAAGACTGACAGGTACATCAAACTACCAATTAGTTGTTGATAGGGCACTTGACTGTTTACGCCTACTTGACCCTTATTTACATTAAGTTTTACCTCCATCGGAGTATCCACAGTTTTACAATCACTTATATTAAATTTGTTCAAAAGTTGATCAATATAAGTTTCCTGGCTCAAAGTTACATATCCTTTATCTTTGTTGAAGGTTACATTCATTCCAAGACATTGTTTAACTTCACCTAAGTCCTTAATGCTAAACTTATTAGATAAAATCTGTTTCAAGTTCTTAGTTTCAACGTTATCATTGGAAAATATAAAGAAATCGTCGACATATACCGCTACAATAGTTTTACATTTGTTAATATTCTTTATATACATACATGGCTCTATTTTTGACCTTTTGTAACCATTACTGATCAAACAATCATCAACCTTTTTATTCCAAGCTCTAGCAGCCTGCTTAAGCCCATAAATGGCCTTTTTTAGTTTCAATACTTTACAAACTGAACTACTACTATTATAACAGTCTGGTATTTTCATATAAATAATTTCCTCCAAATCACCATTCAAGAACGCAGTCTTTACATCTAAATGGTTAACATCTAAACCTAACTTGACAGACAATGCAAATAATAGTCTAAGAGTTGTATGTCTCACTACAGGCGAAAATGTTTCTGTATAATCTATACCATGTTTTTGGGTAAAGCCCTTAGCGACTAGACGAGCACGGTAACGCACATTGTTTTCACTATCGTACTTTTTTCGCAAAACCCACTTGCATTGCACTATAGTGCCATCTTTTGGTACATCTACGAGTTCCCATGCACTATTTTTCTCGAACGACTGTAACTCATCCTGCACTGCCGCTAACCACTGTGCTTTCTCAGGACCTTCCAAGGCTTCTTGCAACGATATCTCACCCGTGATCATATTGTCATCTTCTATATAAGCACTTGCAAAGCCATATCTGTCTGGCTGCTGCCTACGCCGAGGACCACTTAATATGTTGACATTGTTGGGTAAACTGGAGTTTTCTCCGTCCGTTGCACCAGACTCAGAGCTATCTGACATATCATTTTCACAAGGTACATACAGTTCACCGCTGTCATCTGTGTTCAAGCTCTCTGAATGTTCAGGTGAATCTTCCTGAAGTGTCAAATCTTCTTCCTCCACTGGAACCAGGTTCACCTCATCTGAACAATTTTCCTGTACTTCCAGAACATTCTCCGGCTCTATCTTCTCCAATACTATAACATCTCGACTGGTAGTAATGACATTAGACTTCGGGTTGTAAATCCTGTACCCTTTGACATCATTTGAATAGCCGACAAGGATACATTTTTCAGACTTTCTGTCCCACTTTAATCTCTTCTGTTTCGGCACATGCACCATAATTGTACTACCGAAAATACGAAGATGACTTACATCTGGCTTTCTGCCCGTCCATATCTCGAAAGGAGTTTTATAATTTAATGATGTAGTCACAGTCCTGTTTTGTAAGTACACTGCAGTATGAGCAGCCTCAGCCCAAAACCTTTTCTCGAGACCTGCATCAAACAGTAGACACTTGGCTTTCTCAACGATAGTACGGTTGTATCGTTCTGAGAGACCATTCTGCTCTGGCGTGTATGGGTTCGTTTTGTGATGAACTATCCCATGCGACACCAAAAAATCATCAAACTTACTGTTGCAGTATTCTGTCCCATTGTCACTTCTCAAGATCTTTATTCTGCGATTAAGTTGATTTTCAACCTCTGCTTTATACTGTTGAAAGCATTTCAATGCTTCATCTTTCGTTTTCAAAAAATAAATATATGTCATACGGCTAAAATCATCTATAAACAACATAAAGTATCTAGAACCACCTATAGATCTATTTTCCATTGGTCCACAGAGATCAGTATGCACAACATGTAGTAACTCAGTACTTCTGCTACCTTCTTTGGAAAAAGGTAAGCGGCTCTGCTTGCCCTCACAGCATGCAACACATGATAACTTTGATATATCAGTCTTATTATCAAGTGTCAATCCCTGTACAGCATCTTGCATCTTGTTCAAATACTGGCTGTTGACATGACCTAGACGTCGATGCCAAACTTCACTGGACACCATCACTGCAGCTGATGAAAAATATTCAGGCATGTTTAGTTTATACACCCCATTCAACAGACTTGCTGTAGCCACCAGTACTCCTGCTTTGTTGAAAATCTGACAACCATCATTCATAAATGAAACTTTGTTTCCTTTTGATATAAGTTGACTAACAGACAACAGATTTGTAGTCAACTTCGGCACGCATAATACACCTTCTACTGTAATATCATATTCACAGGCATGCGTCTTTGTCGTAATCTGCACATCTCCAGTACATAATACAGGTACTTTATCTTTGTTTGCCACGACAATTTCTTTGATCATAAGATCCCGCGACACATTTGACAACCATTCTTCGTTCGCAGTAAGATGAACACTAGCCCCGGAGTCAATATACCAATCGCTTTTGCAAAATTCGCCATTCAGGAACACGGCGCTAAACACATTACTGCTTGTACGTTCATTTTTTTGTTGTATTCGACAAATTTTTGTCCAAAAAAGTACACTGGTTGCGGTAATGTCCTGTTTGTTTACATTTGTAGCATGTTATGACTTTTGGTTTTGACTTTGACATCTGGGTGTTATCTTTGGTATCATAGCAACCATTACTCCGGTTCTTCTTAAAACTCCCAAACGCGCCACTGGAACTGAAAGCGCTATTATCGCCGTTTCCGCTTTCTTCCATGTCCAACAATTTGGTTTTAATGGCGTCTGCTGTCAATGGTATGCCGCAATGTTCAATCGCCATTATCATAGGGGAATATTTTTCTGTTAATCCCGCTAACAAAAGCGATGCGACCCACTCATCATTAATATTAAAACCCGTGCCACTCAATTTTTGGCTTGTTTCGATGATTTGTGTCACGTACGAAGTCATTGAAACACTATTTTCGAGTCGAATGGAAATCAAACTCCTCAGTAAACTGATTCTCCTCGTGAATCCTGAGTCATCAAATAGGTTCTTCAATTTCTTCCACAGCTCATGGGTCGTTTGCACACTTTTTATGTGCACATACAGCGACGAATCTATTGTCAGAATCAGTTTGGCTCTGGTTTTCGCGTCACCTGCTGCTCCTATTTCTGCTGGTACAGTCTCCGACTTGATGCAATCAGACATTCCCTCCAGAACTAAGAAATTCTCAGCCGCAAAAGCCCACTCACTGTAGTTCTCTCGCCCTTTCAATTTAGGCACACTGACAAGGTAGTTCGTCGTCATTTTCACAGTCACAGCGTTAATTACAGTTTATCTCAATCTGCAAAATCTATTTCCACTAGGAATATCCAAGAAAATTGCGAGAAAAACTAAAAAATCTGGGCCCATAACCTCTAATAAATCAAACGCTTGAGACACAGATGAGAACTGACTTTATTCTAAATACGAACCTACAGTATTACGTATCCTATCATAGATGACGCTACTAGTTTATAATGTGATATTGTCGATACAGAAAAGACATAAAATAACAATTTCGCATGTTTGTACAGAACCCTCGGTGTTCGAGTCCTACTTACACTTGGCCGGTTTTGTTTACTTATCTAAAAATGACTTTTTTTAAACATTGCCCCACAATTAGGTATTTCTCCTGGATTTTTGGGTGCGTTAACAAACATTTAAACTCACACAAACAGCCATCATTTTCATTGTATTGTATAACGGGCTGGTGTCCGCAACTCCACGTCTGAGGCACGTATTTTGCGTATGGCATCATTTTCATTCCAGGACCATTCTTATAGCTATAATAATATCTTTTGTTCGTGCCGGGTTATTTTTACACTAATTAAAACAATTATTCTTAATTTTTTCTCCAGCTTACGCAACAACCCTCAGTACAGTTACTACTATGAAACCCAAGCTCCCAGAGCAAAAACCATGCATGAAAATTCGTCTGGCCAGAGGAAGCTACCCAACTATGTCATCATAGCAATGTGTACTGGTGTCGCTTTGTTTGGGATTATACTGCAAGTGTTTGTTATTAGGTAAGACTATTTAGTGAATTCCTTTGCATTGAAATTTATTTGATATTTATCCAATTTACATTTATTTATTTATGCACACACAAAATATTTGACAGGACAATGTATTAAGACAAAAGAGCAATTGACCTGCAAGATGAAACTGGGATAAGATATGTAGTCAGTGTGTATAAAACACGAAACAAGATAATTTTAAATTATCAATCATAATATAAACATACACCAATAAACATTAAAATACATATTAATTATTACAATGTAACATATAAAGCTTGTATACATTAAAACTGCGTCACAATAAATGCTCTAAATGAAAACAATTTGATCCTTGTCCAAGTGAACAGACAGAGATACAAAGCAACTTTGTTGTTACAAAATATGTAATAGCTTTCCCCGCGCGGTTTCATCCGCTTTTCCGTAGTCACTTACTACATACTGCTCGGCCTCCGGAGCTCGTTGCGTGATAGCCTATTACATTCACAAATAACGTGGCTCCTATTGGTAAAATTAGTTTAACAGATCCAGACATTACTCCTTTCTAATTCACAAACACTCCCTCTTTACTTATTTTTTTTATTTTTAATATTTCATAAAATTACATAATAAAAATATTTAAAAACGTTGACGACACGGTTGCGCAGTATCTAAGAGATCGACTGCTGCGCTGCATGTCGCGGGTTCGGTTCCCGCACGGAACAAATATTTGTATGGCCTACAGATAGTTGTTCCGGGTCTGGCTGTTTGTGTATGTGAGTTTGAATGTTTGTAACCCACGATACAGGAGGTTAGGTATTACAAACGTGATGTAGGGTGGGTTAGGCAGAGTTATTAATACCTGATAGTACACCTACATTCCTCCAGTTATGTTTTTAAGTCCCAAATGTACGTTTTCTAAAAGAAAAAATAAAACGTGATCTATTGTATTGTATAACGGGCTGATGTCCGCAACTCCACGTCTGAGGAGCGTATTTTGCGTATGGGAAACGTGATCTAATGAGGGTTCCGCTTTCCTTTAGAGATACGGAACTCTAATTAGACTAGAATAACAAATTTTAATCGATTTTCAGGAATTTGTATGTAGCACAACGTCAACAAGCCCAAGAGAAAACTAAACGTCTTGCAGAAGAATTAGACAGAGTGAGGTCTGCCGCTCTTACGAATGGAAATGAGGTATCTTTTTACTTATTTACTAGCTTTTACCCGCGGCTTTGCTCGCGATAAATTCAGGGTAACACAGTTCCCTTTCCTGATTTGCAGGTACCTGCTACCTGGAGTTTATGCCCTTGCGCCTTATTAATTGTAATAGCAAAGCTAAGTTTTCCCTTTTCTTCCCTCTATCTCCCTCATTTCTCACTTTAAAAAAAAGTAGCCCATGTCCCCTGTCTCCAGGGTCCCAACTATCTCTGTACCAAAATTCATCAGAATTGGTTCAGCCATTTAAGCGTGAAGACGTAACAAACAAACAAACTCTCTTTCGCTTTATAATTAATAAGGATTTTGTAAGGGTGAACTTGTGTTGAAAAAATAAACATACATACAGTGCTTTAAGGACTTTTTGGATATTTTATTAAGAAAACAAAAGATTCCATTGTTTGTTCCAATTTTAAACACATCCTAAATTAATCATGTATTTTTTACATCTAACATGTCCTTGTAGTCGTTCCTACTTACACTTCAAGGCAGTTTGTTCCCATTGAGTTACACCATTTTGAGTTATACTGTTACCCATTAGGAAAAATATTACCGATTAGTAATACTGTAACTCAAAGCCACATTTTTTTCCAATCAATTTACACTGTACATTATATATCGGGAAAAAAATGACCCAAAGAGATTCGAGGCCCACGGACTTTAAGAAACCAACATACCGTAGATAAATAATTGTCTCCCTCCGTGTACTCTGGTCTTGATAACTTAAATTTTCAAATCAATAGATGGATTCTGCCACTTTTGATATAGTAACTATTACTGTTAGCCTGTGTCCTTGGCAAAAACCTCTCCCTTCTCTTCGTGATTTTTTATCTAACTCTAATATATGCCACGGCTTGATTCTATGCAGTTCGTACCACTATCTCTCTCGTCTGACTGTGTCAAGACTCCATATCGTGGTTATTTTGACCCACAGCTTATTGGTAGATATGGCCAGCCCGGTCCCACTTCAGCTAAACAGTTTTTAGAGCAAATTAGTGTTTTGGAGCGCATTGTGGTGTTTATCCGTGTTGATATTATACAATATGTCCGGCCATGGACTAGCGCTATTCTAGATACTTATATAACGAGTGTTTTAATATACTATTACGCTACACACTTGGGTCTAATTCACTTCCCCGCTTTTTGGCAGCCATTTTGTTGCGTGTACAAAAAAATAATCAATATTTTTCAAAGTGTTGGTCTTACTGAGACGACAATAGGTTTATTCAGAGGGCAACAATGTCTATCGTTTAAATTAAGTACATTTTCGTAACTTTAGAAAACAAAATTATAGTCCAAAAAATTTGCAAATCAAAAAGAAATGGTAGTATTTTCTTTTAAATCAATAAAGAGTACTAGAATGTTTATTATAAAGTAGATAGAATATCGCTAGTCCGTGACTAAACACATTGTATATAATGATAGTTAACCAAGTTTGTTTTCTTTTTTCAGTTGCAGACACGCATTTTGCTGGATAAGATCGTGGCAGCCGCTAACGCAAACGTCGCCACAGCATCGTTAGGACAAGCACTGGCTAGCGAAAAGAAGTGATTCTCTTTCACATTTTATGTAGAAAACTTAGAGAATGAAACAAAGTAAATCAGTAGAGTGTCGCATTTGTATTCCGTTTTTGAATGTTGGCTTTTTGACGGCTGTAGCCTCTGGTCACGAAGGAGATAGATGATAGATACAATATACTTTAGTATGTACACCTTGCAAATTTAAATTTACACAAAAGAAAATATTTTACGTTTCGTGACACAACCGCTTCTATTTTTAAAATCT
The DNA here is from genome assembly GCA_958449745.1 of Ochropleura leucogaster. Taxonomy (NCBI): domain Eukaryota; kingdom Metazoa; phylum Arthropoda; class Insecta; order Lepidoptera; family Noctuidae; genus Ochropleura; species Ochropleura leucogaster. The sequence continues at coordinate 6,503,198 of OY288212.1, forward strand.
TATAAAAAGTGTGATATAAGTTTTTGGGTAGCTTCTGTCAGTCCGATACAGTTTAGATTCTGGCATCATCGTCATCAAACTTCTGGTGACCAATGTGGCTACGGTCGGCGTAAGATTAGACGGTTTTTATGTTAATTCTCTGAGATAGAATATTATACTGCAGATTTATTGTGAATTTTAGTTTGTTATTGTAGACAAGACTTGAGAGTCGATAAATCCTTGACGAAGCAAATGTAGTTTGTTTATTAATTTATTATTATTATTATGAATTTGCAAACATTTAGTTTATGGTTCCTTTGTTGTTGATTTCGTTGAAGACATATTTTTTGCAATTTATTAAACATAATGTGAATACTTGAATTTGAACAGTAATAGATTGAGAACAACAATTCGTACTTTCTCATTTAAAAGACCATTTTTGAAACGAAGAAAGTAAATTGTCGCTTACGGGATATCCTTCGTGATTTTCTATTGATGTGAGGTCCTGATATTTCGAAGCGATAGGATTCAGTCCTAAGTATGGTCAAAGCAACAGACGCCACCGCAATAAGGACTCCAATACACTTAGTGATAATGTGACTGTTTTGCCGTGACTTTATATCGAGTTCCATTAGTGCGCTTAGCAAAAGAGGGTAGACAGATTTGTCTCACAGATGTGTCGCATTCTCCAGTCAACCCGTGATCTTGGCGGTCGCACTTGCAACAGCATCGAAATATCGGGAGCTCACAAAAGTAGAAGATCATCGGAAAAATCCCGTAAGTGACTGAGTTATTTTAGTTAGAAACTGTGAGAGCTTTAAACAGTGGTCGAAGAAAGTAATTTCTCCATATTTTTTCACTTTTAAAAGTTCGTATTTATGAGCATTATTAGTTTACCAAAGATATTATGAGGAACCATTAAAAATAAGTACATTGGTAGCCCAATTTAGAAGTAAATTTACCTCAATTAGTACAATATTTAGTCCTAAAACCGTGTACATTATGTAAATATAAAGTAAAAGTTGTTATATGTTTTGTAAATCTTTTCACTTTTTATGTATGTCACTGTATTTATTGGTGTTGTATTTGACTACCTCTGTTGTAAATCTCTTTTGTACATTTAAAATATTGTTGATTTTTGGATAGTGTACATTACAATATATTTTTGTATGACGATAGTACAAAGTAGTTTTTATTCGTATTCCTCTAAATTAGAAAAGATTTAGACAAAGTGGACGAGGTCGCGTTCTGTATTTTCTGTCTATCCCTGTATGGTAAAAATGCTTGAGTTTTAAGTATGTAAACATGACAACGCAAAAACTTCGTGCCAAATAAGTTGATCTGTTTATCATTTTACTACGCAATAATGACAAATCACATTTCTGAGGCGGTTTCGTCCAACAATAGAATCATTTGAAAACACTGACGTTTAGTAAATAAGACGCATCTTACACGAACAGTAGGTAGGTACTGCACTCAAAAAGCGTACGAATGCAGCTACATGCCAGTAAGTACAAATAATCGCACAGCACTAGCACAGTGACGTATCTCCGCGTGGTGCGAGCAATTGTTTTGCTTTTTCTTAGCCAATATTGAGCGATTAGATTCGGAAAACGCATTTAAAGGTGATATCAAAGAGAGGTTTCAGATAAGCGATGTTTATCCGCATGTAAGCAAGTTTTGACAAACATGCGAATCACATTTTGTGCTTGAAATACCAAACTCGCACACACGCGCCTTTTCGAGCGCGCTTCTCCAAGATCATGTCTACACTCGTACGAGTCCAGCGGGTAAAAAATGGAATAATTGTAAATTAGAATAGTTTCTGTAGAAGTTCTTGCTTGCTAAACGATATAACCCATCAGTCACACGGCTTGTTTATTACAAAATAAGTCTGCGTTTACGAGACACCGGGTGTCAAGCTACTGTTCTAAACATCGTAATACCCTTACGATCTGTTAAATTTTCCCACAATTGATTGATGTTTTTTCGTAACAGAAGTAACTTTTACGGCGTAAACTCGCGGGCTGGCAGCGACGCTGAGCCGCCTTCGTTCGTGTAGCTGATGCGCTTGCGCTCCGGTGTTCTCTGTGGAACAACTATCAGCACGCCCACTTCTGATCCGTAAACGCAGTCTTGTTTGTGGTAAGCAGTCTTAGAACGGATTACGTTTATGCAGCAACGTGACCGGCACATCTAAACGGCAACGCGTTCAAAGTGGGTGATAGGCGTACGAGCAAGTACATAACTATGCGTACTATCTCTCTCAAAGATCTTTTCACTACTGTACCTATCACAGTAAGATGGTAGGCGCACTTTAAAAACGCCGCGCAAATAGGGTAGCTTCCTATTTTTTTATTAGTCCGTCTTTTATATTATTCAAAAATAAGGTAACGCACGTATTTATTTCTTTTTATTTGTAAATTAATAAAAAATGTGACGTCATTTGTTGCGGACTGGGCTATATCTTAGTCGTTTTTGGTCTAATTTAAAAAATACGTGTCCCTTATTTTTGAATAATCTAAAAGACGGACTAAATAAAATGTAATTACTTTGACCCTGGATACTACCCTATCGTCGGCGATCCAACCGGTTTCAAATCTTACTCGTAGCTCGCTTCGACTCTTAGCTTCCACCGATGACATCGCAATACAGTGTAAGCAAACTTCACGTGTGTCCCCAACTTTGAGCTGAGAAAGTACGCGATCATGAAAACCGCCTGCTTTATGTTCGTACGTCTGTTACCCACTTGAGAGGTGTCGCATAGTAGCAATACCATAAGGTATTGCCAGCTATTGAAACGAAAACTTCGCAGTTGGGAATCGAAAATATCCGATCACATTTTCGATTATGACATGAAATATTTTCGCGATTTTCGAATGGAGAAATCGAAACTAAAATCGTTATTTTTGTTTTAACGGGTATAAGCTGCTCAGCATTTTGCTGAACTGGCGCTGTTTGCCCCTATTCGGAGCAGCCTTGAGACAGACAATATTAGCTTTGTTTTTTTGTAGTGTTAAAATTCTTTTTTATGTTGTGTGTACTTGTGGCAAGTACCCAATAAACAAGTTTTTTTTCGGCCTATTTACTACCCTATGTAGGTATGTTTTATTCGCCATAACATTTGAACACCATGTAAGTAGGTATCCTGTGACTACCCCAGTCGTTTTCCTAATTCTAAACCAATGATAAGTTATTAACGTTACAGACCAACGCCGATCACAATTGTCACGGAGTTTGGGGTACTAGAACTGCCGAGACCGACGGAAGATTGGTCTTTGTCAACTGATACTGAATCACAGGCCTCTTTACAAAACTTCATTGGAAAAGTTATGTCAATATTAATGGAAGACGAGTTTTAAAATCAATATAACGACTACTATCTCAATGAACAACCTATGCCATTTTAGAGAATGAAATGCCAAGTATCTAGCCTGGAAGTTTGTTACCTAAAATGTAGAGTAAAAACAATACAATAATTTAAGGTGAAATTGGTCCTGTAAATATGTCTTTTTTATAAATGTTACGTAACGTTGAATATTTACAGAATTTGCCGTATTATGTGTTTTATTTGGTAAAATAACTGATGATCTTAGCAGTTAGCATTATGGCTTATCACTTGTTATGCTACGAATCAATCCTTGAACTTGTATAGCGTCCAGTGTCCTTCTTAATGTGGCGCTAGCCATCAAAGTTGTCGGGCCAGGCCCTTTAGCCAAATAGCAGACGACAGCAGAGGACAATCGTTATCGCTCAGCAGTCACTACTATATTTTCAACTTTATACCCTAGCGCATATAGTTGAAATCTATTGACGTTTACATATCGTTTTTGTTTGTTTCGTTCGTTATCGCCTTTAATAGATTATCAACTATATGTGCTAGGGTATAAAGTTGAAAATGTATTAGTGACTGCTGAGCGATAACGATTGTCGTCTGCTGTCGTCTGCTGTTTGACTATAGGTCCTGAACTTGACTACGACTCACCTTCAGTAGTGTCCATCTGTTCCTGAAATCACCAAACAACAGGACACGATGTATGTACTACCGATGGCACCGATGCCTGACCACTTTTCAACCTTATAACTCAAAGCATAAGGGTGAAAAATGATTAGGCGCTGGTGTTTTTGATGGTAAACGTGAGTTTACCTTTGTAGGTATTTGTGTCACACTTTTGCTGACTAAAACTCACCCATGTTCCGTCTTTATGTCGAACGAACGATTAGGGTTGCGGATCGCAGTATAACAACTCAACAGAAAGTTGAACTGCGAGAGGCCCTATCAAAAATAATTGCTTTTAACATACCTACTTACTCTAATTATATAATTAACTAGCTGTGCCCAGCGGTTTCACCCGCTGCTCACTTAGGGGTATGAAAAATAGATGTTGGCCGATTCTCAGACCTACCCGATATGTACACAAAGTTTCGTTTGAATCGGTCCAGCCATTTCGGAGGAGTATGGGAACGAAAACTGTGACACGAGAATTTTATATATTAGATCTAAATTTGACGATTTCTGCGAATTGGAAGAAATACAAGGCAGATGGTTAATTATTGTGCCTGTGAGTGTATAGATGTCAAGTGCCTTTTCATTTGTTGAAGATTACCGCCTCACTGTTACAGTTGAGGGCAGATTCATCTATGAACCTGAGAATAACCAACCTGAGTCCGGAGTCTTATTAATAACTTCTAGACTGGTAAAAGCCTCTCATGTCTAGGTGTGAGATTTTCAGCATTTCATGACTTGAAGCCCTTTTGGGATATATGGCTAACAAAGGTTAAAGGTTGGTTTCGCTTAAAGGATCTTTTCCTTACCAATATCGACTATAGTTTTTTATATGGCATCTCTGAAGTGTACCAATGCGATTGTCAGCCTAACCGGTCTATCCTGAAGGTGCCCTGAGGAAGAAGTAAGAAATATCTCACAGAAATCCTGGTTTTCTTACGATGTACGCAGGTCAATTGTACTGTAAGTAATATGTATAAATGACAGAATATCTTATTAACATTAACATAGTTTATTATTTAAACAAACAGTAAGAATGTTATAAAATATACAACTTAACTAGAACATTTTCATTAACATAATTATTGTTCTCTGTTCACTCAGGTTAAAGTATCATTTATTATTGCATTATCTTAGTAAATCACTTCAATACTCTGCTAACTATACATAAAGTATCTGGAAAATATACTTTTGTACGTGTAAGTACTACCGCTCTGACTGACGGTCCACTATTTATCACTCTTATGCTCCGAGGAATAAGGTTGAAAAGTGGTTGACCGTCAGTAAATGCGGAAGTACTTACCTTACTTATCGTTCCACGATAAGTTATTCAAATACGATTAGTCTTTATATATATTCTTATAGCCTAACTGACATACTTGACAAATTGACTGAACTCTTGTTGGAACCAGACCTTCGAATTCTCATTTTCTCGTATTTATATCCGTGTTTGTCGCTCAGAAATTTATTTTATCGTGAGTAGTTTGATAACTGGTCAAAGAGGTCTGACTCTTGGAAGTAAATTTTCTCTTTCTATAAACTTAAGGATGTGTCCGAGCGTTAGAAAGCGAAAGAGCAACCAGGAAATGGAAATTTGAAGTGAAACAAAAGACTATGAACTTAAGTCTAGGCGTTTTTCTCAAACAAAATCTTGGTATAAACCCTGTCGTCAACATGTGGTGGTTCGGGCACGATGAGAGGACGTCCATCCAACTTGATCTCACTGTATGGGGCTGAGTACATGCACGTGAAGCCCAGCTTCTCAGCGGACATGGCGGAGTAGGCACTTGAGGTGTCCATGCGGAGGACTCTTACGTGGCGGTTCTTTGCTAGGTTTCTGAAATAAGAGGCATCATGATGAAGTATAAGTATTTCCTGAAGGGTTCGCGTAGAAGTTACCGTAGAAGTTCCGACCTAGAAGAAAGTTTGACCGTTCGACCGACCATCCGGTCTGCCGGGATCTCTTTCCCTAAGATTGCGTATTAGTTGTTAACTGGCATAAAAATTCTTGCAGCAATATAGCAATCTACCCTCTGCTAGGACATCGCTTAAGGCGCTGCACAAACGTGAACACTTTTAAGTCTTACAAAAAGTGTCTATATGTGCGCAGCGCCTTAGCTAGAGTTGTTACGGACACAAAAAGTCTATTACCATAGACTGATCGTTTTAGATTGTTTTTTGGACGTCTGGTTTTCCAAAGGCCGAATAAGTACAATGTGTCCCATAATACCGTAACTAACATGAGTTTAAAGGCCATTTTTGTTTTTCATATTATTTATGTAAATGAATCACAGAATGAGAACTAAAATGAAGCATCGGCATTTTACGGTTGTCCATTACCGTCCATGTTGTCTTGTTATAATTCGATACACCTGTGTAGTAAGTGGACCATAGTTACCTACTGAAAAATTTCATAACGTTGAACAGCCTATAAACCCTTTAACAAGAAACTGCGAAACAAATGCCTTTGCCTGTCGCGGAAAAAGGTACGGTTCAGCAAACTAAGATAACTTACTTACGAGCGTAGTAACGTTCCAAACACGAGAGAATGAAAACAGCATTATATAAACGTAACCTATTCTTTCTTTATGGTGTGCTTAGGTGTCTAATCTGGTGTCAGTTTTTATGCCGGCATGAGCCTGTGACTTGGCTTAATATACCTTTTGACTAACTATCTGGCGCCTGCGGCTTCGCACGCGTGATATCGAAAAAAATTGTACTTATCGTATGTCGTTGTACTTCCAAACACCTCTGTGCCAAATTTCACCAAGATCCGTTCAGCCGTTTTGACGTGAAAGAGTAACAAACACCCATACATCCATCCGTCCATCCTCACAAATATTCGCATTTATAATATTACTAGATTAGTAGGATCTGTACGGTTCTGAGCCGTAAAGGCTGATTTCCCAGTAAAACTGATCGCGGTCATCATTCAAAGTCTTTCCTTCTCTGGCTACTTACTCAGTCTCGGATAGTAAAGCGTTCATGATGCCTTTCTTCCTCCAATTGGGGTCAGTGGCAGCGATCTTCACATCCAGCACTTCGTGTTCATCAGGGAACTTCTCCCAGAGTCTGGCGCCTTCCTCACGTTGCGCCAGCACGTAAAGAATCTTCGCGAACTTTGGATTTGTGCACCTTTTTGCCAAGCTCACGAAGTCTTGACCTTCCTCAGCCTGAAAATGTGAGGAAAGAAGTATATATCTTGCAGCATGTTTTCTACTTTGTTTTATAATTTGTTTGTTGTAAAATGGAAGAGCTAGGGACATGTGCCAGGTGCTTGACTTCATTTAGAACCTTAAAGCTTACCATTGATTAGTCAGATATGTAGTCTCTTCGTGGAGTTCGTAATGGAAAAACCCAATAACACTTTGTACAACTTGGGCAACAGGAACCAACGAGGTATATAAATAGAAGATTCATTCTTTCATAATTTACGCCAAAATAGGGTGACAGGAAACGGTCTCTGATTTACAAATGGTTGTGGTTTTGTCAAATATGGTTGGTAGATATCAGGTTATTGGCACAGGAACTAAGACCACAAGGTTATCATGAACCTGGTTTTTTGCTTGTGAATGGTGATCGACTGATAAAACACCAGTTGACCACAAGTTATCTTGATAACTTGTAAGTGTCGTTTTTAGGTAGTTTTGACAGCTATAACAAAAGTAAGGTGGTGGTAGTGGATGTTCATATATATGGAATTACTTTGGGCGTCCTAAATGTGCACGAGTGTGTCTATAGTTTCTTGGCCTTTCTTCGCCATAGATATCTACGTTTTGGAATACTTTCACAAGTTTTTATGCCTTGTGCCTGAGATTTTAGTCTCATCTTTTTGTTTCTGATATTCATAAGTGCCTGTTACGGTTTAATTAAAATTAATACTTTCAGTTTGAATGATGCAGAAATGGTACTTGCATGGCTCCATCAAACTGAGTTTTACCTATGTAGAGTTAAGGAAGGTTTCTCATCGTAGAAAAACTCTGCAAACGTATTAAGCTAACTCAAAGACGTGAGTAGGTGCCTACGTTGATAGGCACATAATATGACCAAAATAACAAAACACAATGTTATCGGTACCTATCTTGTTATTGAAAAGGTGTAGAGCCGATAACATCTCGTTGACTCGATTAGGTAATTTTTGATGATATAATAAGACTATTAAACAATTCTATTATTAGGTATCTACGGAATTTAACAAGTCATGGGACTTATAGGTACAACTATATGACTTGTTAATTTCCGTGAATAAAAATAGATTTGAATCTCCTGACCTGATGGCAAAAATGACGAGGAAATCGGCATGTCCTAAAACGAAACTTCGAAGACATGGTGACATTTGGCAAACTAGGGCCAGTTAGTGAAGAAGAACATGGTGTAAAGCTCTTCATCCAATATAGAAAAGGAGAATCTTCCGATGAATTATTGATTTCTACCATATCCTCCTAACTCGCAGATAACATTGCTTGCGCGATGTAGGAATTGTAAGTTAGTACTTCAGTTTTGGCATAGATGGCGATGTAGTACCTACTTTTACGCGTAGTATTTATGGTAGTGTCGCAACAGTGCATTTGGGCCTATTTCCATTAAGCTGGCCTGCGTTCCCGTAATTAAAGAGTTACAGTTTGGTTATGCTTTTGTGAAGATAGGTTACCCACCACTTTTAGAGAACTTATTCCGCTGACCATAACCCCGACGATATTCCCTTCCTTATCGACGGCTTTAAAAGACCAGCCATCACCTGGCAAGTACTGCCTGCAGTATCCTTCTAGCTCGGTACATGTTCCATCAGTGCATAGACCGATAGCTTGGTTCATTGGCTCATCGATGAAGAATGTTCTGGAAATAGAAAATTGTAGAAGCTTTAGGGTATTTGGGACTTTGACGTCATTGGAAAGTAGACCTAGAATATTTTAAAAAAGGTATGCTTTGGAACTGTTGCTACGTTGTTGAGTCCACCTGCAAAGATTAGTTTTCGTGATGATTTTTCGCAATCAATTTCGATAACCTGTGGTTTGAATTATCACTGCCTATCTAGTGTTAGATAAATGCCGTTTGTGTTTGTTGCTATAATTGAACAGCCGTTTTGGCTATCATAGATATACCGAGTAATTATCTTAGCGTAACAATGTAGGATCGATCGTGTTTGTAGATATTTTCCCGAAGTCTGATTTTTAATTGCTTAATTATTGATGTGATTTTTGAAAGTTCATCTGACCCTTTTTCCGGATTGGTAATCACCAAATAACTTCCCTCGCTCTGGGCGGAGCGGGGGGAGTGTCAGACTTTTACTGACCGAAACCAACCCATGTTCCTGCTTTTGCCTTTCATGTTCCGGAGCCATGATATCTCTTTCGAACAACTCGCAACCCCAGCATGATCTGAGACCCTCACTATTGTTTTTAAAACTTTACCATCCAACTTACCGCCGTAGTAAGGCCAGGATAACCTCAGTATCTCCAGCTTCAACGGGTTTTACTTCATAACCTGCCATTTTTTGCACGTATCCTGAAATCATAAACCGAAAACTTGGTTAAATGCTCGAAAATATTTTCATTGCTGTTGTTGTCAAAAGCAGCCAACTAGATGAATACCTATGTAGCTAATGCGACAACTCATAATACATATCCATAAAATGTAAATAATGCAACTACTTATAAAATATTCTTCAGTAAATTCTCGCGAAGTTGAGCATGTGTTTAAATAAATAAATATGGTTAGCATGTGGCATCACTTGCGACGACCTTTTTGTGAATAAAGCTCTTAATAGTAAACTTTTGAACGCCATTGCCACATATATGTCACAAGCAATAAGCGCGTGTCCTGGACATTTTTTTTATTGATGAGAAATCACCAAATTACTTCCCCCGCTCTGGGAGCGGGAGGAGGAGTGTCGGGCTTTTACTGGCTAAAACCCAGCCATGTTCCTTCTTTTGCCCTTTGTAAGAACCCGCAGCAAACCGGCAGGCAGTGGCCCTGGCAGGCCCCTCTGCTTTGCTGACATTCATTGAGGCGCGCGTGGAACACTAACGTCCCTTCGATACGGCCTGTCGTCACTAGATGGATCGACGGTGAGCTACCCATTGGTCACCTTCCACAGGCCCGCATCTACGGTGGCTGGAAGTCATTTCACGGCGCCCGACGCACAGTTCCTGTGGCGGCTGGTTTGGTTTGAGGAAAATCACCCCTAATATGTATGTACCTACTAAATTTTGCCATGAAAAGGGTAGAATCTATGTGGAGGTTATGTCTCCGGTCGTGGCGGATTGTTGTTCCAACGGATAGATGAGAGGCCAGGTTCAGAGTAACCGGGTTTTCGCCGACATTTGTCAATTTCCTGTTAGTCTCCACGGTTATATTCTCTATGGTCTTCACTGAGACAAACCGCAATGATCGAAAACGGTCAGGAAAGGTCAGGGTTGATTTTACTGAAAACTATCCTGTTTCCAAACAGTGATAACAAAAATTGAACATGCCGCTGGCTTCAGATTCTGTGTCATTGAGGAGTGTACCTACCTACTTGAGATTATGAGAATCTAATCACGTAGGATATCGACAGACAGGTACGTGGTGCCTTTGGTTGAATTAGATAGCAAAACACCTAGTTATATAAAAAAATGCGAAGATTATATTTAGCTGTAAGTACATAATATCTACAAAATTATCTGTGATTAATTGTTATCGATACGGTTGGCGCAGTGGCTGAGCGATCCACTGCTGCGCTGCGTGTCTCGGGTTCGATTTCCGCACGAAACAAATATTTGTATGACCTGCTGATAATGTTCTGGGTCTGGCTGTCTGTGTATGTGAGTTTCAATGTTTGTAAACGCACGATACAGGAGAAATTCCTAGTGTTTAAAAAAAACAACATTTCGATTCGATGTGACTAAAATATTAAAAGGCTTTACAGACAGATACAAGACCTGCAATAATATTATTCAAAACAATTATAGTTTTAATTGATATTGCAACTATGTAGGTATTATGATGTGGTACATAGGTACATCTTAATATCTATAAGTGGAACTAGGTATGGCAATTGCTTATGTTATGTCTTATTGTTTATATTGTAATTGATGTTGTAGCTTGCTCACCTATTATATCGGCTTCCTATGAAGTTATGAGCACTTGTATAACAACAAGTTATAACTTAAATACACAAGACATTTATTTATTCATTAAAAACTTAAACAGTTCCTCAGACACATTGAATATTAAACTTTAACAACAGCAAATAAGTTGTACTTTAACAAAACTTAGTTTTGAAATTATTGTAATTTCAAAACAAATCGCTCTAGCGTACGTCCAACGCGCAACTAGATAATGTTTTGAACGCGGCGCGTACGCATTTACATATTAACGGTGAAAGATAAAAATAGGGTGATTGCGCCGGTTAGCGACCAGTTAGCTGGGTTGCCCACTTAAGATGAAGAAAAAAAAATGTTGTTTACACTTAAAATAGTATATGTTAATGTGAATTTGTCCCAAATATAATGTAGTTTGGATACAAAACATAAAATAAAATACATTCATACAAAAATATTTATAAAATGCTGAAAAAGTGAAAATATAGCGATAACGTCGGTTTACGACCATTTTTATCAGTTTACGACCACCAGTGAGCTGGTTTGCGACCGCCCTATTATAATTGAAAATATGCCAATAAAACAATTATAATCGCTTTAAAAATACTTTATTTTTATGTCTTTTCATTAAAATAAAAATGGTAATCATTTGTTATAGTGTTTTCTTATAATTAAAAAATAACAATCTTACATTTTGTAGAGACTTAGTCACTAGTTGTAATAGAAACCAAGCGCGTATGGCTTCTTCAGTTACTCTCGCTCTGGCTTTAATAATTCCTTCGGCAGCACGGCATGATATATCGGGATGGCGTTTTAGGAAATTTGAGTACCAGGTTTGCCACGGACGATCATCCTTAAAAGGATTCTTTTTTCCGTTATCTTTAACTATTTTCTATACTGTGTCCAACAGCTCCTTTCCTTTCGTTTCTTGACCGGTAATCCACATTTTGCTAAGTCCAAAAGCCGCTCTTTAATTTGTTTCTCACCTTCTATACCTGATACATCTGATCTGGTCTCCTTGTCTCGATTGTATCACACCTCTTCCCACTAAGGCGATCTTGTATCGTGGTCCTTGGGCTCTGATACAGTCTACATGTTTCTCTTATTCCCTTCCCTTGTTTTCGGGTATCATCGAGAGCTTTTTTCAGTGCTTCTTCTCTGTATTGGACAGTCTTTTTCTTTTTTTTTGTTGACTCCAAATTATTTGGGAGATCCATCTAAAAAAATAAAAGTAGTTTGCTTTTTATGACTAAATTTTGTTTTAAACTGAAAAATAGTAATATTTAGTTTTTGACGGACTTGTAACAAATAATTATGAAACGGACTAACGAAATAAAATAAAAAATCAGACGTGGTAGCAAACTCTAACTATTTCTCTCATACTAAATTATGTTGGCCGGAAACCGATGTCTTTATTTCGTCTACTTTGGTTTACGACCAGCTGTAGCGCCAAGTAGGCAAATTAAACAAACTTCTTACAAAGAAACTGGTGGTCGCTTACCAAAGAACTACAAGAAAAACCTTTTACAATACTACATTCAAAATTGTAACAGTCCTTTTTGAAGCATTGGGATCATATTAATCAAAACAAAATAATGCTGATCGCATCGGTTTGCGACCATATGGTCGCTATCTAACGTTTTTCATAAATAACCATTTCGGTTACCGACCACTTGATTTTATCTTAATAATAAGTTTTAATAAAGCAAAATACAACTAAATGAGAACCCATACTTATCGGTTGTACAATTTAACATGTAACTATTGTGTAAAACATGAAATAAGTATCAAAACTTACCTTTGAGCGCCGCGCGTCGTGTTATTTTTTTTACAAACTCGCGGTACTTCCACTCACCACGAGTCAAGACACGCACTGAGCAATATTTTTTCGGCTCTGGGTTAACCCATTTGTTTCAAACTTTGCAAATTCTTATTTCATAATCATTTATAAAGCACGTTAGATTTATTTTTTATGTATGTTACCTCTACAAATACTATTTTCTTGATTTAAAGAAACTTAGTCCGTCAAATGGTCGCCTACTGAAGGTGGTCGCGAAACCGGCGAAACGACCCTACTATATTTAAGGCGAATACGGTATTGTTTGTTTAACTTATCGTTTTTTGCGTAATACTGAATACATTCATAGTATAGTAGCATTTATTTAGTCAATATTTGAGCATATCAGTTTTATTTTTACTGAAAATTTTATTAATTTATTGTAATTTTGTTGATTGGGAATGTAAATCAGTAGAGATGATACATGCAAAACAATTGAGGAAGATGTATTTTTTTATATTACGGAACTTAAAAACCAGTTTAACCAAGGGGTATTGTACCTATTATCCAAAACTAACTGGCTTGTGAAGGTCAGATAGGCAGTCGCTCCATGTAAATTACTGGTATTTGGCTGCATCCGGTAAGACTAGAAGCGGACCTTAACATAGTTGGGAAAAAGCTAGGCAAATGATGAATACGGAATTTATAGGTATTACGGGATTTTGGAGTGATCTTCAACTTTATTTACTGCTTTTAGGCAAGCACTTCAAATGCTCGTCCACATTATTTTTTATGAAAATATATTTATCATTTAACTGGTAATAATATAAATCGTATGTAAAAATCATAATGAAGTACAAATGCAGCAATAACTTAGTTAAATTCATTTCATATGTTGTGCGAGGGTTTATCGCAAGTAAGTAGCTATTTCAATTCTTTTAAGTGAATAAGTGATATCAATAATCTAAAAGTGCTGTGATTGTCAGTCAGCGCACATTGATAAAGAATATAGCTGTTTGATAAATAAGACTAAAATGATAAATTATTACCTAGTATTTAAAAAACTTAAAATTCCTTTTGTAGGTCAGAAATTCATGCAAAAGAATTATCTCTACTATTACCTACAAGTCCACCCAGTATTTGGCTGGAAGTTTGGCACCAAGACGAGGCATTATTAAACTAATCTAGCGCTTATAATTATGAAGCCCAAAATAATTTAGTTATGAGAATTCACCGCCTGGTCCCTGTCTTCCCGCATCCAGCAAATTTTCGCGATCCTCACCAGATCACTGAGCCATGTTGTGGAGAAATTACGAAGACGGAAATTTCGACGCTTTCAGCACTACCCGAAGGTTAAAAATTAAAAATTAAACAGCACGCCAAGACCCTTACGGCATTTTAAATTTCTCACCATCTATAAAATAACAGAAGTTGTAGGAGCCTTAAGTGCCACCGAGTGGGGATCGGCCTCGCCGACCGAAGTTTGACATTTGATGCCGGTATATTTACTAATCCTTTTGAACCACTGAGTTTGTTCACACTGTGACCTAAAGAGTAGAATACTTATACCTGATGTGAGCGCTCTACTCCGCGTCTAATGTTAATGCGAATGACTTAATAGCGAATTGTTTTGGTTATAAAAATATAAAACAGGTTGTGAAGTGTTTGATAAAACAAGTTCCCTGTCTGATGCTTCAGATGATTCATCGTCATGTTTTGTCTGGCCATGTGGGAGGCCCAAGATGGGCTGAAGTGACGTTTTGCGCATTCAGTGCATCAGCATAACTTTGAGTCTATAAACAGAAATTTTTCACCTAAAAAAAAAGTCGTTTCCAGATAGATGTTTTACGTAGAGTAACAAAGTTTGGTAAAGATTATATTTTATGTAAATACGAAATGAGCCCATAGAATATGGATATATTATTTTGGTAATATGTATGCTGTTCTCATATTATGCTGTTACTCTATTATTTTTAAAGGCCATCTGGGCCCCATTCCACTGGGACGATTACATCTTGACAATTATTTAAACTTACATAACTACATTTTAATAGTAAGCACGTATATTTAGAACTGTTTGGTAATCCACGCGTTGCTCATATAAAATTAGATTTTCTATATTATTATATGCATGCGTGTAAAATAAATGTAAGCAACTGTGATTTTCGTGGAAGGAAACTTAGTCCTATTTTAGCTAGTTTGTCGTCACGACTAGGCACGGTTTAAGTGAGGAAGCCAAAGATAGAATTATTAAAGTCTCTCTATTTGTGGTACCTACATACGGAAGAAGGTTTAAATAGGATAAGTTTAATGAGAATACCTAGGAGACCGATTTCAGTTAGCTATTTTAGCGATAACCTCGATCCTGCTCAATTTATACATAGAGTTAAAAGGGATCACACGTCAATAATTCAAGGTATAAAATTAAACACAACAATTAAAAACCTTTTATTGCAAAAAATACCGTTTTAAAAAAAAAATGCTGACAAATGGAATATCTACTTGTTTACTTCCGGAAGACGGTGGCAAATATTCGATAAAACAAAAGTCACAGACGGGAAGTCGGATATTTTTCGTTTAAAAAATTCGTCGTATGGTCGTTACGCACACAGCTCGTTAACCGCGCTCGTCCTAGGGCCTCAGATCAGCTAAATTTGAAGTGTGAAGCCCAGCATGGTTTAATAGGCTTCTCTATTTGGGGTCACGGGCGCTCAGAGTGGAGAATCTGTGCGTTCACCGAGTGACCTCAGAGATGACCGGCAGCACTGTGGCCACGTGCTGCCGTGCAAAGAGGCTCAGGGGAGTCTTCTATTGCCGCCCCAGGGATGTGCCTTACCAGACGTTGCACAGAGGGGACTCCGGACATGTCTATAAAGAGGAAACGGTGCCTCTTCTTATGACCACCAGGGTGATTTTAGTGCAGTGAAAGTCTCAAACTCCCAGGTATTATCCCCAAAGACCAGTCTCCTTTTGGAGGAATGACCCAGAAAAAAATAAAGGCTTTGTCTATACAGAAAGAAGACAGTACATTAACATGTTTTTATAATTTTTGTAATTACCTTGATCACCATTGTCATGTGTCATTTTAATTGCCTGTAATGTTAATTAACAATAATAAAGTGTTGCCAGTAATTAGTACTCACCCTTGACAGTTGTAGGTCTGTAGATACTTGTTACAAAATCTATTTGAAACTTTTAATCCATATTCATATTTTAAAAAAATGAACATGTATTTATCTTTTAAACTGCAGAGTTTTCAATCTGTAAATGTATCTGGGTTAAGTGGCCTTTTTTATCGCTTGCAAAAAGAAGTGAGATTGTTAGGAAATTTAGTACCAACCCATCCATTTAACAACCTTGGCAACAGTTGTTTAACCTGGATCGGTAAGGGGACCGATCTAATTCCAATTTTTGGCAGGAGCTGCTTAACCTGGATCGGTAAGAGAACCCATCCATTTCCAAACCTTGGCAGGAGTTGCTTAACCTGGATCGCTAAGGACGTATTCCATCCATTTCCAAACCTTGGCATTAGTGGCTTAAACTGAAATAGTGAGTGTACCCATCTATTTCCTAACCTTGGCAAGAGTTGAAAACCATCAATTTTCAAAACTTAGCAAAGGTTGCATAATCTGAATCGGTAAGTAAACCTATCCATTTCCGAACCTTGGCAAGAGTAGTTTATTCTTGCATTTTTCAGTACGACCAACCGTTTTCAGAGTAGAGTGGAGAGAAACCGTCTAGAACACATTTACACTCGCTAATGTATACCGTGCATCTATGTAAGCTATTCCTTTTTAGTCGTCCGTCCCGCCGTTGTCGACGGCGCGTTCGCACCTCAAAGAGATGTCAGCTAGTCTAAAGGGCCCGCCGTGCTTGCCGGGGCTGTAAGAGATGTAACCATGGCCCCAAAACACAAAGAACACGAAAAAAATAACTGAAACTGGCTGCATCTGGCTTTTACGGAGTTTCGGCGTTCTTTCGTTATAAAAAAGAGCTTGATTTCTAAAAAGGTAGGGACGTACTCAGATATCAAGCTTTCATGCTCAATGTGCTTACTAAAGAATCTTCTGGGACCTACCAAGTATAGGTAACTACATGGGCATGCAGACAGGCAAAGGAAGAGTAAATTTTTATTATTATAACGTACATTTATTGACATAAAATAGGTACAATATTTACATTGGTCTTGAAACAAAGTACTAAAAGTTTCTATAATAGTCCGGTCATCAAAATCGGTTTACCCGTTAGAGCGAGAAGAGGTAACAAACAAACAAACTCACTTTCGCTTTTATAATATTAGTAAGGATACCTCAGACAAAAATTGTAGATCATAAAATTATCTACAAAAAATTTAATAGCTTTTCTCTAGAGCCACCATTTTTGAGATATAACGATTCAAAAAGTTGTAATCGTCATAAAAACTCATTTTTTGGCCTTTGACTTTGAATATTTTTTTTTTTCCTTACAGGGGAAAGATGGGGAACTTTCAAATTTTGTTTTTATTGATATTTTAAACAATCTTACTGATTTTCAGCTTGGTGGGAATTTATGTAACTTTACTCTTATTTTTTAGTCTAATTTGACCGGACTATAAATTCGTGATCACGAAAATAGATATTCTTGTTACTTATAGTCGTGAGTTGTTGCATTTTATTTCTACTCTACTTTACATTGACTTTATCATCTTCATATATATGCACCAGAGGAACGAAATTCCTAATATGAGAATCAGACAAATAGTTCTTATGTTCGGGAATCGTAGTGCAGCACTCCAATAATCAATAGTCCAACTAGGGTACCAACACTGGCATGCCGAGCCATTTAAAGTTCAGTTGATGTCATTATATAGTTCTTCGGATGTCTTTCGGCCACGGCGGCCAATCTCAGCAGAGATTGGCCATCTGCACGGGAGATATTATAGTGCACAAGTGTGTGTGCAGGCACAGGTACATTCTCTATTTCTTCTCTCTCTCATAGTTCGATGGGACGGCAATACGACACGACCGGAGAGACATCAGGCGCAGGGTCAACGGCTTAACGTGCTTTCCGAGGCACGGGGGTATCTTACCGCCAACTTTCCAAACTCCGGGCTGCTACTGTGAACTTCCTAATAGGAAAACTCAATTAAAATGATGTCATTAATACTTCACCCTAAAACTGTTTGAGATAGACAGAAGCCTCAATATGGGGTGGTAAAGGTTGTGGTCCGTCCGGAATATCTGCGTACAAAACGGAGTAAATCTTTTTGTAGCCAAGTCGCTCGGCCGCGCGGGCGGAGAATGCAGAAGTCGCGTCCATACGAATTGCACACAAACCCTGTTTTCTCGCTAGACGTCTGAAACATAAATGAATAAATTAAGCATCACAAATAGTTCTCTAGAGGGAATTCCGATCATGTCGGCCAAGTTTAGTAGAGATTAGCCATCTTGAGAGTTATAGGAATGTGACTTGTGCATATGAAACAGGTGCTATTTCTCGCTCTCATAGTTCGATGGTAGGTACAGCAAGCTGACATGGCAAACTCAAAGCCAACTCTTAAACCAGCCTTCTTAGGGACCCGACACGGCTAGTGACTGCCGGGACTGCGGATTGGTTCGAATCAGATACCGCGGCCTCAGGACACAAGAGTAAGCGAAGAAACATGAATGGGTTTTAGTCAGTACAAGTTTCGGGCCGCAAGGAGTCATTCGATGTTTTCCAATCCAAAAAAAACTTTTTAAACCAGCTGCCTAACTTAAAAACCCAATAACATTGCCCGGTCTAGGTATCCAGACCAAGGAGGCTGTTATGGAATCTCGCTAGTCAAGTTTAATTCTATAGACAGTGTGACAAGAAAAGCTAGCACCATCCTATTGACTTAACTTGTATGGTGGTCCCACAACAGTATAAATAGCTCTGTGACTTGTTGCAAAAAAGGTTTTGTAAACTCACTCAGTCTCTTCGACCAGGGTCTTCAGTATTTTCCGTCCTCTCCACTTGGGATCTGTAGAAGCAATCTTGAGATCTACCACGAGATTGCAGCTCTTTGGCAACTTTTCCCAGAGCCGGCATTCGGTGCCTAAGTGCGTTAATACCCGCTGGATAGGTTGGAACTTTGGGTGTTTTATACTTGCAAATTGTTCAACACCGTCCTGCGAAGGAATAAATATGAATATCAATAACGTTTTTCGATCTCCTAAATCTCTAGCCTCTTGCGGACATGGCAAGACTGTCCGTTAGAAGGTGTATTATGAAATAGAATAACACAGGAAGCCTTAACTTACTAAGAGAAAAGTAATAGTTCTACTAAAATGTTGATGCAAGTATATGCTTAGCCTTTTTTTTAACTCCAAAATAGTTGGAAAAATAACATAGTTTATCTGGCATATTGCTTCAATTTTCAAATAACTTACATCCCTGCGTACAAGGGCATTGATGACAACTCCCAACAACTTTCCATTATCATTAACGGCTGCTACGGATATGCCATCGTCCATGATTTTGGCTACATGCTCTTCAAGTTCGATACATCGATCATTTGGACCTTCGAGCATAATCCGGAAGATCGTTTTTGGTGATTCAAGATTATTAGTTTTAATGAAAAAACAGGGAATTAGAGCTTCGAGCTTTTGTATGGGGCAAATGAAAAAACCGGCCAAGAGCGTGTCAAACTCACTTAACTCACGCACCGAGAGTTCCGTACAAACTTAACTTAACCACATAGACAGACAAATGGGCAAAAAACTGATAGAATTAGGGTTCCGTGTTTTCCTTTTAAAGTACGCAACAATAAAAACACGACAGGAGATGAGCCATAGTCAGAGACGGAGCTTCACAATCACATTGAAGCTGATCACAGTATTCCCATCAGTCTATATTTTACCTGCATCGGCCTGGCTTCGAAGTCAGTTCATAGACTTCCAGATGGGTCAATGCAGCTGGTGGCTTGCTCAGAGCGTTTCAGTAGGCTTAAGAAAGAAATGGTGGAAAACACAAACCATTTTCGTGTGATTTCGTCGAACCGAGAACACTGCCTAAGTATCTCATATCTTCGTACCTTGTACTGTCGGAAGTTAACCAGTGTTTAAGTGCGAGAGAATCTACATACCGGGAAAGGATTGCATGGTGACTCTGGTATAGGTTATGACAAGTTTGGAAAGAAGAAGAAGTTAGCTGAGATACTTCAAATCGGCTAGTTTTAAACAGATTATTGCAGATACTAACCTGTTAAGAAATTCGATGGTGCTATCTTTATCTTTAGATGTTAGTGTTCTGATGTGGTACGCTAACTTTTTTTTGACACAATGCTTCGCCACTTGCTCCGATACCTTGACGAAAATAAAGATGACAAGAAACGTAAGGATAGAATATTTGGTGAAGTAACGGTTTTAAAAAAAGGAATAAGAGCGAGTCGGACTCGCGCATCCAGGATTCCGAACAAATTTGCGACATAAACGGCCATATCTTTCACAGCTTCAAGGGGCCACAGACACAGACAGTCGCACAACGAAGTGATCCTACAAAGGTTCCGTGTTTTCCTTTTGACCCCTAAAAACCTTAACCCTAGACATCTTTTATAAGTTATATCCATTGATGGACAGAATTGAACTCCCTTTTTTGCTGTGTCTTACTCCTGCCTTTTTTATCCTTTGCACTCTCCACCTCTCCATTCCTCCTTACTGTATGAACGAAACCTTCTCACTTTGTCTCGCTAACTACTTCGTAAATTTTCATGTCTAACTGTAAGGCACCACCAACAATATATATTTATGAAATCTATCAGGGGTGAAACTATGATGATGTGTGCTATCCTCCCCTATAAACGGCAACTCAGGTTGTATATAATATAGGGAGGATAGATCTACTTTTCCCATCTGGTCCTTTTTTTTGGTGAAGTAAATCATCAAATATCTTCCCCCGCTGTGGGTGGAGCGCGGGGAGTGTCAGACTTGCACTGACTAAAACCCATCCATGTTCCTTCCATTGCCCTTTATGTTCCGGGGCCGCGGTATCTCTTTCGAACAACTCGCAACCCCGGCAGGCGTTGGCTCTGGCAGGGCCCTCTGCTTTGTTGACATCTTTTTGATGCGCGTGTGTAACACTAACGCGCCTTCGACACGGACTGTCGTCAATAGAGGGACGGACGGTGACCTACCCATTGCTCACCGTCCACAGGCCTGTTTCCATCTGGTCCTATAGGGTAGAGTTGGTTTGTAAACTCACTTCATGTATGCTAAGATTTTTTAGTAAAATATTAAATTTTAAGTTGTTTTACTGACTTACAAGTTGTCCACTTGGCCATCGATTTTTGAGGTTCCCGTTTATGCGAGACACGCTTGGTAAGCAGATTTTCCAGATCATTATAGTAGTGCACTTGACAATAATACCTAAGTCATCTAGATACTTGTAATAAATTATAAACCCACCTTTCCAGAAAATAAATAAAAACATATGACATTTATGATATTCCCCATATCTCATTAAAAAAGATTTTTTCTAAGATATAGGTAAAATACTTGTAACAAAAGGATAATTTTGACGTGTCCAATCTTGACGCGTAGCCTTGAATCAAATCCATGCCGCCATCTTGATGTATTTAATACAATCCCTACAGATAATTGATAAAAATATTTATGCTAGTACAGACGCCTGCAGGTCAAGCTACCCGAAACTGTCAATTTTTCCCAATGAACCTTGAACCTAATACTTTAGAAATAAAGTCAAAAATCTATCAAAGAAATCTGACAGATTGTCAGACAAGAATTGATTGGTACGTGACCAAAGCCGGTACTAACACCATCATTTTGTTTTTGAATACTTAGGTATTCGCCGACACTTTTACATGTTTACCAACAGCTCCATATTAAGTCTTTAAGATATATATGCCTAATAGTACACACGACGGCATGTAAACATAGGTATTCTAAACTATTAAAACCCGATCTCTCTACTACGGAACGCACACCGTGTAGTAGAGATATCTGGTTAAAATGGTTTTGTGTAGTTTGTGTCGTCGTGTGTACGCCCACATTTCGCCAGTTATGTTAAGGTTCCATATAAGTATTATGGGGCGAGTCTATTGCTGAGCTGAGCACAAATCCAGACTCTGTGGTTGCTACTGGAAGATTCCTTTTGGAAAGACCCATGAATACTTTGCACGACTTGACACACACGTCCAACGAGGTAGTGTATTAAATGGCAGCACTGTAGTTGTACATGCATAGGTACCTTTTTTTGCGGATGGTGTATCATCAACTAACTTCCCCCACCCCGCCCAGTGAAAGAGAGTGTCAGACGTTTTACTGAATCAAACCCTTAATGATGATAATCTTCCTTTTTTTGTTTCCTTTATTCGTTGTGTGCGCGATGACAGCGCCCCTAGTGGACACAACTATTCAGGACTTGTCAGAAGTAGCTGGTATTTCTACTTGGATCTCACATCACATCACAGTTATTATTTTGAACGTACCTATTACAAATAAATGTTGTTTCTTTCAACTCGAACTGATTATAAATATCTGCTTGGCATCCTTTATCGGTCATCATAGTAAATTCCCTTTCATTTACTTTAGTAACTGTTTCGATTGGTAACTGATTCTGTTCGTATTTTCCAATAAATTGTTGATCCGGATATATTCGTGTCATAAAACGATTATATCTAGCAGTGACCTGAGAATGGTCAATTTTCTTACACCGATATATTGACGGGAATATTGTTGGAATATAGCTAGGGCTCGCCTCTGCGTCTGACTTTTTGCCTCCAATAAAATGTTCACTGCAAATTGTATCATGTCGTTTTGGGTGCCATGGAGGTATCAGGACCAAAAACGTAAAAAAGGACTGTAATTTTGGAACGCTTATTATTATTATTATAGTGTACTCGGTTATTTTTTTTACTTTTTTGTCATCACAGCAGCTATCCATTTTTGTCTTTGCTGTAATGTCCACTTTGATGTTGGAAACGAATAAAACTTGCACGAACTGTTTTTCTCATTGTTTTTACAATTTACGACACAGCATGTACTATGACCCATATCGCAAATTTTTACGTTTTTACTTAAAATTATAAAGGAAGTTATGAAAATAAAGCAATTTGACACATGACAGCCCAGAATTAATTCACATTTCTGCCACGTCGTGCGCTACGATCGATTTGCCGTTCCCCACCACCCGCTTCGCACATAGTCAATATTCTGGGACCGCGGTATATCCTCAACTTTGGCAGCACATGCATACTTACACTTTAGGTCCATGAGTTTTAGGGAATTAAGAGGAGACATCAACAAAACAAATAAAATATTTTCTATACTTTTATTGAGATATTAAAATTCTAATACCTACAGACTAAATCACAATTCATTTGATTCGACCATTCATTTTATTTTAACTGGGTTTAGCAGATCTGTTGAAGAGATTCTATAACTTCTTTAAATCGCTTGCAGCTCCAGGCCACAAAAAAGAGGTTAGATTTTTGTTTGAAAATGTATTTTTCGCCCATTACTTTAGTTTTCAACCCAAAATATGGAGATGCCTACTGGTTATTACATTGTTTTTCTGAGCTATAATCTACATATTTACGTGCCATTTTTGCGACTGGAAAATCATCAAATAACTTCCCCCGCACTGGGCAGAGCGGGGAGAGTGTCAGACTTGTAATGCCTAAAACCCACCCATATTTTTCCTTTTGGCCTTTAGGTTCCGGGGCCGGCATCTCCTTATAACGACCTGCAACCCCGGAATTACTTATCCTTACTTTTTAAGTTGATACTGAATTAGGCAACAATATCTACTTAGTTTCTTTCTAGTTATAAAGACGGTGCACGACATCTTGAAAGGTCCGAAAAAATTAAAATACGTAGTCGGTGTGTTTTTAATAAACTAATACATCAAATAAAACTACATTTTGAAGGAACTACAGATATTATAGCTAAGCTGATTGATTGATACACAATATGATGAAAATCCTAACAATGTCGTCATAGCAAAGTTTTGACAAGGTGTGTTGCTATTATATTTTTTCAGGCACCGCTTAACTAAGTCTATTTTTAAGTTATGGAATGAAGAATACTGCGATGCCTGTAGAAATATCTAATATGCAAAACATTTAATGACAAATATTCATGGTCAACATTATTCATAATAATCGTCATGATTACCTAATAGCAATCACTGTTTCACTGCGAGATATTTTAGACAAAAGTAGAATAATAATATCAGTGCGGTCTCATTTTTGTTCGTGACCGCTTAATCCTTAATATAAATTGTAAATTCGGAAGTAAACAAAACAGAGAACAGTAATTCCTCATTTGTTCATAAAGCTTCAACGTCACTGGGGCGAATCCTGCAGCGTTCAACGCGACATTCGCCTGATTTGGAGTCCAACTTTATGTGCCTCCAAAACTTTTCAAATTGCCAGGTACAATAATTATTTATACATAATATAGTGTTATAGCTTCTTAATAATAGTTACTTTGCTACTCTAGAGGTCTACAGAAATTTGCTGCTATCGTAAGGTTTGAGTAAAACCATGGAGTGCCGTGAATAGCACAGCTAGTAGTGTCTAATTGTGTGGATTATTATTTGTTCATAGATCCTCGAAGAACTATTTTTTTTGTGCGTGTCGTGCAGATTCTGAAAAAGACAATAAAACGTCTTAGTAAAGAATTACTTTTATATACTAATGCTAACTACAAGTACGGCCAACGAGAAGCGATACCAAATGTAAACAAAACCCATGCTAAAACCCCATCTAAAATGGCCGCCCGAATGTTGGTGAACCCGTCTTAACGTTGTCATGTTTTTGCCGAGAACGAGACATTACGACAAAGGCACAAGATGGAAAGAGCTAAATATTAGATTGTCAACGCCACAGTTGTTCTTTAGGTTAATGACCTTTCGTATCGCTTCTCGTTGGCCGTACTGTACTTAATATTACTATTAAGTATAACGTCAAAACATGTTTGTAAAAATGACGCTGTTGACTACAACAGCTCGACGTCTCGAATACAACTCCACCACTATTGTGGTATCTCTCGTCCACAAAAGCTATTAAGGAAGAGTAGAAAGTTGAAGGTAGAGTTGAATTCAATACGTCATGATGCTCGAAGGCTGCGCAGATGTCCATTTCAGGGTCACCAGTTTAAAATTATGAAGAACACGGTGTTGAGCTCCTCATCCCTCAAACAAAGGGTAGGATCCACTGACTAGACGGGTGTTATGTCTGGTGGACAATCTTCGTTTCTGTTCTTCACTCGCGGATAATTTTGCTTGCGCGATGTAGGAATTAGCAGTTAGTTATTCAGTGGTTGCATAGATGGCGCTGTAGTACTTTTTGCCATGTTCAGAATTGTAATTGTAGTGTCGCTACAAGTTATTACAGAATGAAATTCCTGCATTTAGCTTAGTTTCTTTATAAGTAGCTAGGTATTCCAGTTCGTTCTCACCTTAAAACTTCTTGAGATAAACGCAAGCCTCAAAATGGGGTGGTTTTGGCTGTGGTCCATCTGGGATCTCTGCGTACTTGATGGAGTAGATCTTGCTGTATCCGAGTCGCTCAGCCGCCCGAGCGGAGAAAGCCGATGTGGCGTCCATGCGGATAGCGCATGCGCCGTGTGACTTTGCAATGCGTCTGAAAAATTGAAAAAATCTTTGATATTTTTTCACAATTAATGTTTTGTGGTCGGAGTTTAAAATTAATTTAGTTTTTCTGGGTTCCGAACCTCAGAAGGAAAAACGGAACCCTATAGGATCACTTTCTTGTCCTCCTGTCTGTCTGTCAAGACCCTTTATCTCAGGAACGCATGAGGGTATCGAGTTGGAATTGAAGCCATATATTTAAGTCTGTGGTCCCTTTGTTAATAAATATGGCCGTTTCTATAGCAAGTTTGTACGGAACCCTGCGCGAGTCTGACATACTATTGGCCTGTTTTTTTATTTATACAATTGTGACTATGAGTGCAGTGCTGTCCAACAGATAACTCACTGTAAAGTAAGTCCACATTTGTGGACCGAAGCCGACATTGCTGTCAATGTTAGCCATTTCGTGGATTCAACTGTTTTCCAAAGTACTATCAACTCAAAAAAAAGATGGAGATCTGTAGATCTTTACAACTTACTGTGACAAATAAGAAATTATAGGACTTTTAGGGGTATGAAGAACAGATTGTAAATGTCTTCATCCCCTGCAGAAAAGGGAGGATCCTATGACCAGACGGGTGTCTTGGCAAAAAAGGCTTGGTGGGCTGGCGCCCGACAGATGTTGTCGGGTTCTCATATATGGTGTTAATTCGCGAATATGTGCTTGCGTAATTTTCGGTTAGTTTTCCAGTGACTGTATAGATGGCGCAGTAGAAAACAGTACCTACTCTGTTTACCATGGTCGGAGTTGCAGTGCCGCTACAGATTCATAGATTCATCAAATCAATTCATCATCCACATAATAAATTAAAAGCAGACATGTTTCTACACATAACAATCATAGTTGACACAAGAGGACTTCAACTTCAACTCTTCATTAATGGCTTTTGTGGACGAGAGATACCACAATTTTGCCAATAACACGTGTACTGGAAATAAACTATCAAACGCTGGAGAATATTTAGCAAGTAATCACAGTAATTAAAAAATATAAAAACAATAAAAGTATTTCTTTGCAGATTTAGATTATCATTTCATATGTCAGAATGACAGAAAAAAAAAAAGACTATAAGTAGAAAAAAAAAAAAAATAACGATCCAAAAAGTTACAACTTAATTTTATTAATTTCGATGAATTTACATAGTTTGAAAACAAAACGGGAAAACACAAAAGAAAGAAGACATTTAACAGAAGTTGGACGAGGGATATGAGGAGGAATGATTTCATGAAAAGAGAACCGCAATTTGGGACAGGAGAAAAATAAATGGTCCACGTTTCCTTCATCCAAACCGCATTCACAAAGAGAGCTATCCCTAATCCTAAGTTTGGCCAAGAAAAAAGGAGTACAACAATGATTTAATCGTAAACGACAAATAGTCGAAGTAGTTATTTTTTTTCCCAATTGATATTTGAAAAACCAAGGTTTGTGGGGTATCTCAGGTTGAATATCTCCATAAAATTTACCTTTTATGGACTTAGAGATTTGCCATTGATTGGACCAAGACTTATGCATAGATTGAGGTAATATCGTACAAATGTCATGTGAATAAATTTCTGAGTGGTCGAGAGAACCTGAGAGAACAGCATTTTTGGCGCATGAATCAGCTGTTTCATTACCAAGAATACCGACATGACCGGGAATCCAAGCTAAAACAACATTAATATGAAGTTCATGACATTGAAATAGCAAATCTCTAATTTTTAAAATTATAGGAAATCTTGACTTAGATCTGAAAGGGTTACATAAAATGGCTTGAAGGCAACTCTTTGAGTCAGAGAAAATAATGGAGTTATTCAACTTATGAGACAACACAAATGAAATGGCTTCTAAAATGGCAATTGATTCACCTGTAAAAACTGATGTAACTGAAGGACACTTGTAATTTAGAATAATTTTTGTATGAGGAATCCAAACTGCAGCTCCAACAGGGCTATCATCAGAGACTTTGGAGGCGACAGTAAATATAGTAGTCCAATTATTATAATGAGACGAAACTTTTTGAGCAAAAATCTTATTTGCTTCCAAGGTGTTTTTATTAATTCCAAAGTCCAAGATGACAACAGGTTGGAACACCAACGCATTATAAGGAACTGTATATAGATATAAAATAGGGTTTTGAAAAAGTGGGCTAGAAAGACGAGAGAATTGAAGGTAGGCACGAAGAAGACAAGGAAGTTCTACATTAGAACGCCGACAAGAGTCAAAGATGGAAGATAATTGGTCCAGCTTACCAAGCAAGGGATGACCAGAATTTTGAACCAGTTTAAAAATAAATCTATTTGCAAGAAATTGTCTACGAATCGAAAGGGGAGGTTCAACACACTCAACTTGCATAGCATTAATAGGGGACGACTTCATCGCCCCAAGAATAATACGTAAACACTTTGATTGAATTTTATCAAGTTTTTGCAGGCCAGATTTATTACAAGGATCTAATAAGAACATACCATAATCAAAGTGACTACGAACTATAGCATTGTAAATCAGTTTTTGTGTATATGGGTGGGCACCCCACCAAACACCAGAAAGAGAGCGAAGAACATTAATGTTTCTTTCGCATTTTTGAGCAACGTAGTCTGTATGAACAATTCCTGATAATTTTGAATCTAACCAAATTCCTAAGAATTTGACATTGTTCACCTGGGAAATATTTTCTCCGTTAACTTTAATGTCAACAGGCGGAACAAGTCTTTTTCTTGTAAACACGACTACGGAGCTCTTAGAAGCTGATAATGACAAACCGTGTTGAAGGAGCCAAATAGATAGATATCCAAGTGCTGAATTTAAGCGATCACTAGCCTCGACCAGAGATTTTCCGGAAAAGTACAATGCCAAATCATCAGCATACTGTAATATTTGACAAAAAGAATCAACCGAGAAATGTAAATCAAAAGTATAAAGGCTAAATAGAAGAGGACTTAAGACTGATCCTTGTGGTAAGCCTTTCCAGATAGTCCTAGGGGGAAGAGAGGAGTCTTGAGTTTTTATAGAGATGGTTCTCTCCATCAACAGATTACAAATGAAACGAACTAATCTCCTAGGTATATTTAATTGATGCAAAAGTTTATCCCTGAGCACCGGAAGTAAAACGTTATCATATGCAGCGGAAATGTCCAAAAAGGCTCCGATTAATAGTTCTTTACGTAGCAAAGAGATACGAATATCAGAAGTTAAGATGCTAAGACTATCCATAGTGCTCATACCTTTTCGGAATCCAAACTGGGATGCGGGCAACAAGTTTCTGTTTTCAACAAACCACTCAAGTCTGTGTTTAATCATATGTTCAGCAACCTTACACAAAACAGACGACAAAGCAATAGGCCTGTAGCTGTTTGGATCTGACGGATTTTTGCCAGGTTTAATAACAGGAATAATAGTTTGTAGTTTCCACGGTTGAGGAACAAAACCAGACTCAAAGAAGTTATTCACAAGATCTAAATAGTATTGCTTTGTAGTTGTTGAGGCGTTTTTCAAAAATGAGTAAGGAATCCCATCTGTACCAGGAGAGGAATCCACGAGACCGTCAAGTGCCATTCGAAGTTCAGAAAAAGAAAATTTGCTATCAAAGATATTTTCGGAAGGAAGGAAACCCGGTAAAGAGGGAAAAGAGTTTAAACTTGGAACTGAAGGGGGAGAAAGTTTATCCGAGAAAGATTCAATCCAGGAAAAAGGATCGTTGGCTGAAATATCGACAATATTACAGGAGCCTCTGAACCTTTTAATTTGCTTCCATACTAGAGAAGAAGGGGAACAAGGAGATAAACTTTGACAATAGCTGAGCCAACCTTTTTTTTTCTTTTTTGAAAGAAGTCTTATGGTAATGGCAGCTTTTCTTTGGTAAACTAAAAAATTTTGGGGAGTCATTGAATTCGAATAAATATCCTCTGCCATTTTTCTTTCCTTGACAGCGGAAGTACATTCTGAATCCCACCAAGGAGTAGAGACTTTAAACTTGTAGGGTTTCTTTTGGGGAAAATTGTCATCAGCACTAGAGATAATAGAATCTACAAATTTGGAATAACAATCAACAAGATTATTTCTATCGGGAGGGGGAAGAGAAGCTAACTTATTTTCAAGAGAATCAGAATATGAGGACCAGCTTGCATCCTTTAATCTGTACTTAAGAGAGGGATTAAAATTACGCATTGGAACAACTCTATCAGAGATAGAGACAAGGATAGGAAAGTGGTCACTACCATAAGAATGAGGCAAGATATTCCAGGAAAGAATGGAAGCAAGAGAGGCAGAGCATACTGTAATATCCACAGCCGAGTTTGGGTTTTGAGAAGGACGAACCCTCCTAGTGGGAGAACCGTTATTAATGACGCATAGATCAACTTCATCAAAAATTTCAAGGAGGGCAAGACCAAAGTTGTCGTCATGGCTCGAGCCCCATGAGCGATGATGAGCATTTAAATCCCCCATAAAAATGATTGGAGAGGGAACTGAGGAAAATATACATAGAAGATCTGGAATTAACCTAGAATGGGGATGGGAAATGTATGTAGAGAGAAAAGTTATATTAAAAGCCCTAACAGCAACAATATTAATGTCAGGAGAAGAAGGGGGAAGAGAAATAAGAGAGAAGGGAAGGGAGCGCCTAACAAGAAGAGCACTACCTGCATACCCATCAGCCCTGTCATTCCGAAGACAAGAGTATCCTGGAACCCGAAAGTGTGAACCAGGAACTAACCAAGACTCCGAAATGGCAATGACTGAGGGGTGAAATTTATTTATTAAAAACAAAAGTTCAGGCTTCTTCGGCCGAACGCTTTGGCTGTTCCACTGAAGAGCGGAGACTGGATGATCCATTATTATGTGAGAGAATTTGAGAAAGTTTCTGGGCAACGTGGGACGGTAGAGGGGAATTATCACGGGATACAAGACTAATAACTAATGATAATAGTAATTCTAAGAGACTATCCTCTTGAGGAGACACTGGGGAGGAAGCAATTTGAGAAAGAAGAGAGAAACCATTGGGCAAGGATGACGGATCCTCTGCAATAATAGCTCTATGAGCAGCTCTATCATAAGATTTACCTAGAGGAGCTCTAGGCTTGGGTGAGGAAAACACAGTTTTCCTGTAAGAGGAAGGAGAAGTAAGGATACCCGATTGGGAAGCAGAGAAAGAAGGCGACGGGAAATTTTGAGCGACTTCAGAATACGATTTTTTGACACTTGGAAGAGACCGAGATGCTTCATCGTAAGAGAGATTTTCCTGAGACATTAATATTTTTATAGATTTTTGTCTCCCTTGTTCAGGACAGCCACCATAGAAGGCAAAGTGGCGGCCCAAACAATGAATACAGGTGGAGTTGGACTCTACCACGTCACAAGTATCACCGGTGTGAGGTTGGGAGCACTTGAAGCATCTTGGATTGGACCGACACTGAGCCTTGATGTGACCAAAACGGCAACAATTTTGGCATTGAATGGTGGGGTATTGATACACCTCCACTGGAAGCGAAGTATGGTATAAAAAGACTCGTTGAGGGAGCATTTGCCCTTTGAACGTTACCACTATCGTCTGAGTAGGGATCCAGGAGGTCTTGCCCTCCTCTTTGTTTTTACGATTTAATCTACGCGCCTTCAACACGATTCCACACCCATCTGGTAGAATTAAAGCCTCGACAAACTCATCCATGGACATTTCGACCGGCACTTGACGGACGATACCCATTTTTGTAATATTGTACGACGGAATAGAAGAAGAATATTTATATGTCTCTAAAATCGGGTTAGACATAAACTTATTGGCCGCATCTCCAGAGGAGAATTCGACAGAAATTTTATTCCTGCCCACTTTTTTAACACCATCTCTATTAATTTTACCTATATGATTTTGATGTAAAAATTGGCCAAACTTAATTGGACGAATCGACGTCCCAGCAGAAGGATCTGGTTCGGTTCTGGAAACATGGACAAGGAAAGGACCTTTGTCCGATAGGTCGTACGACCCAATCCCGGCTTCCAAAGAAGGGTGGACATAAATAGCTTGTATCGAAGCAACGGCCATGTCTCTATTTATTATAGTTTTTTTTGAAACCACCTCAATGGTTTCAGAGTCAACAATAAGACGTCGCTTACCGAGCGTCTTGGAGGTTGATGAAACGGCGTCAGGAGGGTCAGGAGGGTCAGGAGGAGCTGGAGGGGGGAGAGGATGATCCATTTTTTACACTAAGATACTGAAACTAAGATCTGCACAGAAATAAATAAAATAAAAATATTCAACTGTTTTAGGAAAAAAATTCTCTCCGACACGTGTGACAGCTATCGCCTTCGAAAGTCGAATCCGACACAAGAGGACATCATGTTAGTAATTTACTTCACTTAAATGGCATATTTAATAGCCGTGTGTGTATCTTCCTGTTCGAACACAACAAAATATTTTTTAATAACTTAGCTCAAGGATCTTACACGCCATTCCAATTGTAACCATAGATTTAGCACTTATTTTATAAAAAACAGTTTGTCTTTTCAACTTTTGGTGTGCAATAAAGTATATTCTATTCTACAATGTTTAAAATATATACATATTTGTTTTGTCTTTTTTCAAAATGGTGCCACACGCTAGGAATTGTCCTGTATCGTGGGTGCGTTTACAAACATTTAAACTTACATACACAAACAGCCAGACCCGGAACAACTATCTGTAGGCCATACAAATATATTTTCCGTGCAGGGATCGAACCTGCAACACGCAGCGCAGCTGTCGATCGCTCAGCCACCGCACCAACCGCAAAATTGTTAAAATAGGGAGTCATCGCGATTTATTTATTTATTTATTTATTCATTAAATGCACAATGTACAAAAAAGTTACACGCTAGGCTTATAACTAGTGAGTACATGACCTTGTTAGGGCGCAGCAAAATGTCTTAAAACTAATAAAATTATTAGTTTTAGATTATTAGAACTTTCACAATCACAATATCTAATATATAAAATTCTCGTGTCACAGTTTTCGTTCCCATACTGCTTCGAAACGGCTGGACCGATTTAAACGAAATTTTGTGTACATATCGGGTAGGTCACAGCTAGTTATTTATTTAATATTAATTAAACTTATATCTAACCTTAAACATTTAGCACATACATAATTATATTTAAATATTCTATTATAACTTTTGATCTTCTATAAATTCTTGGATACTATAGTAAGCTTTATCTAAGAGCAATGACTTTAACCGGGCTTTAAATATTAACTATGTATGATTTTGTGGACCGTATATTTTCAGGCAATTTATTGTATATCTGTATACTTCGGTATTATGGGCTATTTTTATATATTTGGAGTCTAGGTGCTGGTTAATCTAATTTAGTTTTAAGGCGCTCGTTCTTGTCAAACCTACTTGAAACAGCCTTTGCCCTGAAGTGGGACAGTCATGGGCTGGAATTATGATTAATTTTGTAGAAACAGATTTTATCTATACTAATATTATAAAGCTGAAGAGTTTGTTTATTTGTTTGTTTGAACGCGCTAATCTCAGGGACTACTGGTTGGAATTGGAAAATTCTTTTAGTGTTGGATAGTCCATTTCTTGGGGAAGGCTATATATATAACATCACGCTACGACCAACAGGTGCTGATCAGCGTGGGTGAAACCGCGAGGAACGGCTAGTTGTTAATATTGAGTGAGACTAATAACATTGCAATTATAAATATTAGCTGTTCTATTTATTTTAATTGCACCGTCCATAAACATGGATGGTTGCATTTATACCCAATTTATTCTTGTCAAGGCGTAAGATCTTTATGTCCTACCGTATTCTTGAAGTAATTTTTAGAGTTACGTACCTTAAAAAGAAAAATACGGAACCTTTATCAGATCACTTTGTTGTCCGTCCATCAAGACCCTTTATCTCTTAAACGAGTGAAGGTTTTGAGTTGTAATTAAAACCTCAAATCTGTGGTTGTTTATGTCGCAAGTTTGTACAAAACCCTCGGGGTGTGAGTCCGACTTGCACTTGCCCTAAAAACATATCTGTCTTAGAAATCAACGTAAATTTTTGCGACTTTTATTCATGATATTGCTTTTTTTATGTCATCTCGCAGTTCTACTTATGAGGTCGTATTCTATGACCTTTTTTATGACCCCGGCATAACAACCTATGAGATTGAATCGGCTTAACCGGTATATCCTGTGGATAATTTTATGACCCCGGCATAACACTTATAAACTAAGCGACTGCACGTTAAGGGCACCCCCTGCGGGGTACGAGACTTGGCTTAGGTCGTCGCTGGGGAAGACAGCAAAGGGACAGGCTGGGTCTGAGTTCCCTTATTTGGGGGATTTTGATTAACTGACTCTGGAACGCGGTCTGGCTCGAGCAAAGGTACGGGAGGGTCATAATGGATGAGAACGATATATTAATAAACAATTAGCTAGTCTCGTGATTAAAGTGTCCTTGTGATGCTGTAACAATTGCACAATACACGCATATGTTGTTAATATTCACTCTACTTAGGTTATAAAGACTATATCTATACTGAATGTTCTCAAACTGAAGATATATTTATGAAGTAAGAAGGATCTAGTTTTCATAAAGCTTCAACGAATGCGGGCCAGAACTTTGGTTTTTTTGTTGATTTCACCCATTCACAGACACTTACGAACGAGATAGGTACAATAATAAAATTCTGAGCCTAGTTTATTTTCCTACAAAATCCGATAAGGTTTGTTATTCATGCAATAAGGCATTTTCTATTTTATTTATTTACTAGCTTTCGCCCGCGGCTTCGCCCGTGTTAAATTCGGTATAACACACCAAGCAGACCTGCAGTTTTTGCTTTTGCGCCTGATTGATTTGTAATAGCAACGCAAAGTTTCCCCTTTTCTTCCTCGTTTTCCCTCACATCCCACTTTTTTTAAATTAAAAATAGCCTATGTCCGTCCCCGTGTTCCCAACTATCTCTGTACCAAAATTCATCAAAATCGGTTTGGCCATTAAAGCGTGAAGAGGTAACAAACAAACAAACACACAAACAAACTCACTTTCGCTTTTATAATATTAGTAAGGATGTACACAAAACACATATTACGGCAAAATACACGTAGACAAAACAGCACAAATGTACCACTTTTATTCCTTTAGGAATCTCATCCATAAACGAACATAACACATATTAATACCGCATGCAAATCCTAATCCTTGACATCCGCCATATTTCATAGCTAAGTTTAAGTATAATTATATGTAAATTCAAGTAATTGCTTAATTGAGTTCTAAGTACTTATGTACCTGAAACTAAATATTATGTCTCAATCAAATTATAATAAGCTAAAGTTAGTTATCCTTAATTTAGTGGCTAGGGTCAAACAATCACATTTGTATTGGAACGAAGTTCCTTATTGCGAAAGGGGGTTAGATGAAAAAATTAAGACCAAAATTGTAACGAAAGTGTCGTTACAACTTTTGGTTTTAATTTTTTCCGTCTTAATTTTTTTGCTATAGTTGTAAGCCGAGTGGCGTGCGCGTGTTTCTCTGTCTGTCTCTCACTTTCTCTCTCACACATAGAAAGCAAGCCAGTTATTTTCGTTTCGTTTTTCTACAGTAAACAGTGTGGTGTTGCGACGATTATTTTTTTTGAGTGTATACAGGTTTTTTGCTTATACAGGTTTTTTGCTTTTAATATTATTTAATTGCTTAATACTAGGTATTCTGCATATAATATATTGATAATATTTAATATACCAATAGATAATTGATAAATGTTGAGTAAACTGCAAATTCATAAGAAGCACGTGACTGCAATGAGGAACACGCTTACTTGTCTCAGATAACCTTCCATTAGTTAATACTAAAACACTTCCTATTCTCATAAATTGTAGCTTACATGCTCCAATCTAGAATGTTCTAGTTTAAGTAAAACAAATATCAAACTATCTTTTAATCAGGAACTAACAATGCATATTCACAAATTTTCATTGAACTCAATGGGGTAGTTTCAGAGGTTAGCCTGTACGAACTTTTATTAATAACACATAGGGTACTTTTTTTCGATATCACGTGGGCAAAACCGCGGGCGACAGCTAGTTTTAGAATATTGCGCTTATAGTGTACACTTCTCGGCAACAACAGTATGTAGGCCAGTGTCAGGACGTATGTTACGTTGAACAAAACATAAGAAAAACTAGATACCTACTTATTTTTGTTATCATTAAAATGAAACCAACATTAAAACCTTAAAACGGCATGGTAACATTTGGTTGAGAAAAGCAGAAAAAATGCGATGAGCATAGTTGGTCAGTTTACTCACTATTTTCATCAATTCATCGGGACCATGAAGGTCAAAGCTTATCGGGACTTATGGCATAATTAATGATGACGAAATAATTATCCAACGCGGTAATGCTGCCAGCCTTCTGGGCACTTTACATGTTGACGGCTATACGGACAAATTTTTTGACGCCCTGTAATTTTCTATTTTTTACTTGTATATATATTTTTATTATTAGTTTGTGTATATTTATAGGTTGTATATATTTAGTAATTAATTTAATTATACATAATGCATCTAATTAATACTGCCCGAAGGTACCAATAAGTCATTTAATTTCTCATGTGCTATGTAAAAGAGCGAGCCTATGGCACAAATTCATTAACTGCTATTACTGATAAATAATAGTGGATAAAATAATATAATCCTTAACAATATTTTAAATTCGAAAGTGCGTTTGTTACGTCTTAAAGCCTATGGCAAAACATATTTTGTTTAATTTTGGTACAGACATAGTTGAGCTACTTTTTCTCTCTTTCTAATCCCCCACTTTCCTAAAATGGGAGGTTGAAGTTTGTACAGAGTATTTCACAATTTTCTAGGTAGAAAGTAAAACAATAGTATGCGGACTATTTGTAACTTACAAAAACATCGTGCATATTTTTTTTTTTCATAAATCTGCCCCAGGGTTTGGCCCCTTATAAGAAGGGGTGACATTTTATATGGGACTATTCACAGTTTTCAAGGTAGGAAGCTAAAAATCGGTACACACACTCTTTGTTAGAAAAGAAAAATACCTGCAAATTAGAAAAGAGGAACCGTGTTACCTCGAATTTGTGAGCGAAGCCGCGGGCAAAAGCTAGTTTCACATATTGCGAATTCAACTTTGCTTACGGCACGCGGCGCCAGCATTCACACATGTTTGCATTACTTTTATTTAGACACGTTTTTATGCAAATGTGTTTCTATTGACTAATTTTATGTCCCACGTGTGTACATAATTCAGATTTGCATCCATAAATAACGCTTTATTAACTATTTATATTCACGGACACGCGCCAGGCGATATATCATGATTCTATGCTTAAATGGGTTATGCCGGAAGGTATTAGTTTTTAAATGCATTTCTATAACAGCTAATTATAATTAATTGGCATTTATCGAAGAGACAATTTAATAAAAAATATTTTGGTGAGAGATTATTAATTAAGTGCTACATCGATAAGTCATTAAAGCACCTATGCTTATTATTATTTTTTAAACGTTGCCTCACACTAGGAATTGCCTGCCGAGGCTGCAGGTTGTTCGAAATAGTAACCACGGCCCTGGAACACAAAAGGCAGAAGAAGGAACATGGATGGGTTTTAGCAAGTAGAAGTCTAACACCCTTTTTCCACTCCGCCCAGGGCGGTAAGAGTCATTTTTTTTTTTTTTTTTTATTAGTGATAGGTTCGCGTTTGACCACTATCTCACCTGATGGTAAGTGATGATGTGGTCGACGATGAAGCACGCTTACCTAGAAATAACCTATTCACTCTTGACTTGAAGACCCCCAGGTTATAGCTGTCAGGAAATACAGACTCCGGCAGGGAATTCCACTCCTTAGCAGTACGCACAATGAAAGTATTCCCAAACCGTTTAGTGCGTGTGGGTGGGAAGTCTACCATGTAACGGTGGCGCATTTGATGATTTCCTAGCAACAACAAAAAATACTGAGATTTTTTTCCAGAATCACATTTATCAACTGACTGTGACTGTTTATATATTTCAAAATAATTTAACTGTAGCAGATTAGAGTTTAAAACAAACGTCTGGTACGAAACGATAATAGCGTAAATTCAACTCGCACTCGGCAGATTGTTCGTACGGCAATATGCAAAATTACTGCGTCAAGATGACTTTTTTTAGATTTCCTTACCTCAAAAGGAAAAAACCGACACATTTTAGGATCTTTGTTGTCCGTCTATCAGTCAAGACCCTTATATGGAGAACGCGTAAATATATCGAATTAAAATAATCAATTTTATAGTTAATTATATTGTGCAGGTCTCCTGTAAGTGAAGGAATGCTGGGTGCATTCCTTCACTTACAGGAGACCATGCATGATTCTATTGTCGTCCACAATTTAAGTTAAATGATCTGTGTACATCTTTTGTTGGAGATCCTCAATAAATAAAATGAAAACATACTCAAAGTCTCTGGTTCCTCAGAGCTGTAAAAAATCAACCTTCTAAGTTTATGTAGTCAAGAGATATGGCCGTATATGTAAGTTTGTACGGGACACTTGGTGCGCGAGTCCGACTCGCACTTGACCGGTTTTTCAATTATGTAATGTTAGGTATAATAGGCAATTATTTACAAAAATTACGCAATTACAGTCCGTCCTATTATGTAACGTCTTCATATGCGCGTACAATAACAATTCCATTACAAACCATGTTACTGTGACAGATAGATTCTTTGTATTCGTAATTATGGAGTTATTATCTTCTCTGTAGCGCATTTTTTTGCTTTAACAAGCTGCATTTTGCTTGAGGAATATATTGTTGTGGGTATCTATTTTAAGAAGTCTTCATGCTGGTCAAAGACAAAGGCTGTTTTTTTGTGTGGCTTTGATATTTAATCAAATCAAGATTTATAAGGACGCTCCGGTATTTTCTAATTAGAATCACTTAATGCCTATTTACCTTTTGGAGGACCTCCCAGATACAGCTGAATACAATTTGAAATCATAAACCTCATTTTTAGTTCACCGCAGTCGGTTAAAACTTAACTGCTTTATCCCGATAGCCTTAAGTACAGTTAGGAAAGGAGATAACCACTTTTAATTTTTCATTAAAAATCCATGAATGTTTTCGAATAAAGTTAAATTTATTGGATGAAAAACAAACAGTTAATTGTATGATTTAACACTTCAACCACAAAGTACAGGGCGGACTTAATTCCATAGGCATTTTCTACCAGTCAACCTTTGGGTGATGAAGAGACAAACAGTGGTAGGTGTAAAACAGAAAAAAATATTAATTATACCATATATAAAATAGCATAGATATATAAAATACTATAAATATGAAACAAAATACTATAAATATATATCAAATAATAGATACACAGATACTAAATAAATAAAACGTGAGTTGAAGATCTCCATCGGTTTTTAAGTAAAAATCAACTAGATCTGACGAGCCTGGTTATCTTCTAAAAATAAGCAGAACATTTCTTCACTGTTTTATTTCCTGAAGTGATCAGTTGGGTGTAGTCCGAAGGATGTCTGATGTTTGTAGAAATCTGGCATTTGTTCTACTTTAAACAACCGAGCACAACAACTGCTATTTCAAACTCGTCGAATGTGATTGACCAATTATAAAAATAATTGCGATTAGCTGCAAACGATCTTGACGCATTTATTTCTGGGATCAAATTGTTCAGAATGCATTGTTTTTGTGTCATCGCTCACATAACGAGATTGTAATAAAAAATGAAGTAATGTAACGTAATAGTTTTTATCTTCGTCTTGAAATAAGTCAGTGGGCCAACCCATTCAAATGTCCAGCATCTTCGTCTCCATCACACCCTGTCATCATCCACCTGGTTTTTTCCCTACTATGTTGGGGATGGGTTCCAGTCGAACTAGTTGCAGCTGAATACCGATATTCTACTTGGAACAACTATCTACTAGTATTATTCTTATGAATTCGGTAAGACAGGTTGCCGACTCCAAGATAGTCTTTTTTCCGTTTTGGAAATAATCAAATAACTTCCCTTATTCTGGGCGGAGTGGAAGGGAAACGTCAGTCTTTTACTGATTAAAACTCACCCATGTTCCTTCTTTTGCCCTTTGTGTTGCGGGGCCGCGGTATGTCTTTCGAACAACCCGCAACCCTGGCAAGCAGTGGCCCTGGCAGGCCCCACTTTGCTTTTCAGTACCGTCCACAGACCCACATCTACGGTGAGCGGGAGCTGTTTCGCAACGTCCGACGCCCACAGCGTCTCCCGCGGCGGCTGGGTTGGTTTGAGGTTCACCCCAAGATAAGAAAAGGTATTCAGAAAATGATGGTGTTGCACCGTAGGTACCTTAGCATTACTACTGGAGTCTTGTTCTATCAAAGACGGGAAATCATGAAATGACTCCTCACGCTCTTGGCGGGAGTTCAATGGAGTTTCTGTCTTTATAAAACTCATCCATGTTTCTTTTTGCCATTTGTGTTCTGGGGCCGCGGTATATCTTTCGAACAACCCTCAGCCCAGACTGAACTTTTAAAACAATGTTCCTAGTAGAAACATAAATCACTGATTAATTTGATCAGTTCAGTAACTTCTTAAATCTTAATTAAGTGTGAGTTCCGGTTCGTAATCAATCACACTCAGTAACATTTTTTCTGCATAGGAAAAAAGGAGTTCAATTACTTATGGATACCACGAGAACTCGTGCTGCTGTAACCGATCTGTTGATTCGTTTCTATTGTGTTGGTAGAATAGACGTTCCATTTACAATTTAGTTCGGTTAAAAATTGAACGTTTTCTTAGTTGGTGTTTAAAACGCTGAAATCTATCAGTTGGCTAACAGCGTTTAATTTTTAGTTAAGACGCTATGCAGACAAAGTAGAAGTCGATCCCAACATAGATGGGAAAACGTTTGGCACATATTCATGATCTATGTTTAGTTTTAGTTTTAGGTTTGCGGTTGTATTTATTTTTTAGCCGTTGCATTTATTTGAGGAGCTCGAGGCTAAATAATAACAGCCGCTCGGGTCGATCTTTAGGTTAAGCCACGCTTGCCTAGGTTGGTCTGTGGATGGGTGACCACCCGTTACATACCGAGTTTCCTCCGTGCCTCGGAAAGCACGTTAAGCTGTTGGTCCCGGCTGACATTTGTAGATCTTTGACAGTCGTTACAGGTAGTCAGTGTCCCGAAAGTCTGACAACCAGTCTTACCAAGGGGTATTGTATTACCCAGTACTAACTGGGTTGTGGAGGTCAGATAGGCAGTCGCTCCATGTAAAATACTGATATTCAGCTGCATCCGGTTAGACTGGAAGCCGACCCCAACATAGTTGGGAAAAGGCTAGGCAGATGATGCATTTATTTTTATCTGAATTCAAAAAAGGAGGAGGGTCTCAATTCGTCCGAATCTTTTATGTATTTTCACTGATTAATCAAAGACGCCTGGGCCGATTTGCAAAATTCTTTTGTTTGATAATATACTTCCCAGGTTGTCACATATCATTTTTATTTATATTGCTTGGGTAGTTTATGATGATTTGCTAATTTTAGTAACATAACTAAAAATGCTGAAATAAAAAACTTTTTTGTAAATAACAAAATCGATTTCCAAAAAAAAAATTAACAATTGGAAAATAACTTCAGGATCTCGGTGGCAAAAAACTCAACGATACCAACAAAAGTCACCGACATCCGGAAGTAAAGTTATTTTTCACATTTTTTTTTAAGTTTAAGTTAAGTTTATTTAATGGAAAACAAACAGCTAATTAAACCAAATAAATTTGAGTTAAAGACGTCCGTCAGTTTTTAAGAAAACTAAACATATCTAATGAGACTGGTAACTGATCTCTTTTGCTAACTGTACTAGAGGTGCTCCTAAGATAATTTAGATAGGCACATAGTGTGAAATAATGAAACACATACATTTTTGACAAGGAGACCTTGATTTCGAACTCATGAAACAAAACAAGTTCTTCTAGATGTAATGTTAGATAACTTAACGCATATTTTTATTCAGTACACTGTATATAATAAGACAGTCTAGACTAGAACAAATTGTGCTTGTTATTACTATAATAATGTAAGTCTGAGATAATAACAGTTTGGGACTATTTTTGTATGATAGACAAGTCTAGAATTAATTATTGCTGGGATAATGCATGATGCGGAAATGTTTAACTTAAGTTTTTTTTATTATTATAGGTACTGAACAATATCTAATACCTACTTAATTCTAGAAATCTTTGGCGAATCATAAAAAAATACTAGCTCCTAAATTACAAATAATCGCGGAACATACATGGGGGTAATTCGGGTACCCCTTAGCATAAGGCATCTAATTTTTTTCTTTGGACGCCTATCAACTGGCCACCCTGTTTATATATATCACACGTACGTTTGTGAATACGGGGACCGCTCCCAACTCCCATAATTTGATTTGATTTCGTTTATTGTCTCGAGCTGATCATAAATATATTTTTCTTATCATATTTTTTTTATAAGCCTACCACACATCCATGAAAATGTAGGTACATGGTCGTGTCGTGTGACCCATAAGCTATACAATAGGGTATTTTACTCTATATGAAATAAATTCTAAAAATATACAATTCAGATAGTTTAGGCAACAAGCAGTCGGAAAATGTTAAATTTAGTTAATAAAATAACTAAATAAATTTTTAAATTGATTTCAAAGTTTTCACTTTTTTTAGTCTGTTCTTTTACTACGCGAAACAGTGTCCGCCATGATTATTACGTCATATGGTCATGAGAACAAAAAGTGACAACTGTCAACTGAGCAACTATTACTATTTTAGTATTTTAAAACTTTACATTTTAATTTTTATTGAAATAATAGTAATCATACCATGGAAGACATAAATACTACCATATAATAATACCATAAACTATAGTGAAAAATACAACTAAACAGAAAGACTAATAACAGCGCATTTGTTTACTCAGGTCATGACGTCAGTTGGTCATCATGACCACAGAGTAACATGGCGTCAAGCGTTTTTGTGATTTTACGCGCGAACATAGAAATTGTAAAATTGAAATGCAGTTTTATGGCACTTATCGTTTGAATATTATTTTTTTGTTTTTTTTGGTGGTTTATTAGGACCCTAGGATCAAAATGAAATACTTTTTAAAAATGGGTGTAATACCGTATTCTAGTGTAAATTGGCGTAGCTTTCTTATAGATTTGAACAATGCGGATCCGCATAGACTGGTTATAACTGCATAAATTGGACATTTTGCTCAAGTGTCGTTTAGCTATAGGATGTTTCAATACGAATGTCAAACACCCCGGCGCACTTACTTAAACTTTGAGAAACTTACTCAAATCGACTCTGGGATTACAAACCCAGACTTCCGGCACTCGTTCACCTACTCACAAAGTTAGCAAAAATACCTACTTGTAAGTTAATATTTCATCGACAAGTTTTCATAACTTAATTAAGATGACATCTCAACACTGTTTGTTTTGAATGCTGTCTGTTACAGATGGGATTAGTGTCAATCAGTAGGTGGAGATAAATTTGAGAGCATTCAATGAAGCAAAGAGCCAATTTTGGCTTGAAGTTCAATGTCAGAATGTCAGATGCAGGGTTAAAATCTAAAAAAAAATGTTTTCAAAGCTATTTCAAGTAAAAAAAACCTAAAATAATGGGGCGTGGTTTTTTCTTATGTAGTGTTTCGTCTAGAATTCATAGAAAAATATAATAGCATAATAATACGAATTATGTTACTATTCGTAAAATAGTCACAGACGCAGTCAATATAGTAACTATTCAAAATATTAACTGCGTCTGTGCCCATTTTAAGAATTTTAATGTTATAATATGATTTATGAGATTCTTCTTAAGCGGCTTTTTTAGACCCCCAGTTAATGGGTAGGCGACGGTTTTAAAAAACATGAATGAAATGAAAATAGCAGAGCGAGATACAGTGGTGTAGTTAAAGAAAGCAGTGAAGTTATTTTAATGAACATAGCCTTAATAATTCTTTTCAGTAAGTAGCCTATGAAACTCGAGTATGATGTAGCACAGTGGAATTTTCAGAATCTGATCATTAATTCTGAAGATTTTCCCCCATTTTTCTGTTTTTTTGGCTGATGGGAAATAAACAAATGATGATCCGCTATAAGCGCACTGGAAGAGAGTATCAGACTTGTAATAACTAAACTTGTGTTCATTGGACGCGGTTTCACTTTTGAACCAACCCGTAGTTCCGGCAAAGATAATCTCCCTACATTTAAACTCACAAACATAGAAACTACCTCTTCTTAATAAAAGTAGGTATAGATTCAAAAGCAGGCGTCCTACCTAGATATCCCACGACTAGAAGAATGGCTTTTATCTATGCCAGAAATAGCAAGAAAAGGTAATTCTACTC
The DNA here is from genome assembly GCA_958449745.1 of Ochropleura leucogaster. Taxonomy (NCBI): domain Eukaryota; kingdom Metazoa; phylum Arthropoda; class Insecta; order Lepidoptera; family Noctuidae; genus Ochropleura; species Ochropleura leucogaster. The sequence continues at coordinate 6,546,999 of OY288212.1, forward strand.
ACTCTGATTCCTCAGCCAACACCTTCATAATCCGTCGCCCTCTCCAGTCAGAGTGTGTGGACGCGATCCTCAGTTCCATCAGGACATTTTCACTGGTTGGCACCTTTTCCCAGATCTTAGCCTCATTGCTTAAGTGTGTCAGCAACCGAAGAATGCGTCTGAACTTGTGATGGGGACATTCTTCTGTTTTGTCTGATTCTTCGACATCCTGTAAAAAGGTATTTATGTAAGTGTAAGCTTTTTTGAATTGCTATCTTCTGCTTGTCAGTGATTCAACTTCTACTCAAGGTTCTCGTCCGTCTTATATAAATAGCAGCTTCTTTATGCTGTAAAGAAAGTGTGGAACGGACGGGAACACTGTGTTTTGCAGTAGAAAAACACAGCGACACAAAAACCTTTACTGCGTATTCAGCAAATCGTTATGTCGTCGTTTCGTTACCAGCGACTCCGATAATCACACCGAAAACGACACCTATGAAAGACACAGTGGCTCCCTAGGCAACGACGCAGTGGATGAACTCGCCAGACGGGCATCTATTTCTACGGCACTAGGACCGGAGCCAATAGTATCCCTCCCTTTCAGCCAGATACGCAGCTGGCTGAAGGACCACACCCTCACACAAGCCTCACACTAATGGAGCTCGGCACCAGGCTGCAGACAGTCTAAGGCCGCCTTGGACCGTAAGCTGTCCAAAGGCCTTCTGCAGCTGGACAAGAAAAGGCTGCGACTGGTGACGGGGACCATCACCGGACACTGTGCATTAAACAAACATTTCTACACAATAGGTTTCACAGAAATCCCCGAGGCGGAAGAAACAGTCACACATGTTCTCTTTGTATGTACCTAGAGGAATCACCGAAATCCGGCAAATTACACTGGGTACAATAGGGTCACTTGCGTGAGTTCCGGACGGCCTCAAGAACCCGAAAAGACTCATCTGGAAGGAAGTGGGCTGGCTGGAATAGCGGCCACTAAGTACACGGCATATGCACAGTGGTCCTCTAAAAGGATCAAGTGCGGAAACTGGACCCTGAAGCGGGGTCTTCATGAAGAACAAGTGAAAATATAAGGTTCTGTTTTTTCCTCTTGTGGTACGGAACTCTAAAAAACTGTGACTGCAAGTGCTATGCGACTTAAGTGAACTCAGCAGGTGGGTTCCCAGCACTGAAAGGGTTAACAAAGCTAATTATATTTCTTCCCTTTAAAGAGAACTCCTTGCATTTGGAACTTATTCAAGTATTGTCCGCATCAATCAAACTTTTTATATCTTTTTATCTGTGGTCCAACGGCGTAAAATCAGATTAATCTAATGCAAATTTTTGTCCTTGTCATCGATAAATCAATTAGCAGCGAAAGGACAGTTTCCGCATTTTTCTATGATGGCGAAGTCATTATGATTATTAGTGGCTTATTCTAATGCCCCGATCACTGGACCGCATCAGTCTGTCAAGTGGAACCCTTTCCTTTTCGCCCTTGAACCGGTTTTAATTGTGTTGACATTATATTGGACTTTAAGGAGATTTTGATCAGTCCTTGAAACAAGACGATTTATTGCCATGGGAACGAGAATTTGAAACTTCTAAGAAACACACTTTAATCAATATTTAATTGTTTCTAAGTGGGGTTTGGAAGTGTTTGACTGTTTAACAAATAATTAATAAACGTTAGAGATTTGAGTGGTTTGAAAAGAACAAATATACAGTTTGTTTTAAAATGATATAATGATTTGATAATATATTTTTGTTTACGTACGTAATTGAATAAAATAATCCCCGAAGGTTAACGAAGGAGTGTACCTAGTTAGCTCACCACCCGTCCAATAGAGATTGACGACAGGCCGTGTCGATGGTGCGTTAGTGTTCCATGTGCGCCTCAAAGAGATGTCAGCAAAGCAGAGGGGACTGCCAGGGCCACCGCCTGTCGGGGTTGCTAGTTGTTCGAAAGAGATACCGCGGCCCCGAGACATAAAGGGCAATAGTAGGATCATGGGTAGGTTTTAGTCAGTACAAGTCTCACACTCCCTCCCGCTCCGGCCAGAGTGGGGGAAGTTATTTGATGATTTAACCAACCGTAAAAAAAAGTTTTATCAACTACCAACCAGTGACACGCCCTTCGCAGGCTTTGTACAGTCTGTCCTTAGGATCACCTGAGCATCAGCTCTGTTTTTATGACGCAATTAATACGGATAAACAGTTTAAAGGCCTCACAAAAAAAATGTCATCGATACCATAAAGTTAATTGAAATACAGATTGTTCCGCGACATATAATCAACACCTGCCCGGAAATTCATTGCATTATTATCCAATTCACGTTCTTATTGTGCCATATGAGTACCTACATACCTACTACACAAAGTAATCTGGGGTGTGTGAAGTATGATATGGCTTGAAAGGAGGTAATTAATTACTCGGATGACCAGTAGTTGAGAAGTATGGAAGAGAGACACATGCTGCAACTGAAGAAGTTGGGGAATGGGGCAGGAGAATGACGGTAATTGATGATGATGCAAAGAGGAGAGATAAAGTACCCATAAACTTCTCCTGGGTTATTGAGCTGACAATAAAGGTAGAGTAAGAGATCAATTTTGTCCAATTGTGACCTTTCAGTACCCTATTTACGCAGATAAATGTTTTTTGTTTGTTTGTTTGTTTGAAAGCTTTTAAATACTTACATCTCTGTATACAAGTGCATTGATAACGATTCCCACAAACTCTCCGTTATCATCGACAGCTGCCAACGACACTCCTTGGTCTAGAGAACTGGCTGCGTAATCCTCCAGCTCCAGACACCGACTAGATGGAGTTTCCAGGAGATCGACAGCCAGGTTCATCGGCTCGTCACGGAAGAAGAACCTGGAAGGTTAAGTCATTATAGTTATTGGTTCGTGAACAATAAATGGGTAGATCTATCAGAACCCTTGCAATACCCACTACAGATTATGAATAATATTCTAGAAAGACGGGAAACTCCAAAGCAAGGTCCGAATCAACTGTAACACTTGTTCATAAAAAAGGCGACAGAGATGACCTCGGCAATTACATACCAATTAGCCTTATGTTAAATATTAAGGGCAGTGGTTACAAATTAATGTAACTATGTTTTTCCATCAATTCCATCAATATAATTGCAACGAGTACAACAACGCCATATGCAGTCTACGAATTGCAACTGACGTGCATGTATGACCTACATCTAGCAAGCACAGTTATCCGCGATCCAAAACGGTAGCACACCAGACATGCGCATGCTCTAAGGATTTCCCTTCTCTGAAGAGGAGCTGAAGAAGTTTCCACTGTGTTTCTCATTCCTGTTTATAAATTAAATCACGACAAATGATGACTCTCCACGTAATCAGTTTAACGACAACGACATGGCGACATTTCAATGAGGAGAGGCATTTATTAATAAGTCAATGGCTGCTATAAATAGCAATGGTATTGCATTTATAGATTGGACAAAGTTCATTCTGTGAGGTATGGTTTGTTATTATGACATCGAAGCAATTGATTATACAATGCAGAAGGGCTACCATGACATCTTATAGCAGTTCTTATTCCACTGAGTGAAAGAGATGGTGCTAGACACCCTGTATAGCTCTGTCTCTTTCCCTCAGTGGAATAAGAACTGCTTTAAAACGTCATAGTAGGGTAGCAGCATGGCGTTATAATTAGTTTGATTGAATTAACGTCAGATTTGCAACTTCAAAATTAACAATGAAAGTTACTAACTAACTGAATGCGGAAGACAGTGTCGAAGGATCCAATAATTTCAGATCACAATAAACGACAGACTACATAGCCTACATAGTCACACTTGTTATAATCGTGAATTTTAACCTTGAAATTGTATTCAAGTTAGATATGTGGTGGAATGATATCAAAGAGATAGAGTAAGATCATTTCGAAGATAGTATTGCTCATTCTATCATAAACTAAAAGTCAATAATGAGAAAAACAATCGCGAGTATTTCTGCTATTAAACTTTGATGTGAGATCGTGAGTATGGAGCCGTTAGCGACAGCCAAAGAGCTTTATAAACTAGAAACCTTTGGTGTAAATAAATGGTTATACTAAAAGGGTATTTGAAATTGAAGCTACCCTCAAAAATGTTAACTTTTTATTTTTTTGAGATATTGAAAAATTAATAGTGACGGAAAGGATCATTTGGCCAAAAGAGACACAAAAACCTGGCCAAGTGAGAGTCGGACTTGCGCACCGAAGGTTCCGTACAAACTTGCGACGTAAACGGCCATATCTTTAGACTGTGTAGACTTACTGATTTTTTCATAGCTCCAAGGGACCACAGAGATGAGAATTTGGTTTTAATATCGAAAACTCCACGTGTTCCCGAGATAATGGGTTTTGACAGACAGACACAGATAAAGAAGAAAGTGATCCTATAAGGAAGAAAAACAACTTTTTTTCTTTAAGGAACCATAAAAATCAATTTTTCTTCTTGCTAATAATGTTCAAATGCAAGTTTCCTAAAATACTCAAGATTGCTTACTAAAAATATCGGAAAATGCTCCATCCAATATATAAATTTCTACTTTTATTTTAATACTAGCGGCCCGGTACGTGCTTCGCTACGTATTTACAAAAAAATGTGATGCAGCGCCATCTGCCGGACAAAATTGTGAATCTAAACCATTCCCAGATCCCCTTGAACACACACAAAAAATCGGTCCAGTCGTTTGACAGATGTTCAGTGACATACACACTCACAGAAGAATTATATATTATAAAGATTGACCTGCTACAAGATTGCATGACTTCTCAGTTCTTACCTCCGTAGGAAATCGAGGGTGCGTTCCTTGTCTTTGGAGGTAATAGTTTTGATGTGGTACGCAGGTTGTTGTATCTTCTTGGTGATGTTCAAAGACGCCAACTGCTCCGGTAGCTTATCGGCGAGCTAGAAAAGAGAAGACGATTTAATACATTGAAATTTATGTACGTTTAAATTGAGTGTAAAATTAAAATATATTTTCGAAAATGCTTGGAAATTCGAACATTATTTTGGCAACCTTCTTCCAGATAAATCGAAATTGCTGGCTATATATATGCGAGCAGCGGCCGGCAAAAGTTTAATGAAAATCCATTTTTATCTTATTTTAGAGGCCAAACAAATTACCATGTAAAGATGTAAACTTATGTCTGTCGTGTAATTTATAAATAGAACGAACTTTTACTCAAAATCATGGCAAGGAGGTTACAAATTATCAAAGGTTTTAATTTTATTCATTTCGATGAATTTACATAGTTTGAAAACAAAACAAGAAAACACAAAAGAAAGAAGACATTTAACAGAAGTTGGACGAGGGATATGAGGAGGAATGATTTCATGAAAAGAGAACCGCAATTTGGGACAGGAGAAAAATAAATGGTCCACGTTTCCTTCATCCAAACCGCATTCACAAAGAGCTATCCCTAATCCTAAGTTTGGCCAAGAAAAAAGGAGTACAACAGTGATTTAACCGTAAACGACAGATAGTCGAAGTAGTTATTTTTTTTCCCAATTGATAGATATGAAACCTAAGCAGACGTTTTATTCGAAACATACCATCAACGAACAACAATGTCAAATTGTTTTTTTTTTCAATAAATAGCTTTCTATTTGCAAAAAGCCAGTTCCAAATTGCAAAATTGTGGTATCTCTCGTCCACAAAAGCCATTAATGAAGAGTTGAAGTTAGGTTTCATATCTGCGCATTATTTGAGAAAAGTACTATGCAAGCCTTGGCCACAAATAGGTATTGATAAGTCCATCAATACCGTGTGTGCCTCGGTTTCGCCTCGGCCCACATTAACACGTTCGTCCATCGTCCTCTTTTGCTGGCCGTTGCAGTAATGTAGTAAAATGTACAAACCGGGTTGATAACCGACAATAATCCCAGTTATTTGGTAATTTCCCACCCGAAAAAAAACGCCTCTCCTATGAAAGGTTGAATTTAATATTCTGAATAACAATAAAATTGCATTCTGTATTTAAAACATAGTTTTATAAAGCTGGAGACACACCAAGGAATGTCAAGGTGTGGAGTCTAGATCTGAATGGATAAATCGCTTTTAATGCCGTTTGGTTGCAACAGCCTTGCTACGACAACCACGTTGTTGTTAGTTGATACAATTATTTATTACGATCTACAAATTCATTGTTTTGTTTACTAGGTTGTTCAGGAATGTTTTGTCGTTTAAAGTCCTTATTATTAGTAAAGCATCAGCAGTACAAAGCATCTATCTCTGTCCTTTTGTTTTAGTTGTCTCTGATGTTTTAATTATAATTGAATTTAGATACATGCAAATATTTTGTACACCACAATTGGTAGAATATATGAGTCTGTAATAACTGTAACATCTCTTGTTAGTACTATATTCTGAGTTCTGACAAATAAACATTTCTTTCTTTCATTCTTTCGAGTTATTCGGGGTAGGCGCAGCACGTCTTTGTATTCCATACTTCTTATCTGAGCAGACACTTCCTTTCCTACCATATTATCTTCCCTCACTTAGTCCATCCATCGTTTCTTTGGGAAGACTCCTATACCCATTTATTTTCTTACTCAAAACATTCCTCACTCCTTCACAACGAAATGCGACCAATATGATCGTATGCACCCAGGTGGATATTTATATGAAAATCTTTAGATGAGGAAAGCTACCTACCAAAATTACAGTTTTTGACAGGATGGGGAAACTAAACTATCCGGGATTGCGGGCATTTTGAAAGATATACCGCGGTTCCGGAACATAAAGGATAAAATAAGAAAGATGGGTGGGTTTTAGCCAGTAAAAATCTGACACTACCCCACTCCGCCCAGAGCGGGGAAAATTATTTAAGGGTCCCATATAAGGGTAAATTATAGAGTAATGGGAAATTATCATCTTGTGCCATTTCCCAACTGTTGGGGTTGACTTACAGTGGAACCAAATTAAGCTGAATACCATTATTTTGCATGGAGCGACAGGAATAGGAAATAATGACACAGACAAAGAGCATTTAAATCCAATGAGATGGATGAATTCAATATTACTCGTAACTACGCACATATGTTTGATCTTAAAGCACATGTTAGGAATAATCATCTAAACAGCATCATCAACACAATGTCATTGTTATATCATGTTTTGCAAGCAAAATGACAATTTAATTGAGTGCATTGTGTAGCGTAATAATATGACCAACTAGCTTTTGCTCGCGGCTTCGCTCGCGATAAATTCGGGATAACACATTTCCCCTTTCCTGTTTGCCTGTACCTGTAGTTTTTGCCCTTGCGCCTTATTGATTGTAATAACAAAGCTAAGTTTTCCATTTTCTTCCCTCTTTCCCACTTCTTAAAAAAATTGCCGTCCGTCTTTAGGGTCCCAACTATCTCTGTACCAATTATTCATCATAATCGGTTTAGCCATTGAGGCGTGAAGACGTAACAATCAAAATAAATCACTTTCACTTTTATAATGTTGGTTAGGATAATGTTTATTCGTTTTTAACCAGAGTAGGCGACTATTGTGTAAAAGGTGATTCATTGATGTGGGCCAGTTTTGTAAAACTGAAGCTTTCGCTGTACACAAACCCACGCTTTAGAAGTATCCAGTATAGGTTGGCCTCTAGTTTTATTGAAACTCCATGTAAAGCTAGGCCAGCTCAAGTTCAAAGTTTTACTAACAGCGTGAGATGGTTTGTCGACCTACTATGAAATTGGACACACGACTGTTCCTATGCTGTATAATTTAAGCAAGCTAATGCTTATTTTATAACTGGAACTCTTTCAATGATGCTTCGGATCGGTATTTCGTCACCTAATTTTAACTGGCTTATCCCGATGCGGGGCAATGTCGTTACGGTACTAACATGTTAGTGTAGCATTACGGAGATTAAAAAAAAACGTTGATCAAGCTAGTAATCACGGAGTTTTTTGGTAAAAAATATTGAAAAATATGCATCCTAGTTGACAATGTTATTAGACGTCGGCATCGGTTAAGAATTTTCTAGAACAGCTCGTGTCGCATTTTTTTTTCAAATGGAAAATCATCAATTAATGATTAATCCTGCTTCGGGTGGAGCGGAAGGGAGTGCCAGATTTGTACTGACTATAACCCATAAATGTTCCTTCTTTTGCCTTCTATGTTCTGAAGACGCAATATCGCGTAGTAGTAAGGTTGTCTCGAAAGGATCGCTTTTAGCCATAAGACCGCCCATTGTGTCACCCTATTTATAAGTTGTATACTCATAAATAGGGTATATATAATAAAGAACATTCTATCTATCTCCTTCGATCTAACCCGCCGCCCCGGCCGCGGCAGGATCTTTATCCCATACAGCTACCCTACTATGACCTCTTAAAGCAATTCTTATTCCACTGAGGGAAAGAGACAGAGCTATACAGGGTGTCTAGCACCATCTCTTTCCCCCAGTGGAATAAGAATTGCTAAAAGATGACATACTAGCCCTTCTGATCTTTCAGCATGTTGTCTTTCAGTAGGGTAGTCCTATCCTATTGTCCTTGAGGTATTACTGCAGCTCTTTGCATACCGTGCCGTATCCGGCTTTGTCGCCTTGGTTAAATGCAATAAAGTTATGTTAAACCTTTGTGCAGCTGAACTAGGCTTCGGCCATAATGGGCGATATGATAAACAACGATTAAATCAACCGTGGTCTTGGTTATATAGTCCCATATTCTCCGTAGTTCATATGAACATAGCCCGTATAGAAATTAGATAAGTGCAATGTGTACTTTTACACAGTACTACTAGTATTACCTACTACTTTTTAATAGGGTTTTTTTTTGTGGTTAGCGGCTAACCTGAAGTCGGAGCTTTGGACCTGACTCTGGGTCGAGCAATATCTTTCAAGCTCAAATAAAATCTATGTAATCTAAATAGGCCGCATTAGCAGAATCTTAATAGGTTAATAATATGAATTAAGTTGCAGTTAATATTGTGAAACAAAGTGACAATTCAAAATTTAAACTGCGTCGATGACCATTATAAGAATTTTAACGTAATTCATATTGTTTTCCTCAAAATGATTCCTTTACGAAAAATCTCTGCTACGAGGGAGTAACAACTTCTTAAGATTCTGAAGGAAAGTATGGTTAGAACGCAAGTTTAAGTTCGGTTTAAGTCTCATCCTAATTTTAATGTTGTCATTTTGGCCATTTTAAAAAGGAAATGATGATTTGAAATCCCTGAACTCTAAGCTAGTGTTAAAGTGTATTACAGAATCATTATTTTATAAGGCGTTTACAAAAAATGCGCACAAAATTCACCTAAGAGAAAAGAAAGAAAAACTGTAATAACTGAAACCTATTAAAAATACTCTTAAGCAAACAAAAGTAAACTAAAATTCAGATTCCATGGCTCCGAAAAAAGAAAAATACACTCTATAGCTGCTACTATGAAATTCGTATGCCGATTGTGACTACTGATCCAACGAGGATGTCCGGATTTGATATTCACAAAAAGAGTTTTTATTAAAAAAAAAGCGTTGTCCCAAACTAGGAATTTCTCCTGTATAGTGGGTGCGTTTACAAACATTTGAAGTCACATACATAAGCAGCCAGACCCGAAACATCAGGCATTGAACCCGCAACACGCAGCGCAGCAGTTGAGAGCTCAGCCAGTGCGCTAACCGTGTCGTCTAAGTAGTCGTGTTAGACTGTTCTTTGAATTTCATTTTCAATGACAGTGTGTTTGCACCTCTATTGCTTGTACTGTAAAAGACTATATACCTATCGGTATAGGTTGCTACCTACCCACAGTTAGTACCGGATTGATTTAAATGCGATTGAATGTGAATTAATGGGTAATTCCAACCGCCTGTCACGATTAACGAGTCTAAACGAATTGTTACATGGTATTAGTGATAGTACTAATATAATATAAGAACATTATAATATATCTGCATACAGAAACATGAAAATACAGAATAGAACTCTAGAATATTTAGAGATGATACACATTTTAACTGCCTGAAAACATCAACATCCGATGAGAGTAACATGATTTGATGTAAAAACCGCCAATTGAGTGCCTAATTATAAGCAAGAATGGCATTCAATAAGACATGTTTTAAAAGTCATGATGCTATGAGAGAATTTATTTCCTTTTGGAAGAAACAACCTCGCCTAAAACATAATAATCACACCAATACAAAAACTAAGTACGAGTATTATAAGAGACAAAATCTTCCAAAGTATCACGTTTCCAAGATATAAGCCAAAATATTCAAACCATTTTCACAATTTGCCAACAGCATGTTGGCAAGACTAGAGAAAATTGTTTTTTTTTCTTTCCAGTAATTTTTCTTTCAGTTAGGTTCTAGGATATTCTTAATAGTTACTATAAACAACCAGACTATCCGTAATAACCTACTTATTTAAAGTACTAGCTGTTCCACGCGGTTTCACCCACGCTGCTCAGCACCTGTTGGTCGTAGCGTGATGTTATATAGCCTATTATTAGCCGTCCTCAAGAAATGGACTATCCAACACTAAAAGAATTTTTCAATTCGAACCAGTACTTCCTGAGATTAGCGCGTTCAAACAAACAAACTCTTCAGCTTTATAATATTAGTATGGATTTAAACGATTAACATTTCGTGAACGGATGCTGATCGTCGCGTAGACAGGTGTTTCCGATCATGAAATCAAATCGATAGAGGGTAATGACCCAATTATTTGATTGATTGATTGATGTTTATTTTGGTTTAGGTTGTTGTAAGGCTGCGCATAACCTGAAATACTTCACGTATTTGATTGAATATCGCTTTTAAAAAATGATGATGAGTTTTGATGTTAAAATCTACTGATAAAAGCCTGTATTGTGGTAAGAATAGTTAAAAGCGAAAGTGAGTTTGTTTGTTATGTCTTCACGCCACGAATTTTGGTGTAGAGATAGTTGGGACCCTGGAGACGGACATATGCTAACCTTACTTTAGATTTCTACATTTTATTATTTTTAAAGTGGGAAACGAGGTAGGAAGAGGGCAGAAAAAGGAAAACTTAGCTTTGCGATTACAATCAATAAAGCACAAGGGCAAAAACAACAGGTAGCAGGTACCTGCAAATAAGGAAAAGGGAACGTGTTACCCCGAATTTAATGCGACCGAAGCCGCGGGCATGAGCTAGTATATTATTAAAAAGTAAAATATCAAGCATATTCATAGTACCTACGTATAATCTGTAAGTTTCATCTATCTATGTGATTCATACCTATTCGAATAAAAAAAACGATCAATGAACTTTCCTAAATATTTCTACACGAAACATTGATACTAGACCAACCCAGTGACTGTACGAACAAAGAATTACAATCAACTTGGTTACTAACGAGTACTTATAACGATAAATAATATACCTATTATGCAAATAACTTACAGCATAATATTACTTTGAAATAACAGTTATTTTCCGCTTATCCAGTATTTCGTAGGACAATAGAATGAAATATCTATAATTAAGGGCTACTTGCGTAATTATTTTGTGCACTTAGCAACAATTTGTGCTTTAATAGTGTCTAATAAAACTGGAACAGTTATGTTATAGTGATTTAGGGTAATATGTTTTTCGTAGTAGCAAAACTTGTTTTAGTAGAAAATACAGTTGAGGCAAAATAACTTATGACAAAAATGTATTCCTATATTCCTACAGACTTTGTTTTCCTATGTGTGGTAGCTGAGATCATCATCATTTTCCTGCCCTTGTCCCATTCTATTTGGGGTTGGCGCAACACGTTTTCTTCTTTCATTCTCCTCTATCAGACGTCACGGCATCATTTACTATTTTCTCCTTCATATAATTCCTTACACAATCCATCCATCTTTTCTTTGGCCTTCCTCTCGTGTAAAGAAAAGATGGATGGATTGTGTAAGGAATTATATGAAGGAGAAAGTTAGCTAGTTGGTAGCTGAGTTAATGTTAGGAATTAAGAGTGACTTTAAAAAAAACTTTAAAAAGTGAGAAATAATTTTGCTTTCGGAAGTCGGTTTTTATTTTACCGGTATTAGTAGGGATATCCTACACAAATTATTTTAATAATTTTATTATTATATTAAGGTGACATCAACACGTCTATGTTGATGACACCTTAATATGAAGAAAAATACATATTAGCAAGATCCTACTAATATTATAAATGCGAATGTTTGTGAGGATGAATGGATGTAGGGATGTCTTGATAAAATTTGGCACACAGGTAGATTATGGTCTGAAATAACACATAGGATACACATGGGATATTTTTTTCGATATCACGCTAGCCAGTACAGCTAGTAACTCATAAACTAAAGTTAATAAAATTTAAATGGGACCACCGGGAAAGCTTCCTCTACCTATTGGAATAAAAAATCAAATTAATAGTCAGAACCGTTAAGTTTGAAAAGCATAAATACAACAATTGATTTGAGTATCGCAGAATCAACAGAACTATTTGTACCAAGGTCCATAGAAATCTGGCCGATTTCCTTTGACATCTTTTTTTCTGTCATCAGCTACCCTACCATGACGTCTTAGCAGAACTTATTCCGCTGAGGGAAAGAGACAGAGCTATACAGGGTGTCTAGCACCATCACTTTCCCTCAGTGGAATAAGAACTGCTATAAGATGTCATGGTAACCCTACTGTTCTGTCTGTCAGTCAATAGGAGTAGTTGTTTTGTTGTGATCATACAACTTGCGTCATCCAATAAATTGTTCAGCACGCTAATTATGTCATGATATCCGATTTTAATTATAATTTATTACGAAAACGTCATCGTTGTCAAAGCATTTTAATATTTCACCGTCGTAAATTTTGTATTTGACAGATTTTTTTATTCCTTTACTTATTGAAGAAACAAATTCGCTTGTTTCAGTACTTACGTTTCGATTGTCTTAGAGTTTTAATTATGGTATCGAATAATACATAGTGCATGCAAACGACACGCAACAAAAAAAGAACTAATATTTCATTAAAAACAACGTTTTGACTTTAATGAATGATCGATGTTTAATCGGTAAAGTTTTTTGATTGCGATTTAATGAATGTATTAAGCATTCCCTTTTTAGCTTAGATCTTTGTTTGGTTTAGTGTATCTGATAGGTTCGATTCCCAGCCAGGCAAAGTGTTATTGGGTTTTTTCATCATGAGCTTCTCAGTAGCAGCTACATGGGACTTGGACAAAACTGGCAAAAATAAAACGTTGCCCCACACTAGGATTTTCTCCTGTATCGTGGGTGCGTTTACAAACATTTAAACTCACATACACAAACACCCAGACCCGGAACAACTATCTGTAGGTCATACAAATATTTGTTCCGTGCGGGGATCTAATCCGCGACACGTAGCCGTCATCAAATACTTATCATCTGCCTAGCCTTTTCCCAACTATGTGGGAGTCGGCTTCCAGTCTTACTGGATGCAGCTGAATACCAGTATTTTACTTGGAGCGACTGCCTATCTGACCTCCATAACCCAGTTAATACTGGGTAATACGATACCCCTTGGTAAGACTGGTTGTCAGACTTTCGGGACACTGACAACTGTAACGACTGTCAAAGATCTACAAATGACAGCCGGGACCAACAGCTTAACGTGCTTTCCGAGGTACGGAGGAAACTCGGTATGTAACGGGTGGTCCCCCATCCACAGACCAACCTAGGTAAGCGCGGCTTAACCTAAAGATCGAACTGGGCGACTGCTATTATTTAGCCACGAGCTTCTCTGAAGTCAAAAAATTCAAATACTGTTAGGAAGTATTATTAAGTACACCTATGCCTCACCCTTTACAGATTACAGGCGTGATTCTATCATTCTAAAAAGGATACACACTGTATATTTCACATTCTGTATGTATATCACACAATGCATGGGGCATTGCGGCGGAAGCTTCAACTCAGAAAACGGTCACGATATAAATGCATACATGCGGCAGTAAAATGTTCCGGAAACCGAAGCACAACTTCAATACAAACTCCTTACTAAGGATATACAGGTTATAAAGTAAGCTGTATTTAACAACAATGTATGATAGATCAGCACTTCCGTATCGCATATATAAGACAATCAGGAAAATCTTTAGCTAGCTAATATAGTGTGGGATAACAAACATATACTACAAAGTTGTTTTAATTGCATTGAAGATTTGTATGTCATGACAGAATGAGGAGTATTTTAGAGTGCATTTTTGTATGAAATTGGAATCACTTAAATCTTCGCATTCGATCAATCTAAACTAAATGAATTTAGTTTAGATTGATCAAATATGTCTCATGAGACATGTTTATTTTAGTAAACCTAGTAATATTTTTAAATTGATAGAATAAGTACATTTTGGGTAAAGATCAATCTTTGGACGCCCTAAGGAGAAAATTGCCGTCGAAACAAATCACTGTTTTAATATTTATGAAATAATTAACCCAAAAGAAGTTGTGAACTAAGCAAATAATTTAATCTTAAAGAACCATGAACGTATTGAATAAATGAATTTATGGATAGTTATCTAGTTAGTGAATAGTAATGAACTTTATTTATTAACTTTATATATTCATGTTTTTAATTTACTTATTTTCGTGCCTTGTAAAATAATTGGCAAATTAGAACCGAGATAATAAAATATACTATTCTCGCGCATACGCGGAAATAATGCAATTAGAATTATTTCTATTCTTCATTGTTTAAAATTACCTGTATAAAAGGTGGATGAAAAACGATTGCATGTAGCGGAGTCTATAAGAATGTTGAGATGGATGTGTGGAGGGACAAGAATGGATAAAGTAAAGAATGAATATATTCGAGGAAGTTTGAAAGTTGCCCCTGTTACAGAAAAAATGAAAGGGAGTCGTTTGTCTTGGTATGGAAATGTAATGAGGAGGGATGAAGGGCATGTGACAAAAAGAGTAATACCTAGATCTGAATGTTGATGGACGGAGAGCGAGAGGAAGGCAAAAGAAAATATGGATGGATTGTGTAAGGAATGATATGAAAGAGAAAGGCGTAAATGATGCCGAGAAGACTGATAATGAGAGAGAGAATGGATGAAGAAAACGTGTTGCGCCGACCCCAAATAGAATGGGACAAGGGCAGGAAAATGATAATTCTTTAAAATTACCTTTGTCAGATCTCCATTGCATTAGAAGAATCACAACATATTACAATTTGTGTTAAAAGAACATCTTGTCTTTGGACAAAGACAAGATTAATAAATATTTAGGGCAAAATCGTAAAAAAAAAGAAACAAATCGTTAAAAAAAATCCACATCAAAAACACCAACATAACTATACAAAGGGATTCCAACACGTATCAATAAATAAAACGTTCATGATTAGTCTAATTCAATCAATAAACTGCTATTATAGCTGCTCTAATAAATCATTAACGCAATTTATAACACGCTTCATCCGACAGACCATTATTTCGGAAACAAGGCAATGAGCATTTGGACTGAAGCGGTCATTGCCGTGCCATCACAATTCTATGTCAAGGTCTTTTTGTCGCGATTGTACGTTGCCGCCCGGCAGTGCACGTCGCGTTGCCAGTGTGGAAATGCCTTTATTTTGCATAAAGATAGTAAACTTTTTGACATCATTGTGACAAGCACCTTACTAAGTTGAGTTTGAATTTGGAAGGTTTTATGAGAATGTCAGAAAGATGATATTGGCCTGGCTAGCAAGAAAAAAAGGCTGAATGACTGTTGAAAAGAGTGTCTATGGAGTTCTTTGCCCCTTTGAATCCATAGGGATCTGCCACACGGGTCGATCTTTAGTTTAATGCACGCTTGTTTAGGTTGGTTCGTGGACGGGTGACCACTTTCTTTCCTATATTTAGGGTGATAGGTGAGATATTCCTCCGAGCCTCAGAAAGCACGTTAAGCCGTTGGTCCCAGCTGTCATTTGAAGATCTTTGACTGTCGTTACAGGTAGCCAGTAACCCGAAAGTTTCACAACCAGCTTTAGCAAGGGGTATCGTATTATCCAGTACTCCAGTCGCTATATGTGCGTAAATGTAAAATACTAAAATTCAGTTGAATCCGGTTAGACTGGCAACCCAACATACTTATTTGGGATAAGGCTGGCTGGGAAAATGATGAGAGATTCACGCTTTTTATTATGCCTTGTGACTGGGAAGGTAGATTCATTTTTAGAGTTCCGTACCACATAAGGAAGAAAATACGGAACCCTTTGGGGGGAGTGTCAGGCTTGTACTGACTAAAACCCACATATGTTCCTTCTATAGCCCTTTACGTTCCGGGGCCGCGGTATCTCTTTCGAACGACCCGCAACCCCGGCAAAACGACCCTTATAGGATCACTTTGCTGTCCATTTATCTCGGGAACACGTAGATATATCTAGTTGAAATTAAAATCAGATACCCAACTCTATAGGACTATTATAGAGTAGCGTATTTCTCTAAGTCAAAAGGTATGGCCGTTTATGTCGCAAGTTTGTACGGAGCCGTCGTCGGTCTGTGAGTCGGACTCGCACTTGCTTGGTTTTTTTTAATTTAAATGTGTCTGGTTTTTACCTACTTAATGAAAACGCTTTTAAAGAATAATTAAAAAAAGAACATCCTGTAGGGACCCACAATTAATTAAGATTAGGGTAGTAGAATAATGAGATTATGAGGTTTATAAACAGGTTTTTATTACTTTGACCTAAACACTTATTTGTCTTTTAATATTATTGCAAAAATAATAATAAAAGACAACTAAAAAATGAAAATCATTATTCAGTCAATCAATTTTATCTGACTGCTTTTTGAGATGATTAATTATAATAATAGCGTTTAAGATTTAAGTTGACTAAACACAAACAAAAGAATATTATAATTATCAAAAGTTCTATTCACAATTTTTTTTAATAATATAAGCATTATTTTTTATATGAATGGCAGCTATAATAATATTTAACAAAAAAAATCTACTGGCTATTGCCGAACTTCAGCAGCGTTAATTAATTATAAAACCTTTTTTTTTAAATAAGAGTAAGTTTATGTAAAAAAAGTAGATAGGTTCAGCCGTTTCGAAGATGAGCCAGGTCAAAAAGACAGAACAAAAAATAAATATTTACAATTTTGATATATTAGTATATATTTAATTTACAAGGCGTGAGAAACGGTAAACTTTTAAATCACAGAAACTTATTGCAGTAGAAGATTTATTAGTTTCGAGATACTATTAATTTTGTGCAATAATTTGAATATTTGCCTAGAGAAACAAAAAGAATTAACACTTTACATTGATAAAAAAAAAACAATATTTCCGCGTGGACTCCCACATTATTATGTAAAAATGAGGAATTTTGATGAAACTGGTTTATTTTTTATATTCCTTAAAAAATGTTTAGTCAATTTTTTTACTGCAAAGCTGCTTGTAATTGAGGAAATTGTTCAAACTCGCCTTGGTATCCTAACAGTAAAGACTTACTTACTTTCACGTTTTTAGGATTCCGTGCCACAAAATGAAAAAGCGGAACCTTAATTGGATTACTTTGTTGTCCATCTGGCTCTCTGACAAGACCCTTTATCTCGGGAACGCCTGGAAGTATCTAGTTAAAATTAAAACCATAGACACAACTCTGTGGTCCCTTTATTTTGTGCAAAAACCAACGGCAAGTTTGTACGGAACCCTCGGTGCGCGAGTCTGACCTACCTGAATAAAATTATATCATACACAAAGTTGTCATAGACATTAATCAGACCAATACTGGCCAGAAACTTTTGTTTACCGAAAATGATACTATCAGAATATGTCGGAAATAATTCAATGACAATACATGAGTATTTTGACATAATTGACATTGTGCTATGTCAAGAATGTCCCAAGGAACTAAGGGATCGCTGAAGTGTGAACGAGCCGTAACAAACTTCCGTAATTTTTACAAGTCGTCTCAAATATCTACGCAAAAAAGACTAGACTACGCTTTTTAATGTTTCAATACACTAATTAAGAGCCTATTTCCGCATTGAACGTTACTTTATGCAACAAAAAATAAGACAACAGGGCAGGCCTGTGTGTTTTAAATTTACTTACCTAATGACTGTTTTAAATCTGCTTAAAAAAACTAGATCAGTAGGCAATGTTTGCATACCTATAAATAGAAGTAGTAGGTAAGTATCTTATCTATAACAATACCTTCTTATTAAATACTTTTTGTTTAGCTCAGCAAAAAGTTTCGTAATATTTTTTTTAAAGCAGCAGGATCTAGTCTTATAAGTAACTACAACCGTACACGCTAAATAAGGTAATTGATTTCCTCTTAATGAATGCAAGACTTTTATTTTCTAATTATTTTAAAATTTGTAAACCTAGCAGATTTAGTCCAATTAATATAGGTTCACCAAAAGATATTCAATGTCTAGATCCACAGGAAACGTTGCAATCAATCATTTATGTCGCTCAAATCGATCAAAAGTCAACACAGAATTAATCTTCCAATCAATGTTTAACTGGCGACCTTGTATTGTTCGTTTTATTATAATCAACTCAACTTAAAGTGAACTTGACATTCAGTATTTATATTAGAATGCAAGCGTGCAGTTAACATAAACTTTTTTTTAACCAAATTTGACTCTGAAGTTTTAGTTTTAATACAAATGTCCCAAAAATTCTGTTTTCAAACACATGCAAAGAAAGTTTTTTTTACTTTACCCAACACGTTTGAATATGCGTTCAAACGAAACATTAGATTAAGATACGCGAGATAAAGATAACGATAAATGATAATTATCACTTCATATCCTGGAGTTATCCCACTAGATATTCCAAACTAGACATTAGACTTCAATAAGACGCCATGACAAAGAAAACTGCAACAAGGAACACGGCACAAAAATCAATTGTTATCGAAAGGCGATCATCGAACTCCGGACCTTGGTATTGAACGTGAACAAGGTTCGCTCTGCGCAGCGAGGAAATTGTTGCACGCAATTATAAACGTATTTACAAAGTATTTTATAATCGTTATTACATAAAGACTGGTTCGAAGTGGCGCAGGAGAAACCTGAAAGAATGTGGGGGAGGTATTTGCCCAGCACTAGCACATTTATGGCTTTTTTTGCAGATGGGAAATCAAATAACTTCACCCGGTCTGGGCGGAGTTGGGAGGTGAGTGTCAGACTTTTACTGGCTTAAATTCACCCATGATCCTTGTCCTTTATGTTCCGAGGCCGAGGTATCTCTTTCGCACAACCCGCAACCCCGGCAGGGATTTAAAAGGCCACTATATCATTTTTATTATTTCAAAATAAAAAACAGAAACTTACTATGAAAAGACTAAACCTTTTAACCTTAGACTTTATCGTATGACGATGTCTTTGTTTTTCCGAGTGTATGTAGACTTTTATTAGAAAAGAAGTCAACTTCAAGTTCTGGGAGCATAGATAAATGTTACTTTATAAAAAAAAAAAAATCATAAACAATAATTAATATAAACTCTAGTCTTTAACGCGGCTTCATTTAAGCGTGACCTCAGCTGTAATGTAACATTTCCGTAAGATATTACAAAATCGTTGCATTTATCATGAATGAGCATTAAATCAGGAAAAACTCACTTAATATGTAAATAAACGTAAATACTTGGTTTATGTGCCTCGTTCGCGACACGACTTGCGACAAGGATCACGCGCGTGTTGTACTTGTTTCCGTACCCTCGAAAGTTGCGTCGCAGTGAGTTCATGGCTTGCAATTTTTATAAATCGTATCATAGCGGATAGCGCGTGGTCGTGGTCATGCGTTTAGTTTACTCTACAACGCAACGTAATTTTATTTATCATTGTTTATACTTGCCTTGACCGTGACAGTAAATCATGTGGAATGCGTCTATAACGCAGTTATTATGGTTTTCTGCAGCTGCCGTCTCAAGTCTAATGCGATGATGGTCACAAAATGAAAAACGCGTGTTTTTTCATGATCATAGACTTATTTGAAATAGTTTTTTTTTGTATGAGAAAAGGTCATGCAATAAATAGGTTATCGACCTACGAGAAATGATTAAATTGTAAGAATTTAAAAAATAGTTAAGTATACGTAAACTAGCGAAATCGTGTATTTCCAAAAAGTTCCAACCAAGTTAGCAATAATTTTTTTTCATTCGCCCAAAAGAAATGTTTTATAAACGTTTTTTTTGTGAATTAAGTAGATTGCAATTTTATAGTTTTGTTTAATCATGTAGGTAATTCATTTTTTTTTGGATAGATATTGCTATTTCGAATATATTATGAATCCTTCCTTGAAAAATGCAATCCTATGGTGCAGTGGTTACGAAAAAAAAAAATACATTTAAGCCCCAATTTGGTCCCACGTACCGTTTGACTAATACTGCGAACCTGTTGCCCTAGACTAAACCCAGATCCGGAATCTAAACTAAGAATTTAACTGTTAAACTTTTTCAATGTAAGTATCTGGATTCCGGAACTGATTATAAATTCGCCCGGATCACTGACGCCTAGTACTTAGAACTGCGTTTCATAACACGCCCGTCATACTACAGTGCAGCTAACAATTTATTATGTGAATTGTCAGTCCATGTCACGAACTTGATATCTCCGGAGCAAGGCCAGTTCAGGCTGAAGATATACGCCAATTGTTTATGCCGTGATGTCAGCTATACAATTGTTGTTAATTTATGCACAAGATGATGCAGTTTGTATGAGAACTTGGTGTTGTTTCGTAAGAGGTTGATGCAGGTTGCATTATGTGACGGTAAGATGAAAAATGATGTGCTGGGTAGGATATCTTCAACATTTTTTTTTACTTAAGGAAATTTTCGAAAGGTTTTTGTAAATCACAATCTAGCGGACTACAATGGTCGCTTTATATAGCAGAACCATAAAAGCATAATAACAAGAATTACGTTACAAATTCGTAAAATAATCACAATGTGATAATTCATTATCAGCCTCCAGCAATAAGCTTCTAAAACATCTGCACCTGAAGGGAAGGTACCATTTTCCATTTTAAGGCATCGACAAACCAGCAACTATTGAGATGGAATATAAGAAGCATTAAGTTCTTCTAAATTCTCTATAATGCACGCAAAATTATTAATTAATACACATATTAATACTCACTGAGTTTGAAATTGAAAACGTCAAGCCTAGTCTTTACTAAACACAACAAGATGTCATTTTCGTGGGATAATAAGCGTGCTTAAGTGCAGATTGTAGATATAATTTGATACCCTTCTTGTATCGATAACAATCCAATAAATATTAAAAAAGAAAAACTTTTTAATAGTCTAAAGATGAAAATCATCATCGAAAAAGAAATCTGCCTCGGTACTCCACAGGCTGCGTGGCAGTCCCAACACTATCCTGCAATCGATAGCTGACCGGGCAGACAGCCCGCGAATGTGGGCGCTTACTAATCGCACTCGATCTCTTCTAGTTATAAAGTTCTAACGTAGGTTAAGTCATATTGTTACTAACACAATGGACCACATTGTAGTCTGAAAATAAATAAATAATAATATATTAAGCGAAGGGAAAGAGATACCGCGGACCCGGAATATAACGGGCAAAAGAAAGAACATATTATGTGGGTTTCAGTCAGTAAAAGTCTCAGTTCCCCTGCTTTAACCAGAGCGGGGGAAGTTATTTGGTAATATATATATTACCCATCCGCAAAAAAGGGGTAGAAGTTATGATTTTTTCGAATATTGAGTGTTTTTTAACTTCGTTGCAAGATTTCGTGCATAGAATCAAACCGACAAATCTAGTAGTAAGTTAGTACATTCAGAGTTATCCTCTTTCTAGGCCTTCGATATATTCTAATGTTTGTGAATTGTGCTAGTCACTCTCAAGAGAGGCCTTGAGTTACGGTTTCTTACACAATACTACCTATGTCGCATAATATCGATTACTGTACGAAATGCATTGGTGGTTTGTTTTGGTTTTGATGATAATTAAGAAACTGATTTGTTCATAAAATATTATAATTTTATTTTTTATTTTATGCTTTAATTTTATGCCTTTTTTTCTTGTGTGGATGTTTAATCATCGAATAACTTCCCCTCGTTCTGTGCGGAGCCGGGGGGGAGTGTCAGACTTTTTCCTGATTAAAACCCTACCATGTTGCTTTTTTTGCTATTTGTGTTTCGGGGCCGGTATCTCTTTCGAACAACTCACAACCCCGTAATTTTATGACTTGAGATTGCATAGACGAAAATTCATTTCATTTGAAACATCGTTAGTTACTAACTTTTCCCATTTCAATACCAATAAATAACGTTTGGAACGGGATATTCATCTTTTTTTTTAAGTACCGTACACAATGGGTAGTTATTAGTATTGTTTACAACCAAATCTATTCTTACAACAAAGCGAAAGGGATTACCAACGCTAAAATAGTGCACGCTGCAACTGAAATGTATCTGCAGTTATTTTGAGAATAAACGGACTTGTATATACTTTGCTTTATTATGTACCGAAATGATAATAAACTAAGAGCCGTTCACCCATTATATATGAAGTAGTTTCAAAGCAAAATTGATCATGTATAATTTAATATATATTATTTTGTATGGAGAACAGCAAGAAAAGTTTATTGTGGAACTAAAAAGACCAAGTGCTGAAAAAATACCGACACTGAAATCGAATACACAGAGAAAAATGCAAAATTTTGGAAGAAGCGTAAGATAAAAGACATGAGTTTTTTTTTGTGAAATTTATGTCTATAATTAAACTGGTTTTAGGTACTAATAGATATTGTTTAAAATCAGAATAAAAAAAATATTTTTAATGGATAGGTACAGGGTAGTAGGTATATTGCAATTCAATATAAAATTTTATTATGCCTTCAGCATAGTTATAACACTGACCTAGTTTTCCATTATTATGTTATTAATAGGTACTAGATGCGTATTAGATAAATTATCTTGAGACCACCAGCGGACAAGGTGAAACATCTGTAATAATAGAGGGAAATTGGTACGGATAATGTGTATGCCAATGTAAGAAGATAGATACTTTAAGTTCAATGTGATAAGATTCACTTTTGGAAAGAATTGATACCTAAATTCAATTGCATAGTGGGTAGGTTCAACTTGGGGAGAAAATTGTAGTGAAGACAAAAAAAAATGTACCTACCAAGATTTTGTACCTACAGTTTTGAAATTAAATCATTTAAGTAAAAGCTTTTCTAACGTATAAACTCACAATTTTAATTAGACGGTAGATGTAATTTTTAATTTCTTTTGTTTTGATATCTCTAATCGTTTAATTAATTATTCAAACAATAATATTAGAACCTATTGGTTAGATGCTTATCTCATTTTTAGATGAAGCGGACGTTTTGTGTTTTGTGTGCGGAAATAATTTTCATTCGTTTTCATAGACTCACCGTATATTTATCGATCCTTGCATTTTCTCGTTCAAAATGCCCCGTTTCTTTCAAATTCACAATATTTCTAGCACTTGTAACAGCCATATTGATAGATTTAATAATGTTTATGTTTCAAAAAAAAAAAAACAATAAGATCTGTAACTTTTCGCGCGCAAAAAACGGGTGCGTTCCGTCTCCCAGCGTTCCTCGCGCCGAGATTCCAAATTCGAATGGTTGCGAAACACGGCGCTTCTTTTATATAAAAGCTGTACGTATCGTTCTAGCTAGACATGAATGCGCCCCCGCGCTCTTGTCCCTTTCATTCTCTATTCATACTATGCAAGCGAACGTACTCTTGTCCTATATTAGTAATTGTTTCATCTAAACAAACCCAGCAGGCACAGGATCTGTCTGGATGTATTGAAATACGAGACTTTGAATTAATGGGATGTTATCTTAGACGTTCGTTTAATTATTTTATGTACCTATTTATTTTATGTCATGTCGCGTGTATTATTTTCGAACTGCGTTGCTCTTTCGTCTCGGCAAATTAATATTAAAACTACACAGCGTGGTTACGATGATACCCATCCTGCAGGTGAAATCACTCTTGAAAACGAACTTCTATAAGCGACATTTGATTGTAAAGCGACTTTAGCGCGAAGAAAATGCTTTGAAGTTAAAAACTACAATATGTAGATTAAATCTAATATATAAAATTCTCGTGTCACAGTTTTCGTTCCCATACTCCTCCGAAACGGCTGGACCGATTTAAACGAAATTTTGTGTACATATCGCCCATATCGGGTAGGTCTGAGAATCGGCCAACATCTATTTTTCATACCCCTAAGTGAGCAGCGGGTGAAACCGCTGGGCACAGCTAGTTTGCAATAAAAATCTGCAACATGTAAACAACATCAACAATGAAATTAATTCAATAAAAACCAGTTGTAAATGCAAAATTTTAATTGCTTCTAAATTAATGAGCAAATAATTTTCAGTAAGTCCGAGCAATTTTCTATAAGTCATTAAGACTTTTATTTGCAATCGATACAATTGAACATAAACAATTACTCATAGACAATGAATGTGTTTTGAAACAATAAATGTAGTTACTTAAATCAAAAACCAAGGATCCTTTAGGACCTAAATACCTGATTAAAAATAATCATTCCGTTGACTTATGGACTAAACATCATTGCATAATTTACATCGAGCTTGATTTAATGCAGTATTACACGCAAATGGTTTGTTTATTTGATTTTAAAAATGTTGATTGGATTTATCATGGTTTTTTGTTACAATAAAATTTTACAAGTTCCTTTATTAGGAAATTTAATAGGTCTAAGGGTCAAATTAAAATACAATAAAGCATCGCGGTGTTATTCCTCTTGCGGGTTATAAGGGGTGTTGTATTTATGTGTTGTATACCTACATTATGGTTATAAATCGGGCTTATTGCAACGAACTGGGCCCGAATGAAGTCTCCGGTTTGCTGTTGAAATATCCCAACTAGAAACACGTAATAAACTCGAGTAACTAGCAAGTATCTACAAAAAAATCTAAAATACAAGATTAGAATTTAAAATCGTCTCAATAAAAGAAGTCTTTTTATTGTTTATACGCAGATATTTTCTTCTTTGATAGAATAAGGGTTTTTAAGGCCTTTTTTTTCGGGCGTGAAACCATCAAATGACTTCCCGCGCTCTGGGTGGAGCGGGGGGGCATGTCAGACTTGTACTGACTAAAACCCACCCATGTTCCTTCTATTGCCCTTTACGTTCCGGGGCGGCGGTATCTCTTTCGAACAACCCGCAAACCCTCTGAGGTTAAAGTAAAAGGCCTGACTTACAATTTTCTAACGACACAACGGGATGTCAAAGTTGCTTGAAAGGAGGCCTGATTTCAAATTTTGAGTTATTACGGGCGTAGCTTGATTAGTACTGGTACCGACTAAAAATGATCTGGTTATTACTGGAAAGGTGTTTTGCTAAGAACTGTTAGTAGTCAACAACGAGAGACCAAAACAAGACTCACGTCTACTTTGTCAGTAACTGTGTAGTATATTTGCGACTTACAGTCTACTACTGCACACATATCAGTATTTTATTTGGAACTAGCTTTAGCCCGCGGCTTTGCTCGCGTTAAATTCGGGGCAACACATTTCCCCTTTCCTGATTTGCAGGTACCTGCTACCTGTAATTTTTGCCCTTGCGCCTTATTTATGGTAATAGCAAAGCTAAGTTTACCCATTTCTTCCCTCTTTCTCCCTCTTTTCTCAATTTAAAAAAAAACCATTGCTTTTAGCCTATGTCCGTCTCCAGAGTCCCAAATCTCTGTACCAAAATGTATCAAAATCGGTTAAGTCATTTAGGCGTGACGACGTAACAAACAAACAAACTCACTTTCGATTTTATAATATTAGTAAAGATGCTTGCTGTCTACCCTCCAAGACTATAATGCCATATCTCAAAAATAAAAATAATACTGGATAGCGGCTTAGGGTAAGACACCTTTTACTCGGTACGTAGCGGATGGTATCTTTTAGCTATACTAACTGTGTGAAAAAAAAGTAAATTTTAATTTAAAATAAAAACGATCTATTGTACTTTTGTTAAGGTTCATCTATTGATTGTTTTCTGGATTGATGAAAAGTTTCTCCGAATACTTTTGGCTAAGATCTATTATTTCCAGTCTTTTCTTTTTTATTTTAACCCCATGAAATATTTCTGTCATGGAAATAAAAAGGCTTTTGAATTTGAAATTTGAACCCATCCGGCTAACCTAGACAAGCACCTTAATCTTAAGAGAGATCCGAGCTGCTGCTATTATTTCGCCACGGGCTCCTCACACAAATCGATACAAATTAGGAAAATACATTGCAATACGTGTTTACTTCATGCATTATTCAATTGTTAACAAATCGCTAACACTGCTAATGGGCACGCGAAGGCATTCAGTTTGTTTTGTTTTCAATGAGGAGCCAACACGGAAAAGACAAAGGTATACTAAAGGCAGCATCGTACTAATTATGTTATTAGATATATTACGTAACTATACATATGTCTAAACTGTATTACCCATTACTGTGGGAAACTGGAGATTATACGTGTTTTGAAAGAACATACTCATACTCCGCGCCAAAATGGAAAACAGTTGTGCCAATCTAACAACTACAAAAAAAACAAAAATTTTAATTTGGAACCATAACATATCATCCATTCCCGATACTTTTTTGACTGAATGTACAAATAGTTTAAGATTATAATTTTAGTTCATATTTCACCAATACATGACTCACTTTCTGCGCCATTCTATAATCTTTTTTTTTTTTTAATAAATTGACCATTAAAACAACCTGACTACTCGAACGTCTTTGAAAACCAGCTTGTACTGTACTGGCAATGGTTTGATCAATGTTATCAGACCTCTACAGTACTGAGTTGTGGTGGGTCTAATAGGCAATCGCTAAATGTAAAATACCATTCATATTGCTCAACTAGCTGGCGCACGCGGCTTCGCCCGCGTGATATCGAAAAGAAAGTATCATACGTGTTATTTCAAACCATAATCTACCTCTGTGGCAAATTTCATCAAGATCCGATCAGCCGTTTTGACGTGAAAGAGTTACAAACATCCATACATACATCCTCACAAACATTCATAATATTCACACGCATTCATAATATTAGCAGAATATTCAGCTACACCTGGTTAGACTGGAAGCTGACCCCAACATAGTTACGAAAAGGCAGGCTACATGATAGTTTAATGTTGGTAATCGTAATTTAAAACGTTATTTCAAAGGAAGAGAAATGTATAGTCTCGTGTATCGTAAAACTGTTACACGTAGCGTAGCGCAACGTAGGCCCACGACGTAGCGTATCGTAGCGCAACGTAGGACCGCGTAGCGTATCTTGCACAACATAGGCCCACGTAGCGTATCGTAGACCCGTAGGAATCGTAAGTTCGTATATCGTAGCGTGGGCTACCCTACGATATGTGAGTTCGTAGGAGCAATCACAAGGAATAAAACAAGAAGTATTTATTTACTTGCAAGTATTTTTTTAGAACGAAGAAGAACGAAAAACCTGACTAGCTACATATTAGTGACGCTAGAAACGAGTAACATGATTTAAAATTAAACAAAGAAAATAAATCATGAAATCAATATTATTATTGTAACAAATTGCTGGCTTGTTTATAAGTAACTCGTTTTGTAGTAATGCGATAAGAGAACACAAAAATCATTACATTTAAACACGCGTGCATTATGTTACAGCTTACTGCTATGCTAATTAGAACTACTTATTATCTAGTTTTTGCTCCACGGTCTTGACAAAAATGCGACAATTTCAGTTTATTTTTTTGTCGTGATAATTGTGACAATCATCTTCTAAACATGATATAATTATAAAACAGTTCCGTGACTAAGGCTGCTTGTCCACTAAAGCGAAGAAGAGAAGAGAGAAGCGGAGCTATGCAAATGGGAAACGCTGTAGAATTTATTAAGGCTCACTTTTTCCGTGACGTCTTTTCTCAGCGGTATGTCGACTTCGCAGCCCCGCAATATAAACCCACTAAAATATATTTTGTTCACCAAGCCTTTTTAAAAAAACAAGCTTTATCAATTTATGTAACTTTCAAATACTTTTCCGAGTCACGATTTCATAGATATACACGTTTGAAATCGTAAGTTAGTGTTACCTTCGTAGCAGAGGGGCCTGCCAGGGCCTCCGCCTGCCGGGGTTGCGGGTTGTTCGAAAGAGATATCGCGGCCCCGGCACGTAAAGGGCAATAGAAGGAACATGGGTGGGTTTTAGTCAGTACAAGTCTGACACTCCCCCCGCTGCGCCTAGAGCGGGAGAAGTTATTTGATGATTTCCCACCCCCCAAAAAAAAGTGTGACCTTCGTGTTTTTTTCTATAGAGCCTTATAATTTATATAAGGGACGTTTTGCATTTCACACAGCGCATTACATTTTTGTTTAATTTTATTTAAATAATTTATCATGGTATTCTTCTTTATATTTCTGAAATAATTCTACATTTAAATTTAATTTTTATGTATTGTAATATTTGTAATTACAAAATAATGTAAGTAGGTTTACTGAAACAGGACAATACGTAACAAAGATTGTGCGAAAAGTAATTTTATTTATTAGCTTGTGCAGTGTACTTGATTTAATGAGACAAATAAAAGTAATTAACTAGTTACAAAGCACGTCATCAATACGTCATCTTAGTAAGTATTAGGTACACGCTAATTTCGCATAAAAATACCTTCGTCAAATCGCGATTCTATTAATTGAATGTACAAGAAACCGTGTGATGCGTGTCGTCTGAACGCAGTCGTAAGGTTAAATTACATTGAATAGACCGATTTTGAACGCGCCGAGAGCGGGTGCAAGGCAGGCACAAAGCGTGATCTGCTTGGGCAATCTGAACACGGCCTAAATATTTGTGTTTGGACTGGAAGTTGGGGTGGATTTACATTAGTGTCCGACAAAGGTTCGGTTTCAGCCAGTTTCGGCTTTAGATTTGGTTTCAGCCTAAAAAAGGACACTAATTTACATCAAACTCGCCACTTACCTAACAAATGTAAAATCAGCCTTTGGTTACCTAAGGAAAACCAAGTAAATACCGAACAGGAATAACTCACTAGCAATGTAGATTTTATGCCCAGTTATTGTAATAGGCTATGCATTACATGGGACTTCAAACAAAGCTGGCGGATTATGGTTACCTATTAGATACACCTCTTTTTTTGCGGATTGAAAATCATCAAATAACTTCCCCCGCTCTGGGTGGAGCAAGGGGGAGTGTCAGATTTGTACTGACTAAAACCCACCCATGTTCCTTCTATTGGCCTTTATGTTCCGGGGCCGCGGTATCTCTTTCAAACAACCCGCAACCCCGGCAGGCGGTGGCCCTGGCAGGCCCGTCTGCGCGCTTGGAACACTAACGCGCCGTCGACACGGCCTGTCGTCAATAAACGGACGGACGGTGAACTACACGGCCCATTGCTCACCGTCCACAGGACCCCATCTTCGGTGGCCGGGAGTCGTCTCGCGGCGCCCGACGCCCGTGGCGTCTCCCGCTACGGTTGGGTTGGTTTGAGGTTTGCTCCCACAAACGCTCGGCCACTTCCTTCACTAGCATGACTGATTCGCAGAAGGAGGTGACCGCTTTAGATACACTTCTGCCTAACGATTGGGGGGTAACAGGCGTCATGTTATGTTACAGGCTTTCATTAACTTGCCTAAAACAAAACTCCAATTATATTTTTTGTTAAACTTGTGCTTGTTCTACCGATAAACTATTTGTTTTTATTATTTACTAGCTTTCGCCCGCGGCTTCGCCCGCGTTAAATTTGGGGTAACACAGTTCCCCTTGCGCCTTATTGATTTGTAATAGCAACGCTAAGTTTTACCTTCTCTTCCCTCTTTCTTCCTCACATCCCACTTTTTTCAAAAAAATATTAGCCTATGTCCGTCTCCTGGTTCCCAACTATCTCTGTACCAAAATTCATCCAAATCGGTTCAGCCATTAAAGCGTGAAGAGGTAACAAACAAACAAACAAACAAACAAACAAACAAACAAACTCACTTTCGCTTTTATAATATTAGTAAGGATTTATAGAAGGAGCTTTGAACGTTATGTGACATGCCGAAAGATATTGCACAAAATTTTAGCATTGTTAAAACCGCAGCGAGCATTAATTAAAAAAAGGTATATAAGTGGGTTATTTCTGTGATATACCCAACTTCCTAGTCAGTAGACAAATTAATGTTAACGACCAATCTATATAGAATACTTTTTTTAAACGTTGTCTCACACTAAGTATTTCTCGTGTATTTTGGGTGCGTTTACAAACTTTTAAACTTACATACAAACATCAGCCATACCCAAAACAACAATTTGTAGGCCATACAAATATTTGTTCCGTGCGAGAATCGATCCCGCGACACGCAGCGCAGCAGTCAAGCGCTCAGCCACTGCGCCAACCGTGCCGTCAAAACATTTGGTGCTGTAACACTTAATCGTAGGAATGCAATACAAAATACTCTATTGCACACCAAAACTGAAAAAAAAGCAGTTGTTAGAATACCTAAGTACAGAAACACAACCATTCAGCCACCGATGCATCCTAATTTCAGTCAATAAATAAAAAGTAATCGCTTCACATCAGAGAAGTTGCGGCCGTTGCCTAATTAACATAAAAAATAAATAATAAAACCATATATTTAACCAAATAAATATATGATTTTCATTTATTTTCGGAGATTATAAAATAATAAAAAAATTTTTACTTCTTTTCAAAAAATGAATTTCACCAATAAAACTGAACGCAATTAGCACATCGTGTCTAGGGTCACAAATATCTCTGTGCCAAAATGCATCAACATCGGTTGGGCCATTTAGGCGTGAAGACGTAACAAACAAACAAACTCACTTTCGCTTGTGTAATATTATAGTAAGGATTGATTTGCTTTGTTTCTTTTTATCTTATGTATCAGAATAGTAGTAGTATTTTTATCTCATATATCAGAAACTTTTGATTACTTCTGCGGTAAGCCGCATAAAGTTTCCTTAACTATGAATTCTCGCTACAATAAAATTACCAACGGCTATTTATATTGTGGAACAATACAACTGTACAAAAAATAATACTAAAATATTCAGATAATAACTAAATTGAAATGACGTATGTCACTTCCTGAGGTAGTCGTAAATTGGTAATTACTAATGGGAAAAATACGATGGTCGAGAACACTGTCATATAAGAGATACATAATTAGCAATAACTATAATTTAATAAAAAAAAAATGAGCATTAATTCCTATCATCATTACAAGAATGTAACAATCGCTAAATTGCTGAACGAATTCCCAAAAGATAAAGTCGATGAACTTGTTCCGTAGAATTGTTTGATTCTTTAAACTTACTTTGACAGCAAAAAATTATGTTCAATATGAATGTTCAGATGCCACATTTCCTACCCTATTTTGACTAAAAAGAGGGTGTTATAAGTTTTTTTTCAAATTAAGAGTTCAAACTGATCGGTGCGCTACCATTGTCGATGTGGCTGAGTTTTGAACGAAGCTAAAATACTACTAACGTCACTAACAAGAGGAATATTATTGGCTGCTCGGCTCCTTAATGTCGTACCGTAACGTTGTTTGTCTATTAATTTTGTAAAGAAGTTTATGCAAAGGTTCAAGTTAAACAAGTCAAAGAATCATCGCAATCTTCCATACAAACTTTGCCCTCTATGGATTGAATTTTGCAAAATCCCGCCCCAGTGAGCTCCCATAGCTACGATCCAAAAGGATCCCCCATGCAAAATTTGAGAGTCCTTACACATGTATGAATTTTCCCCTTATATTTATGTAGGTAGATATATGTATTTATATACATATAAATGATGAGATGATAATTATTATGATCGAGAACGATCCTTTTTGCACCAGTCTTAATTGAGAAGGTCAAAACAGAAGCATTAAAGCACACTACACTGTTTGAGAGAGAACCAACTAGAATCGGACTCAATTATTATTTTTGCAAAGTCACAAAAGTGATGACTGGTCTCTTAATGGTGCGAATCGATTGGTCACCATCTTGGACCAACAAAAACGACTTAATTTAGGCGTAGAACAAAAGAGAATACTTGGCGACTGATGTGGTTAAAATGTTTTAAATAATAAAGAAGCGTACGCATAATTGTAAAATAAATTCGTTTTCTAATCATAAATACATTGTTTGCCAGGAATTATTATATGTCTTTTATTGTTATTTCAAACTATTAAAATACCAATTAACATAAACATACTGTTACAAATTGGTTTTATAATGCTATTACTTACTTTACGTCAATTAAGTTTAAAAAATAGCATTCTGTTAGTATTGTATTGTTAATTTTACACCTCTTAGAACCCAGTTTTAGGAAACATCTCATCCGGCATCCCATTATGAATACTGGTAGTTTGAGTTTAGGCACTATGTCATGCCGTGATCGATGATCGTGATCGATGTCGATGACGCGTTTGTGTTCCACGCGCGCCTAAAAGAGATGTCAGCAAAGTAGATGCCCTGCCAGGGCTACTGACTGGTTTAACATTAATTAAGCCTTTCCTTAAAGCAGAGAAGCCTGCCAGGGCCACTGCCTGCCGGGATTGCGGGTTGTTTGAAAGAGATACCGCAGCCCCGGAACACAAAGGAAAAAAGAAGAAACATGGTTGGGTTTAGTCAGCAAAAGTCTGATACTCCCTCCCTCCTCTCGCTCCTGTAAACTGCCCGCTGATTGTAAACTGGGTCGTCTCAAAAGGCTATTGTTTATAAACTCCTTGATTGAAATTCATCCATGCGCAAGAGCCACATATAAAACACAAAACGTCAATTTATTTCTCTTTCACAAACTACCAACATCCGTTGATTACTCGTCTCTATCTGTTATGTTCGTGTCACTATATATCTATTTGAAAGCTCTTTCATCACGTTGAAAGCGCTCGACCTCCCCTTTTCGCCTCACTCCAACCCCAATTCCAAGAGTTGCGAAGAACGCATTTGAAATGGAGGAGTTAAATTTTGTATGATTCTGTGTATTTTTGTTACTCCTTAACGCTCAAACTACCTTAAATCCTGGATTAGAATTTTTATCCCGATGTACGCGGTTGAAACAGCTAGGCGAAGGTAGTTCTTTAAATTTTTAAATTCATAGCTTTCGCCCGCGACTCCATCCGCGGGCTATAGTTACTTTGGGCTAACGCTAACTTTAAACAACGTGATGATCGAAAAAAACTTTCTCTTCCCCTTTCTTCCCTCTTTCCCACTTTTTTTTATATTAACCTATCTCCGTCTACAGGGTCCCAACTATCTCTGTACCAAAATTCATCAAAATCGGTTTAGCCATTTAGGCGTGAAGACGTAACAAACAAACAAACTCCATTTCGCTTTTATAATATTACTAGCTTTTGCCCGCGGCTTCGCTCGCGTTAAATTCGGGGTAACAAAGTTCCCCTTGCGCCTTATTGGTTTGTAATAGCAACGCTAAGATTTCCCTTTTCTTCCCTCTTTCTCCCTCACATCCCACTTTTTTCAAAAAAAATATTAGCCTATGTCCGTCTCCTGGTTCCCAACTATCTCTGTAACAAAATTCATAAAAATCGGTTTGGCCATTTAGGCGTGAAGACGTAACAAACAAATAAACAAACTAACTCAATTTCGCTTTTATAATATTAGTAAGGGTTTTAGATGTTATAGTCTCGGTTTTGTAGTGGTCGTAGTGGGACTGAGGAGCATTAGATACTGCGTTCGATTCCCATATCGAGCAGTGAATTTGGATTTGGGCCGGATTGATAACAATAAACTTGTCCCTGTCGTTTTAAATGGGAGTTGAACTGGCGACATGTTACTGCCATCAGGTATACCTCTGTCTGCCCCTTTGGAAATTACAGGCGTGATCTTATCTTGTGTAATTACTTAAATGAGCGCATCCATTGGGATAGACTGAAATGAATGAACTGGAATAGTTTGTCCTAACTGAAAACACGCAGTTTGGTTGGGTAGATGCCGAAAGCCTCGAATCGGGTGCAGTGAGTAAACTTGTGACTATGTTTGGAATGCGAGAGAATGCTTGATAGACAATGAAGAGGTAATAAACAAACTTACTTTCGCTTTTATAATATTAGTAAGGATGATGGCCATGTTGGTTGATTATTGTTTGATGTATTCTGCTCTGACTTTGATAAAAAAATACACTATAAAATATTTAAAATAAAATAGGGCCAATTTTTTTTCTCTTTATTCATATAATTGAATTACAAAAAAAAAGCGTATTACAGCTCCAGTAAAGGAGCGTTAACGATTGACATTTCACCAGACACTTTCTGGGTGGTCACTCCCCATCAACCTCGGTGTCTGACAAACTGACTAATCAAATCGCAATCACACCAACATTAACAAGCAATAATATTATTTTCTATATGCCTCAGTTCTTGGAACAGAACACCTTGGTGACATGTCATGCATTGTGCTACCGGAAGACGGAAAGACTTAAACGTCAATTTAAAATTTATGCCTCATCTAATCTAGAGCATGCAGACATAAGCCATATAAAGATCGCTTTAATCATTTGTTTTTAACCGGCTTAAAAAAAGAAGGAGGTTTAATGTTGTGGAGGTGTATGTTCACCGATTACTCCGCAAATTGAGGACCGATTTTAAAATTCTTTTTTGTTCTAAATTGTATACTTCCGAGGAAGTTTATGAGTCCGTCGATAATACATATTTTTTCTTTTGTCTATATGGGTGATCTGCTAGTCTTTTAGTGACAATAATCAATACTCGTAAAAAAAAAACATATGTTCTAATTATCTAAAAAAAAAAAAACAGAAATAAAAACATTTTTGGAAAAAAAACCGGCATCCAAAAAAGTGGAAAATAACTTTGCTTTCGAAAGTGGGTGACAAAAAACTCAATGAAACAAACAAAAGATACCGACTTCTGGAAGTTTTATTTTCCACTTTTTAATAAAAAAAAAAATTGTTTTTTTTTCTTATCTGTAAAGTTATGAACAGGCATTAGTAACAGTAACACTGTCCATGCCACCATAAACTTCCGCGGTATAGGAATTAATAGGAAATCTATAATGTCTCATTAACTATTGTTGCTTGTAATCGTACAAGGTTTTATCGGGTTATAACTTGATAGAAAAGAACTAGTATCTTTTATGTTCTTAATACGAGTATGTAATTAAACAGTGCCCACGTGTTCCTTTAATCGTTATTGATCATATGTCACGCTAGAGTTATGATTTTTTTGATGGGTTGTCGATTCCGACTCCTCGATAAAATGATAGAAGACCTTCAGGATGGTAGTTTTTTTTTGGGTGGGAAATCATCAAACAAATTCCGCGCCTTTACGTTCCGGGGCCGCGGAATGTCTTTCAAACAACCCGCAACCCCGGCAGCGGCTTGGATAGGCTTGATACAGTATTTGGGTATCAGGTTTTGAGGCTTATGTCTACGGTGGGCCAAGCTAGAGCTTTTAGCGCGACTAGTGGCTGTATTGATAGACTTGAAACTCAGCAGATGGTCCTGTCAGGTCCACCGCCTGCCGAGGTTGCGGGTTGTTTGAAAAGCATATCATAGATAAAGGGCAAAAGAAGGAACATGGGTGGGTTGAAGTAAGTAAAGGTTTGACATTCCCCCCTGCTTCGCCCAAAGCGGGAGAAATTATTTGATGATTTCCCATTCCCAAAAAAAAAACCGGCCAAGAGCGTGTCGGGCCACGCTCAGTGTAGGGTTCCGTAGTTTCCCGTCCGTCACAATAAGTGATCCCAGTTATGAGGCCAACCGAACAATTCGGTAATACCCGATCCAATGTAATAAGTACCTACAGCATATTAGGGTTACTAATTAATACAAAGACGTGCAATTTCGGTGGTAATTTTGGATTGCGAGAACCGATTTCAATAATTCTTTTTTAGTTTGAAAAAAGATACGTTCAGAATAATAAAATATGTAAACAAAATTACAAAAAATGCTTGCATATACGATTGTACTACAAACTTAGCCCAGAAATTATTTTGTACAACTTTTTGTCTTTTTTGTACAAAAACTGTTGTGTCAATCAAGTTCAAAATAATTTTCATAGAAAGTCCTTATAAAGTTCTACTTTTCCGATTTTTTTCATATTTTTTAGACTTATGGTTCAAAAGTTAGAGGGGGGGGGACACATTGTTTTTTACTTTTGGAGCGATTATTTCCGAAATGATTGACATTATCAAAAAATGATTTTAGTAAACCCCTATTCATTTTTAAATACCTTTCCAACAATATATCACACGTTAGGGTTGAAATTAAAAAAAAAACACTTCCCACTTTACATATAGGGTGGCTACCCTAATAAACCATTTTTTTCAAATTTTTATTTTACCACTTTGTCGGCGTGATTGATATAGATATTGGTACCAAATTTCAGCTTTCTAGTGCTAACGGTCACAGAGATTAAGCGAGGACGGACGGACGGACGGACGGACGGACGGACAGACAGACATGGCGAAACTATAAGGGTTCCTAGTTGACTACGGAACCCTAAAAAAAAGAAAATATACCGCACAAAATCTTATATTCGTACATCCCAGTATGTTTCTCATTTACATTCCGTGTTTCACGTGGCTTGCATCGCTGAGCAGTGAAAACATCCCCCTGTGCCGCTTGCATAGCTTTAGGGATCCCCAGGGATGTTGAAGTTTTTTTTGTTATGATTCAGTTTTATATCATAACTAGCTGGCGCCAGAGGCTTCGCCCAAATGATGTCGAAAAAAAAATCTTATGTGATACTCCAGACTATAATTTACCTCTGTGCCAAATTTCATCAAGATCCTTTCAGTTGTTTTGACGTGAAAGAGTAACAAACATCCATACATCCATGCATCCTCACAAATGTAGTAGGAAGGATTTTAGTGTCAAAACTAAGCTAACTGACTCGTTGGTCTAGCGGTCGGAAACGTGTCTGCTAAACAGAAGGTCCTTGTTTTCGGGTGGGTAATTATCAAATAACTTCCCGCGGTCTGGGCGGAGCGGGGGGCATGTCAGACTTGTACTGACTAAAACCCACCCATGTTCCTTCTATTGCCCTTTACGTTCCGGGGCCGCGGTATCTCTTTCGAACAACCCGCAACCCCGGCAGGAACAGAAGGTCCTGGGTAATTTCTGGGTCGGGCAAATGGTTATTGGATTTTTAGACCATGAATTTCTGAATGCCAGCCACGGACTCTGTTTTAAGTCTAGGCGTTGTACTTACTATAGAGA
Source organism: Ochropleura leucogaster (assembly GCA_958449745.1). Classification (NCBI taxonomy): domain Eukaryota; kingdom Metazoa; phylum Arthropoda; class Insecta; order Lepidoptera; family Noctuidae; genus Ochropleura; species Ochropleura leucogaster. Next base: position 6,584,107 of record OY288212.1, read on the forward strand.
AAAATATTCCTTCCATTTTTTTTAAACTGGAAGTCATCAAACAACTTCTCACACGGAAGGGAATTTTACAGACTGACAAAGAAGGAACATTTTTCTTCTTATGCCCTTTGTGTTTCAGGGCCGCGGTACCTCTTTCAAACAACTCGCATTCCGGGCAGGAAACCTCTTTCCTAACAGCTTATTACTTGATAACTAACACAAAAGTAAGTAATTAGATAATTCATTAAGCACCAAGTTTTTTTTCCGCTGATCACTCTGTAGGTCTTATTTTCTGTAAACAACTTAATAAGCCCCATACGCAATCCTTACTAATATTATAAAAGCGAAAGTGAGTTTGTTTATTTGTATGTTTGTTACGTCTTCACGCCTAAATGGCTAAACCGAATTTGAAGAATTTTGGTACAGAGGTAGTTGAGACCCTGGAGACGGACATAGGCATTTTTGAAGTACCCAATAAGGGAGAAAGAGGGAAGATAAGGGAAACTTTGCTTTGCTTTTACAATAAATAAGCCGCAAGGGCAAAAACTACAGGTAGCAGGTACCTGCAAATCAGGAAAAGGAAACTGTATTACCCCGAATTCGACGCGAGCGAAGCCGCGGGCAAAAGCTAGTCCTTCTATAATAAACTTGATTTTAAAGTACGGAACCCAGTGTGCCAGTTGAACTTATAGATTTTTTTTACGGCTTAATGAACATGCAGCAGAGTGATGAAAGCGCTCTCGTTATATCATGCAACACTGAGGAATGAGCTCCGTCGACATTTTTATTATTAAAACCACGACATTCACCTAGTTTAGTAGGGTATGTTATGTCATTTTTTAAGTTATCTTATACAATAAGGTTTTTAATGTTTTGAATATTTTTTTTGGGAAAAATAAAAATGTCGGTAAAGACAGGCAATAGGTTCTATCCTTACTTCCTTACGAATATTATAAAAGCGAAAATGAGTTTGTTTGTTTGTTACGTCTTCACGCCTAAATGGCCAAACTGATAAATTTTAGTATTATGTATGTATAGTTGGGACCCTGGAGACGGACACAGGCAATTTTTTTTTTAAAGTGCGAAATGAGGGAGAAAGAGGCAAGAAAAGAGTTTTTCCTTTTCTTTGTGCTCCAAATTTGATTTTACCTTTTCGAGCATTTTAAAAGTCCAATCATCCCTTCAGAGTTTATTATCACGCCTCTAATCTATAAGAACCTTCTGGAAACTCCGTAATCAGGCTGGCTCTCCACGGTACAAAAATTAAAGAGAAATGGTACTACAGAATAGTTTTTCATACAATTAAACTACCAAATGAATCCTACAACTGAAATAAAAAAAATATATCAAATAAACTAACGGTAGCTTGTTTTAAACTGTTATCAAAATAGAACACCACTTATTTATTTTATCACTCGCATCTGGAAATAAAATTCAAAGAACTAGTTTGGCAAAGGTTTTTGGGTGTTTCGTCGTTTCGCACCACGAGTGGTTCGGACCGCGGTGTGAAACGCAGAAGAGCTCTTAAGAATGGGCTGTTTCGCACCGCGGCGGTCCTTAGAGCGCCGAGCGGTGTGAATCGACCAATAGCTCTTAGGAATGGGGCGATTGAAACCACTATGTTTAGGTACAAGCTAATTTCAAAGTTTGTATGCACAGTCGAGTAGAAAAGGGTTTCATGAAAATAAAACAGTTACGACTTGATATTTTGTAATCATATTTCAAAATCACAATCGCATACTAAAACTTAGTAAAAGTGGTTGAATTAAAATCACAGTAGGTATGATTAGTAATTGAGAACTAGTTTAAATCACAGTTGAAACATTAATCCTATACATATTCAAGTTACATTAAACTCTTAATTTTGAAACAATAGTAAAAATTTAAATAAAAATATTTAAAATCAACAGAATATAAAAATTTACTTTAATTATTTTTAAACTGAAATGCTAAACTCTCAATTTTTCCAAACAATGACCGACAGTAATCTCACAAGTCAATAACTCTTGTATGATGCTCTGTATTCTTTGATTCATTTCAATGGTTTCTGCTTTCCTTTTTGAAATTTGGATGTCACCAGTTCTTGCTAATATACCACAATAATATTTGGCATCATTTTGTATTCCTTGAAGAAACTGTGTAATATTGGGTTTTTCTGTAATGGTCTTTTTTATCCTTGCATCCCAAGACTCCACCATGTTGTTGTTTCTGTCGCTTTCATTGTAAGTGTTCCATGTGTTTGAAGGCACATCATGTTCCAGCCATGTTTAGACAAAATAGTCATTGAACTGTGTGACTTTGTTACTCTTTGGACTTTCTGCCATTACATATAGCCAGCCATCTTCCAACAAGTCCGGCGGTAAATGTAACAATGCCATGCACAATTTCACATGGTTAGCGCCCAGTTTTGATTTCACTAATCCCAATTGCTTAACTTTACGCCATAAACTGCGAATATAGTGAAAATAGCATCCGACTATTTTGAAGAGAAAAAATAAGAGTTGTAAATAGGTACCAAAAGTACGTAGAGTTTATAAATATTATTTCCGCTATTTTATTTTGTGCCTGGCTGTACTTTAAGCATTATTACTGAGAAAACTTTTTGTTCCATTTGCGGTTCGAATAAACCCATTCAAATTCTTCTATGGTCGATTCACACCGCGGTCCGAAACAGCCTATTCCTAAGAGCTCTTCGGCGTTTCACACCGCGGTCCGAACCACTCGTGGTGCGAAACGACGAAACACCCAGGTTTTTGAGGTAGGTAGTGAGTTGGCGACATTGGCTTGGTTCGTTAACATGACGGTGCTCCTATTACTCTACATCGTGTAGAAAATGCTGAAAATGTAAAATATATCCAGTAGTTTAAACATAAGACTATATCTTAAGTCTTGCGGCTAAACTACTGGCTATATTTTATTGGTTTTTTGCATGCATACTGAGAATGCCATGAAGTGTTTCCAGTTTAATTTATTGTTGTACTAGCTTTTGCCCGCGGCTTCGCTCTCGTTAATTTCGGGGTAACACAGTTCCCCTTTCCTGATTTGCAGGTATGGTAGCCTATGTCCGTCTCCAGGGTCCCAACTATCTCTCTGTATCAAAATTCATCAAAATCGGTTTAGCCATTTAGGCGTGAAAACGTTTTAGACAAACAAATTCACTTTCGCTTTTATAATATTAGTAAGGATTGTCGGCGTCACCCTGTATTACTTTTGGTCCAGGAGCGTCTAATATTTATTTTCACCGATATGCAAACATAGCACGGATAAATGTTTCACTACTCCTTGCCAATCTTTGCTTCCGGTCTTAGAATTCTCTCGGTGAGATTATTGGGCGTCGTGTAATTTGCATTAAAAATTACATCACGACCACCTCACACGCCAAGTGTTCGTGTAAGTGACACACCTCACGTATCAAATACAGCAGTCACTACCGACCGTGACCTCGTCTGATGGTAATTGATAGCGGTTATCATTGCAATCTCTTAATCACCAGAGGAAGTCGATTCTTAACTGTCAGAATGTTTGCAAATTAGACAAACAAATGAATGAGTAATTCTTATCACACCGAGGAGACTTTAGACCACAGAGCAACATTGCATGCTTTGTTTAGAGAAGGCAGTACTTTTGAAGTTCGGGGTGCAAAACACGTGTTGAGCTGTAAAGAAAACTTGTTTTAGCGGAGATCCATAGATGGCTGGAATGTAAACTAAGGTGCTGCCTCATTGAAGGAGGAGGCCGGGCGTTTGGGGGAGAGAACCTTAAATCAACCCAGCCGCCGCGGGAGACGCCCCGAGCGCCGGGCGCCGCGAGACGACTCCCAGCCACCGTAGATGCGGGGCTGTGGACGGTGAGCAATGGGTAGCTCACTGTCCGTTCGTCGATTGACGACAGGCCGTGTCGACGGCGCGTTCGTGTTTCACGCGCGCTTCAAAGAGATGTCAGCAAAGCAGAGGGGCTTGCCAGAGCCTCCGCCTGCCGGGGTTGCGGGTTGTTCGAAAAAGATACCGCGGCCCCGGAACGTAAAAGGCGACAGAAGGAACATGGGTGGGTTTTAGTCAGTACAAGTCTGACATGCCCCCGAGCTCCGCCAAGAGCAGGGGAAGTCGCTGGATGATTTCCCACCCGAAAAAAAAGGTGCTGCCTGATCCGTAAAGCGGCGGAGTTTGATCGACGCTACCGAATATGTCAAACTAGTCGTCTGGGGGCGTCTTCTCTTCTGCATCTAAGCTCTATATCCACGACAGACATGACTGTGGCATTTCTAGTGACTTTGACCTTGGAATGCTTAGCGCGCTTTTGTTTCCGGCAAGGGTTTAATTGGTTTTCTTAATTACTGATAACAGTAAAGATGGAAGATAGATATGCAGATTTTCAGTTTTAATTGATATTTAACAGGAAGAAATAAAGTAACGAGGGATGGAGCAAACGGGTTTTTTTTTGGGATAGGTAATCATCAAATGATTTCTTCTATTGTGAGCGGGAGCGGAATCCCGAGTCTCAGACTTGTTCTGACTAAACCCATCCATTTTGTTTTTTCTGTTCCAGGACCGCGTGAGGAGCTCGTGGCTAAAAAATAGCAGGCGCTCGGGTCGATCTTTAGGTTAAGCCGCGCTTGCCTAGGTTGGTCTGTGGATGGGTGACCACCTGTTACATATCGAGTTTCCTCCGAGCCTCGGAAGGCACATTAAGCAATTAGTCCCGGCTGTCATTTGTTGAACTTTCACAGTCATTACTGGCACGACATGTTGTCAGACTTTCGGAACACTGACTTAGTGTTCCGAAAGTCTGACAACCAGTCTTCCCAAGGGGTATCGCATTACCCAGTACTAACTGGGTTGTGGAGGTCTGATAGGCAGTCGCTCCATGTAAAATACTGATATTCAGCTGCATCCGGGTGGTTCGGACTGGAAGCCGACCCCAACATAGTTGGGAAAAGACTAGGCAGATGATGATGTGTTCCAGGACGGCGGTACCTCTTTTCAACTAATACCGGCCGAATCAGATCTTGGAGTAGAGACCGAGTGGAGACGCCCCAGCGATGTGGTACCGACAGCCGACATGCGCGATGCGAGAAGCGATGGACAAGGTGTCGTCTCGTAGTAGATTGCTATTTGATTGCGGTGTAGATAAACTTATCCAACATAACAAATCTCCCGTGTGGTAACTCATGCTAGAATTCGGACGTTTCTCAGAAGATCCAAGGATTATTTATGTTTTATTTTTATTGGTGTTCGTCCGGTAAAACCATAGAAATATAAATTGATGTTGTTGAGTTAGAACTTGTATGTGATCTTAGCAAGTATGTGTGCGGTGTCGCCCATCTAAATATAAAAGTGTTTTTTTGAAAATTAGTCGCAAATAAATCGGCATAGTGAGACCACGTGTTATTATCCAGACTCCCTACAAGCAAAAGTGAACCTTAAACCCATAATAGACGCATATAAGTGAAACTTATCAAATACCACGCTTTGCCTTTGGTAAGTGACTCTGCGATAAAAGCTATACAATCAGCAATCTGGTTGCAAGTTATGGACGATATTCATATACAACTGTTACATAATTTATAACATTTATTTTCACCATAGATAACGAAAAACATCTGAAAAGTATGCGTCGTAGCTAGATAGTGAATTTCCCACACAAATCAAAGGATGTGAGGGAGAAAGAGGGAAGAAAAGGGAAAACCTAACCTCAAATTTAACGGGAGCGAAGCCGCGGAGAAAAGCTAGTTTATAATAAAAAGAATCAAAGAAAAATATTTACATCAAATTAACTCGATCTACGCAATCACATTCTTAGACAAACTGTTTTTAATTGTTTTGTTGTGTTCAAACTCACGATCCCTGAATATCTGATGACATTTCTGGAACGTAAGTGACACGTCATGGGTATTATATGTATGGTCATGACGCTATTAATTTACCTACTTCAATTGGATTCAAATGTCATAAATTATCTTAAAAATTATTGTTAACTTGCCATTCTGTCTGTGTTAATTTTTTGGGAATTAAATTTACATAGCATGAAAAAATGTGAAAATCATTGTTAAAAACAACGTTCTATGGAAATCTATAATATAAAAATGAATCTCTGAATTTCTTGCTAAGCGCAAATCTCGAGAACAGTTGAAACTTTTCTGCTAATTCTTGTTTTGTTGTGTTGGTTCATGACAGAAGAGCGATAAAAAAAATAGGGTAGGTAGGGTAAGTAAGTAGAAAAAATGCACTTCAACGCATGCAGGGCACAGCTAGGTAGTTGAAAATCTACAAACTAACATAATTGCTAGAATTCATGTCATACCTATTAGGTTCAAGGTTCATTGGGAAAAATTGGTAGTTTCGGGTAGCTTGACCTGCGTCTGTACCTACAACAGATTCTAGACGTCTAAAGGTAAATTTTTAAACTGATTGTTAAGCAAAACTATTTCAAGATCAAACTACGTTTTAAATAAAAAGTGTAAAAAGTGACGTAGGTACTTTAGAAATAAAGTCGAAAATCTATCAAAGAAATCTGACAGATTGTAGTAGCTTGATGTGCAGGCGTCTGTACCTACTCAATGATAATTGTCTCTCTCATCGCATAAATTACGGTCATGAAATGGTGATAAAATATAAAATGTCAATAAAACACTTAAATTAAATTTAATTAAAATGATGCTAACTCTAGATAACTAGTTCGATGATTTATCTATTTGCTGCAATAACATTTAATACCTATTATCTAGATGAAGTATTTATGTAAGGACAAAGCGACATTTAGTTTCCGTTATAAGATTATAAGATCAATGTGCCAGCCTAGATTATATTTGATTAACTGTTTGTTGATACTTGCGTGAGCTCCAAATGCTCTGGGGTTGTCAAGAAATGTCTGACACACCCTCGGTTCAGAACGGAGCGGATACCATATAGGATAACCAACCCGTGTTCCTTCTACTGCCCTTTGCCGTGGTATCTCTTTTGAAGAACCCGCAACCCCGGACGGACAACCCGCAACCCCGGATAGTAGAGTCTTAAGTTGTGTTGAGATGACGAGCAATAGATATGTATGGATGAAGAAGACATGCTGCGCGGACCTCAAATAAATTGAGATGAGGGTAGGACAGTGATGTATGTTGAGTTGGATCCAATTTAGGCGTTACAAAGACACTTTTCATCAAATATCTCTGGGTGGAGCGAGTGTAGTAACAGACTTCTACTGACTTAAACCCACTCATGTTCCTTCTTTTGCCCTTTATATTCCGGGGCCACGTTATCTCTTTCGAACAACCAGCAACCCCGGCAGGCGGTGGCCCTGGCAGAGCCCTCTGATATGTGTTGCCTTCAACTAAAAAACTTCATTTTATGACTAAACATTTATTATATGTTCAATTATTTAAATATATAATAAGTGTTTTATAGTTTTAAAATGTAGCCATTCAGCCTAGTCAAGAGGTACGATTTAGTAATTAATTTAAACTGGGTACGCACAATGCTTTAATAGATATTTAATAGGTGTGCATGTATTTTATGTAGCCATGTTTATGTCAACAGTTATAATTGCGATCGTTTGTTATTGAAATAGGTCCAGCAAGGTCTCAGGTGCGTAGGATTGGTACTGTTTGTAGCTTGGTAACTGGGCATTTAGCTGACAAAGGTAGCTGTTACAGAAGCTGAGAATATACATAACGAGCTCTTCCCAGCGGTTTCACCCGCTGCTCAACTTCTTAACTCGTAGCGTGATGTTATGTAGTCTACTAGCTTTTGCCCGCAGCTTCGCTCGCGTTTAATTCAGTATAACACAGTTCCCTTTTCCTGATTTGCAGGAACCTGTTACCTGCAGTTTTTGCCCTTGCGCCTTATTGATTTGTAATAGCAACGCTAAGGTTTCCCTTTTCTTCCGTCTTTCTCCCTCATATCCCACTTTTTTTTTATTAAAAATTGCCTATGTCCGTCAACTGGTTTCCAACTATTTATGTCTGTACCAAAATATTATATTGTTTTCTGCGCCTGATTGCCTAAGAAAATGAACAAACCGTCTAATAAAATTCATGATAATCTTATCCAACTTCCGAAAAAGAAGGAGTTCATGAAATCCACGGGAATCTTTTTTTTCATGTGTCTGCATTGATTTCTCTGTGGTTCTGGTCCGATTTTAATTTTTTTTTTGCAAGGAAGCTTGTGCATTGTTTCCATATTATTTTGGTTATGAATAGTTTATGACATATATACCTAAAGGGTAAAACGGGACCCTATTACTAAAACCCCGCTACTACTAAGAAGTCCGTCTGTCTGTCCGTTTGTCTCGTGAACCGTGATAGTTAGACAGTTCAAATATTCACAGATGATGTAAATGTTGCCGCTATAACAACAAATACTATAAAACAGAACAAAATAAATATTTAAGGCTCCCCATAGGTACAACAATAATGTTTTTTTTGCCGTTTGTACCATTTCGGTCGGTTTTTTCTTCTTACCTAAAAAATTCTCGTTACCAAGTAAAATTTATAAATTCCAAAAATAATAAAAAGCTGTTTTACAATAAAAAACGAAAATAAACCACTTCCAAAAAACATCATCTGCCTAGCCTTTTCCCAACTATGTTGGGGTCGGCTTCCAGTCTAACCGGATGCAGCTGAATATCAGTATTTTACATGGAGCGACTGCCTATCTGACCTCCACAACCCAGTTAATACTGGGTAATACGATACCCCTTGGCAAGACTGGTTGTCAGACTTTCGGAACACTGACTACCTGTAACGACTGTCAAAGATCTACAAATGACAGCCGGGACCAACGGCTTAACGTGCTTTCCGAGGCACGGAGGAAACTCGGTATGTAACGGGTGGTCACCCATCCACAGACCAACCTAGGCAAGCGCAGCTTAACCTTAAGATCGAAACGAGCGGCTGCTATTATTTAGCCACGAGCTCCTCTTCCTTCCAACTTCCAAAAAACATTAAAAAAAAAGGAAAAAGCGTTCCTTTCGGAAGTCGTTGGCAATAAAGTCAATGAACTAAACAAAGTCAAAAAACGACTATGTTTAGTGTTTGTTGTTCACAATGTACTGTGTAGTGTAATAGACTTTCATTTGTTTATAAAGTGCATGACTGTTGCCTAACTTGAGCAATAACTACGCGCCTCGAATGCCTTTAAACAGTGTTGTCCAGTCCATAAATTTAAATTGCAAATTATAGGTTAACCGAATCGTTCATTTTGAGTCTGTTAGAGCATAATTAAGACATTTTGTACGTGTATTGGTTTAATTTATCGATGTTATATAGGTTGTAGTGATGTTTTAGATATTCGTTTGTTTCAAAAAAGTTTTCATGAATATTTTGGGATGCTTGGTCCAGTAGAACACGCAGGCCTGTGGACGGTGAGTAATGGGTAGCTCACCGTCCGTCTGTCTAGTGACGACGGCCCGTCTGTCTAGTGACGACGGCGCGTTCATTTTCCACGCGTGTCTTCTCAAAGATGTTTCGGCAAAGCAGAAGAAAGGGGCCCCCCTCTTTCTTGCCACCTTCACTACTCTTCGAGTGCCACCGCCTGCCGGGGTTGCAAAAAAGATACTGCGGCCCCGGAACATAAAGGGCAAAAAGTAAATGGGTGGGTTTTAGTCAGTTAAAGTCTGGCTCTGGGCGGAACGAGGGAAGTTATTTGATGATTTCCCGTCAGCCCAAAAAAATGTCTAACGATGCAGTTTGGACTGCATCGTTAGACATTTTTTTGGGCTGACACATATTATCACATATTATTAAAATTAAGGATGAACGAAAGAATTTTTTCTTGTGCTTGTACTGTGTGAGGATGGGCAAAAGATGAGTTTTTGTTTTTAAATACTTTTTATCATTACATACTTATTGTAAATATTTATTTATTTACCACTAACGACATTACAACGACGACAATATGTTTCATTTATCTATGCAAAAGCTTACATTTTCTGTCATAATATACATGTTTTTCTCAATTAAATAAATAAATCTATAAGTACGGAAATTATACAACCCAAACGATTTAGCTTAGCTACTGATTTTAAATTCACTATCACTTTTTATAAGGTATCAATTCACCTTTGTAATCAATTAACAAAGTCGTAGGCTTGATCAGATAAGTTATATTAGCACCTATAGATACCTACACTATATAGCTAATAATAGGCCTTCAGTAGTACATAAGTAATTGTTCGATTGTTGCCAACCGGTAGCGCAGCACAAGTACGTGTTGTTATGCATAGGTAATACCAGTAATGTTTATGTATGAGTGTGTAGTAGAAATGAGTCATATTAGACGGTAAATTAGCACTGCAAGCTGCTGAAGTTTATTTAGCATAATAAACTTTAGTACAAGTCCGGTCTGGCTGTGGGTTGGTTCGAGAGAGAGATCGGCCCCGGAAAACAGAGGGTCTAAGAAGGAACATGGATGGGTTTTAGTCAGTACAAGTCTAATGATTTCTCATCCGAAAAAAAAGCCCGTTCTTCTAAAACAAAGGACAGTAGAAGTTTCATTGAGAGCAGATATTATACTAGCTGGCGCCCGCGGCTTCTTCCAAATTTCATAATGATCCGTTCAGCCGTTTTGAAGTGAAAAAGTAACAAACATCCATCCATACATCCATCCATACATCCATCCATACATCCATCCATACATCCATCCATACATCCATCCATACATCCATCCATCCATCCATCCATACATCCATCCATACATCCATCCATACATCTATCCATACATCCATCCATCCATACATCCATCCATCCATACATCCATCCATACTTCCATACATCCATCCATACATAAACCCATACATCCTCACAAAAATTTGCATTTATAATATTAGTAGGAAGTAAGATTAAAGAAGTCAACTTTCTCTTACTAAACGGTCGCTACAAAATCTTGTCATGTCTTAATTTTAACATAACATCGCGCTTGTACTCCCCAAAGGGTTGGGTAGAGGTGTACCCAATTATAGTACACCCACATTTCGCTAGTTACGTTTAAGTCCCTTGTAAAATGGTACGAGCCTTTTACATGTAAAAAAAAACCATCCAAGTCAGAGTCGGATTCGCGGGTCAAGGGTATCCGTACAAACATATATTATTTAGTGCACAGTCATATCTTTTGACTGTTTAGAACTAAAGCGTGGATTTTTTACAGCTTTAAGTGTATGGTTCATTAAGGGATTACAGACTTAGTATTTGGTTTTAATTTCAACTAGATAACTCTACGTGTTCCCGAGATAAAAGTCTTGACAGACAGATAAACAGACGGACAACAAAGTGATTCTATAAGGATTTCGATATTTCCGTTTGACGAACGGAACTCTATAAAACAATAACACTTTACTGTAAACTTATTATTTGATGGTTCAAAAAAATATTGTTGTATCCTTACTCCTTACTAATATTATAAAAGCGAAAGTGAGTTTGTTTGTTTGTTACCTCTTCATGCTTTATGTGTTATGCTTTAAATATTATAAAAGCGAAAGTGAGTTTGTTTGTTTGTTTGTTTGTTACCTCTTCATGCTTTAATGGCTAAACCGATTTTGATGAATTTTGGTACAGATATAGTTGGGAACCAGGAGACGGACATAGATTAATATATTTTTGAAAAAAGTGGGATGTGAGGGAGAACGAGGGAAGAAAAGGGAAAACTTAGAGTTGCTATTACAAATCAATGTAACGAACGAACGAACGAACTGTGTTACCCCGAATTTAACGCGAGCGAAGCCGCGGGCAAAAGCTAGTTTTGAATATCTGAAATATATATTACCTACCACATACTACCCAATTAAAAATTCTTTCACTGATAAATCTTCATGTGTTTCTTGAAATATCTTAGAATAAGTCACGGTCTTCGATATTCGGTGGATTATCTATACAATTAGGATGAATGTTGATCGCAACACCTTACAAAACGTATTTAAAGTTTAAAATCATTACACATCTTTATTATGCAAATGCAACTGTCATTCTTGTTAGTAGCTAGTTATATATGCTGTATCGACCCCCAATATTATAACTTCATGTTAATTGTTACTGTGTTACGCGCCTTAGGCGGCCGGAGCTGACACAGCATTCACGGTAGCGCCGGGATGTTATGGCTAACGCCTGGCGACACGCATCCGATAGAGATAAGAACTTAGACTAAGAAATGTATTAGCTTTAGTTAGAAGATAGATCAGTCTTAAATAAAACCTCTTCGTGTCAAGACTCCTGTCGTTTGTTTTTTAAAAACCTTCGGCAGTGCCACCGGGATTTAACTGGCGCAGCCGGTAGGATATCCGCTTTCTAAACGCTGTGTTCGAGTACACAAAAATCGGTCTCGCGCGCGGCTTCGGGTATCCTCGAACCAAATAAATAAGTTTACCACGTGTGGCGACGAAGGTTCCTGTCCACGGCACGAGCAGCTCTACGGGAAGGCATGGGATCGAGCAGACTGTAAGTAGACCTTTTTACTATCCTGTCTCGTCCTTGTTATTTCCTGTGTTGCTCCTGTAGGACTTATTGCGTAACTTTTAAACTAAAATCGTTGAAAGTTATTTGATTTCTGCACAAAATTGGCAGGCCTATTTTTAAGTATATTTTTATAATATAAAGTGTTTAAGTAAACTAATTTGAGTTATTTGACTTCTGCACAAAATTGGCAGGCCTATTTTTAAGTATAATTTTATAATATAAAGTGTTTAAGTAAACTAATTTGATTAAAATGCCGGATCAAGTCGGAGTAACTGTCCAAATGATCCCTAAAGATATTTTAAGTTTAATTCCTAAGTTTGATGGTGACAAAAGTATACTAAATTTGTTTATAAAGAAAAGTGAATATATTTTAAGAAATTTTAACGGCCCTAATAATGCTGTTCAGACTACTTTTAACTTCCATGCTATCACTAGTAGATTGTGTGGTAGAGCAGCGGCTCTATTAAGTGAAAGAGAGGATATAAACACATGGGACCAACTAAGATCTATTTTGATTCAACATTTTGGTGACCCCAGATCAGAGGACTGTGTGGCAATTGAGCTAGAAAATTTAAAAATTAAATCTAATGAAACTTATCTGGAATTCTGTAACAGAATTCAGCAAATACGCAGCACTCTGATTTCCAAGGTCAATTTGCTCGCTAATGAGGAAATGAAAGCAGCAAAAATGGTAATTTACAATAACTTGTCTCTTAACGTGTTTTTATATAATCTGCCAGAGGATTTAATTAGAATCGTAAGACTCAAAAGTTGCACAAGCCTAGAAAGTGCACTCAGTGTCGTAATGGAAGAGGTCAATTTTCAATTTCAGTATAACGCAAAAAATAAAAGTAATACTAAAACAGCCCAGCCTCCTCCGAATACCAACCAACAAGGTTTTAAATTCCAGCCTCCAATGAGACCTTATGTTCCAGCCGTAAATAATTTCGGTTATCCGGTTAACCAAAACTTTAAGTTTGGAGTTCCACATCTGCCGCAAAATAATTTTAGGTCGGGTTTCAATAACGACTATAGATTTGGTGTACCTAACCAAACGTATCCCAAACCGGGTATGCAACAGCCTCAAGGCTATACACCAGTGTACATTTCAGGTGGTCCGCCGAATCAGAACAATTTTAAATTTGGTATCGGACCTCAACAAGGATCTAGACCTCAACTTAATAACGCACATAATAGACCCAATCTTAATCCACCAAATCAGCAATTCAAATTCGGTATACCGCCGCAATATCAACCACAACGTAATTTACCCCAGCCACAAGACACTGATGTGTCTATGCGCACTGTCCGCCCCCTTAGAAATAATATGATTATAAATAACTCCGATGACGAGAATACGCTTCACTTGTATAATAATAGTAATGAAACGCAAGTACTCCAAGACTTGGATTTCCAACCTGACTACGTAAACTGTGCAAATAATGTACACCTTACTGATAGTTACGAACACACCGCCTATAACAATAATTTCTACTTCGAAAATGTGGAGCCTATTTCCAACGAGACTACAAACCAAGAAGAATACGTAAAATTATCCTATGATAGCCTCGGGAAACGATCGCCTGAAGTAATCAATTTAAATTGCAATAGTATAAATCGATTACCATACATCTATATTCCAGAAATTAATGCCCGTCTAATGATTGATACCGGAAGTACACGAAGCTTTATTAGCCCAGGAAAAGTCGATCAATACTTTTCTGCCTACAAATATTACGAACCATTTGAAGTTATCAGTACACATGCACGTAGCTCACACGACCAAGTTATAGACATACCTTTACTGAAAACCTTCAAAAGTTTCCTCAAACACAAATTCTATGTTTACGATGCCGATAGCCGATACGACGGATTAATAGGTTCGGACCTATTAAAAATGTTAGATGCAACAATAGACATGAAGACGCAAATTTTAAAAACACGAGATACAGAAATACCTATAGTATACAGCCTCACATGTGAAATCACTTTAGACCCTTGGACTGAAACAATAGTAAATGTACTTACCAACCAAGATAATAACACATCCTTACAGGGTAACGTAGGTGATACTGAAAGACCTGATAGTCCAATATCAATATCGGACTCTTCAGAAACATTGACTGCCTCGTCACCTTCAGACATTATGTCGTCTTATCCAGTCCGAGCAGCTTCCTCCAGCACCCTCACAGCGGATTCATTACCTGAAACAATACACTCAGCACGAGATATCGATACAAACGGTATCCCTATCCTAGATGAAGCTGTAGACACGAAGCCCCATCAAGTTCTTGTTTTTACCTGGAACAGAAATCAATTATCAGTAAAAGATTCATTACGTGATAAACAAAAAATTTTTGAGATACACTTACCTGTAGATAATCCACACTTAGTAAAACAATTCCTTCTGGAATACATACATCCTAAAATAAAATATTTCTTTTATTTTGAGGATCAAATACACCGTAGCCAGTTTACAGACGCTGTTATTAAACTGTTTAAAAAGGATACTGTTAAAATTTACGAATGCACTAAAAGAGTTATATATGTAGAGGACGAAGACGAACAACGTTCAGTCGTACTTACCTACCATCATGGTAAAACCAGCCATCGCGGCATCAAGGAAACTCTCATGAAAATAAAGCGAAACTACTTCTGGAAAAATATTGACGTAACTGTTGCCACGGTAATAAATTCATGTGAAACCTGTAAAAAACTAAAATACGATCGTAAACCCTTGAAACCAGTATTACAGTTAACACAAACATAAACGAAACCCTTTGCTGAAATATTCATAGACCTTTTTTCAATAGAAGGGAAATACTTTTTGACGATAATAGACGCTTTTAGCAAATTAGGACAGGCTTTCATACTCTCAAACCGATCCACTCCTGAAGTAGTCCGCGCATTAATTAAATTTTTCTCGTTCTATGGCGTACCAAACCGGATAAGTGCCGATCCTGGAACCGAATTCAACAATACTTTGTTTAAAGAAACACTTCAATTTTATAAAATTGATCTGCACATAGGTACAGCACATAACCCTAATTCTATGGGTTTAATAGAACGCTTCCACTCAACCATCTTAGAAATATATCGTATCGCAAAATATGAGCACCTAATTACTGATGCTGCCGACGTAATGACGTACGCGATTATGTCCTACAATCAAACTATACATTCGACAACAGGTCTTACGCCCTTTGAAGTTGTTTTTGGACACACCGATTCGAATAGCACCTTCGCAGTTAACTTTAATAAACAATATACGCAACAATTAGTTAACGATCACATGAAGCGAACTAAGTATCTCTACCAATACTTAACGGATAAAATAATAGCAAACAAAGAAAAGGTCAAAGAAAAACGTGATGGTGAAACATCGTTCGATATTCAAGAAGGAGACACTGTATTCATAAAAGGAGTAAACATTAGACGAAGTAAAGACAAACCTCGTTTTCAAAAAGCACAAGTATCAGGCGAAATCGTTAGGAAAATTTGTCCTGTTAGAATAAATAATCGTGACACAAAAGTGACACTTAAGGACATTAAACGACATCCACAGATTCCTCCTCGTGCTCCTGGCCCTGACCTCCAGGATACACACCCTTCAACTTCAAAGGATAGATAAGAACCCTGGCGTATTGATTCTGAAACAAGGTCAAGCTAGCGTAAGTTACAATAAGTGGACTATTATTAAGGTTTTAGATTTAAGTTTGATTCATGAGGATTTTGAATTTAATATTAAAAGATATGCAAACTTTAATGAATATATACAGAAACATTTGGGAAATGATACCTCGAATTATCAGCTGTTTGATGTAAAACTCCAAACGGATTATGTTATGAACAGTAGCATAGAAACATTTAAGCAGTTAGCCCCATCGATGAGGATTAAACGTGGAATTCTAAACCCTCTAGGATCTATTATTAAGATTATTACCGGTAACTTAGACAATGACGACGCTAGCAGATATGATAACATGATTGATAATATAAAAACACGTCAGGATGCATTAGCAAACAAGGTAACGCTTATAACAGAAATTTCTAAAGCTTTAGTTAAAATAACGAACTCTACTAAAAACAATTTCATGCAAATTGAAGAAGAAATTTGGGAAATAACAAAATTAATTAATCAAAATAGCATTAACATTACCACACATAACTTTGTAAATATCTATAATCTATTTTTACACAATTTTCAACTATTGTACAGTCGACTGAATGAGATTGAAATTTCCATCACATTCAGTAAATTAAAAATATTACACCAGTCTCTGATAAAGTCTGATGAGCTGTTCAAATCATTAAAGTTCATAGAAAAATCTAATAAACTAATGTATGAAGTAAGCTATGATAACTTAGTTAAGTTAGAGCAGTGTATCGAAATAAAAGCTTATTCGAAGGGAAGTCAAATAACGTTTATTTTAGAAATACCTATAATCAAAGATGAAATATATAATTACTACAGAGCAATCCCCATACCTATTACCAATCATTTTAACCAGACCACAATCATTATTCCCAAACACCCCTACCTCTTAGTAAAAGGGTCCGAAATAGTCTCGCTCTCCCAGCCTTGCTACGAACTCTACGGGGCGAAGTTCCTGTGCTACGAGGACGAGTCCCAGCTGCCAATGGAAGACACCTGCATAACCGCATTAATGAGATTCTCCCATAACACAAACTCCTGTCATCCCGTACCAGTGGAAATTCACACTCTTAAAATACAACCTGTGGGGAAAAGGCGTTGGATTATCTATAGTAGAGCCGAAACTATACTATCAGAGATCTGCAATAACGAGATAACGAAAGAAGAAATAAAAGGTACTTACTCTCTTAACTTGGATGGACACTGCGATGTCAAGATAGGTAGAGTTACCCTAAAATCTAATCAAACTACAACAAGTAATATCGACTCTTCGAAATTAACAATTGTCAATCTTCCTGATGTAACACCCATCGAGCCACACCTGCAACGCAAGCCTATCAATTTGGAGACTAGTGATTTAACAAATCTGCAACACCTAAATAACTTATTGGAAGTTAGTAGAAGTGAAGTGAAAATCGACAGTGAAAAGTCAATTAATGTGAAAAGTGTTAGCGTCGGCACTCTAGTGTTATATATTATTATAGTTTTAAGCATTCCTGTATTCATAGCTCGTAAGTACGGAAAAAACGTAAAAAAATGTTTGTGCCGAAATGATCGGAGTGACAATAATCATCCCAATGATAATCATCCCTCCGATAATTTCGAACTTATGGGGGGAGGAGTTATATATGCTGTATCGACCCCCAATATTATAACTTCATGTTAATTGTTACTGTGTTACGCGCCTTAGGCGGCCGGAGCTGACACAGCATTCACGGTAGCGCCGGGATGTTATGGCTAACGCCTGGCGACACGCATCCGATAGAGATAAGAACTTAGACTAAGAAATGTATTAGCTTTAGTTAGAAGATAGATCAGTCTTAAATAAAACCTCTTCGTGTCAAGACTCCTGTCGTTTGTTTTTTAAAAACCTTCGGCAGTGCCACCGGGATTTAACTAGCTATGCCTAAGGCATAAATAAATTCGTCTGTGAACTGTATGATAAAAAAAATCTAATTAAGATTATCTAGACAACATTTTGTTTTATTCAAACTTCATGCATGTATGTACCATTAAGTAATAAGAATAAATAAATAATGAAACTATTTATTATATTTTTTTACTAGTTTTTGTCGCTTTTACGTTATGGCAATGTTAACAAGTTTATATTTCATACCAAAAAGAGAAATGTCAAGTACTTTTAATTTCAGGAAAATAGATAATATTATGTTGTTACTCACATCATTAAAACCCACTTAGAACGTGTAACAACTACCCACATAAATCTAATTTTAAGTAGTTTTTTTTGGTTTATGATTCATTTACTTAATTAAAATCATTAATATTCAATCAATTGAATAGTTGATTGACTGCAGACACCGGACTGTGGCAAATATTTCAGTATAATTTCTATCAGTATGGTTTAGTTCTATCTGCAATGACAAAATTTCCTCACTTAAATCAAAATGTACTATTGTGATCAATCAATATTCAGAAATTATGATTTAATTTGTTTTTTTTCCTGCACTTTATCTTCCCACACTGAATAAGAAACAAAGGTATGATGCCGCAAACAGCGTAATATAAAAAATAAGAAATTCAAATATTTTTGAATTTAGAACTCAACTGACAATTTGTTGAATTGAATTTATTTGCTAAATTATTTTATACAAGCTTTTGCCCGCAGCTTCCCTCGCGTTAAATTCGGGGTAACACAGTTCCCCTTTCCTGATTTGCAGGTACCTGCTACCTGCAGTTTTTGCCTTTGCGCCTTATTGATTTGTAATAGCAACGATAAGTTTTCCCTTTTCTTCCCTCCTTCTCCCCTCATCCCAGCCTAGGTCCGTCTCCTGGTTCCCAACTATCTCTGTACCAAAATTCATTAAAATCGGTTTAGCAATTAAAGCGTGAAGAGATAACAAACAAACTCACTTTCGCTTTTATAATATTAGTAAGGATAAATGTGCTTATGACAACAAATTGACAGTTGAGTTCTAAATTCATTTTTTTTTTTATATTAAGCTGTAACGAAATAATTTAATTTAAGTAATTTTTTTATTAAAAACGTAGGCCTTAAAAACATGCGCCTTCTTGCTCTAAAAGAAAATCACCTTACGTTTATTGTTACCCGTGGATAAATCTGAAAAACAACATTAAAACTCTTATTGCGATAAATGAGAAAAAAACACGCGTGTGAAATACATTGCATGTTAAACCTAATCCTAGTGCAATAAGAGCCAGTTTTCGAGTGTATTGGGAAAAAATTGTCAAGTCCACCCATACAGAGCGCAGTCGCAGTCTCCCAAGTGGGTATATAAAGTTAATTTACTAACTAGTTGTGTGCTAGTTGTTAAGATACTACTATACTACTAGAAAGGTAAACATGCAAATTGTTTTATCTTACTACTATAAGGCCTTGAGCAAATTGGGCCAGTTGCTGTACGAGTACAAATGAGCTAGCTATAGGTACATTCAACGAACTTAATAAGTATACAGGTTTGAAAGACACAGTTGTATATAGTTGTTTTTTTTACAGGAGCCGATGGGTGTTTTCAAATGACACTGCAGCGGGCGTCGCTACAGCGTCACATTTAGATTATTTAAACTTTTTTTTAAACTTAAAATTTAAATTATAAACACTCCACAAGTGATTCATGAAATATCAAATTCAAATAACCGTCATGTCAACATAGAGACGAAATACAAAACACGATCATTATTAATTGACACTTACACTTAACAGAAATTTTATATATAATTTATAATTTAATTAAAATTAATTAATAATTTAATAAATATTTACACTCAAGAAAAGATAATTTATCTACATGATGTCTTTTTTGCTATTTCCTTCACTCCGGGAGGCTTCGGGCTACCGTAGCGATTATCGGAAGAGATAACAGGTCATCGAACTCTTGCTAACTACAAATTGTTTATTACTATTAACAGCGAATCATAATTTTTATAACATTACTCGAACCACTTCAACATTAATATTTTTTTACTCAGGTACAAATATAAACCTTTATTCCGTGGGGATTGGCACAATCCACAGAACGCCACCTGCTACGATCCTTACATTCACCTTTTATCTCGTCCACATTCATACATCTGGTCATACACGCACGCCGCCGGTTGCAGGTACACCTGAAACTTTTGAAGAACCTTACCAATAAGATATACTTATGTACAATTAGTCAGTGCGAGTACAATTAATTCATTTAATTAATAAACATTCATCGGTTTCCAAGATATCTTTCGAACCTTTGTACTTATTCATTTGGTTGACTGTACTTATAGGTGCTCCTTCGTGCTTCGATTGGCAATGACCTGTCAAATGTCTAGACTTTGTCAGGAAGGAACCTTCGATAGTTATCGTAATCTTTTGGGATTTTGAAGATCCGGTTCGATTGTTTACTGGTTCTTAAGGACTGGGTTTGTTATTTTAAAACAGAGGTGTTTTTGGGTTCCGGTTCCCAGATTGCGAAAAGCAAATTAAGGAATTTTCTTGTGCCATAATATTGTTGATTTAAAATAGTAGCCAGAACGACTGCTGTGCTGTGCTGTGGGCAAAATGATATGGAAAAAGCATTACATTATGTTTTTTAATTTGGAATTTCAGTAACCGGTAGGTACTTTGGATTTGTGCCTAGTTGAAGGATCGCAGGTAGCATTTGTATGTAAAAATCGAAACTGCTTAGGATTTCCATTTTTGATTGAAATTATTCCCAATAAAATGAATGTCTAATACTGATATGTATTGTAAGTAATTGATACTATGTCACGTTCTGTTTAATAACATGCAACTATTATATCAATCTGCACCTGCATGTACACACGACAGCAAATCAACCTACAAAAACCATTTTAACCTGATCCTTCTACTACGGTGGGCGATCCGTGGTAGAGAGATCAGGTTATAATAGTTGAGAATAGGTTTACCTGCCGTCATGTGTACGAGGACAGAATGGTTGCAATAAGCCAGTATGTATGTTTGGCATAATTATTCACTATCAGTCAGTTGCTTGTCTACTAGATACCTATGTTAATACGTTAACGTATGTTTAAAAAATGTACAGTTTAAAACAGAAATAGTAAATACCGATTTTGCGTGATCTTTCTGTGTAAAATTACATCTGAATTGTCTTTTGATTATTTTATAAATACTCACTTAGCGTTAACACCACTGTTAACAACCATATGGAGCGCTTTAAAAGCTTCGGAAAGTCGAAATAATACTGCCGTGATGAATCAGAAAGAACGAAAACCCTTGTAGTTATTAATGAGAAAAAGCACGTAGACGAAATCCATTGCATGTTGAACCTAATCGTAGTGCATTAAGAGACAGTTTTCGATGAAGTGTATTGAAAAGAATATTTCTAATTAATTGCACGTCCTTATATACTAAATACTTTGCAAATAAATTATCGCTTCGGTAATTGGCCTATGATTGCTGGAATGTTGTTAGTACTTGTAGGGTAGGGAGGGGGAATGGCGTTCACTTAAGGAAAACATTGTGTATATTTTTAATTATTTATTATAAATTAAAATTATGAAATGTAATAAAGTCTTTAATTATATAGTAATCAAAAATTTAACAACGAAAGCTTATATCTATGACCAATTAATTGTAATAAATAATTAAAAAAAAAACATGTTTGAGCGGCGTTACCCATAACTTTGGGTAATGCCGTTCAGGGTACGGGGCAATAAAACTCTAATAAAAAACATGCTGTTTTTTTAAATATAACAAGTAAGACATATTTTAATTTAATGAATATTAATGAGATCACCTTTATACAATAAAAGTAAAGTCTATAATCACAAATTACCATAAATTATCCCCATTTGGACGTAGGATCAGCCTTTTTCAATTTACTTTTGCTCTTCATTGTCAAACCAACTTAATAAGTAATATAAAATAATTATTAGTGGTATGAAAAAATACAAATCGTATTATATTATTTTTGGACATATAAATTTAATCACAGATGTATCCATCTGGTCACTTAGGGGTAATGGCGCTCAGGTGAGCGGTATAGCCCCAAATGGTTGTTAGGTAAATAATTTGAAATCTTTAAAAAAATATACACGATTGCTGAAGATTTATTACATTATCATAAAATAGAATAGTTTATCTCTGAAAAGAAACAATAATAATTAAAAAATCATTAAAGAATTACACTTACCGACTAAAAACACTAGACGAAAAATTAGATCAGCGCGGTCCCAAACAAAGAAACGTACTTCACTGCCACGTGACGCGGGCTGACCGTCCGCTTGCATCGTTGTCCGTTAGAGCCTCCCTCCCCGCGCCCTTCATACGACGTGGCGTGATGCTACGTATTATTTTGACAGAGATACAGAGGTGAGCGCCATTGCCCGCTGAGCGTTATTCCCCCTTCTTACCCTACAAAGGCATCCATACTTCCATACTAATATTATAAACAAGCTCTGCCCAGCGGTTTTACCCGCTGCGAAACTCCTTGCTGTTGTAGCGTGACATTATTTGGTCTATTAATTTCGTAAAAGAATGCCTACGCAAATGTCTAGGTAATTTGGGTAAACTTTGCTACCCTGTTTCACCCCTTTTTTTTTTTTTTTTTTTTTTTTTCGGGTGGGAAATCATCCAATGACTTCCCCCGCTCTGGGTGGAGCGGGGGGGCTTGTCAGACTTGTACTGACTAAAACCCACCCATGTTTCTTCTATTGCCCTTTACGTTCCGAGGCCGCGGTATCTCTTTCGAACAACCCGCTACCCCGGCAGGCAGAGGCTCTGGCAAGCCCCTCTGCTTTGCTGACTCTCTTTGAGGCGCGCGTGAAACACGAACGCGCCGTCGACACGGCCTGTCGTCAATCGACGGACGGACGGTGAACTACCCATTGCTCACCGCCCACAGGCCCGCATCTACGGTGGCCGGAAGTCGTCTCGCGGCGCCCGGCGCCATGGGCGTCTCCCGCGGCGGCTGGGTTGGGCAGATGTTCTCTCCCTCAAACGCCCGGCCACCTCCTTCGCTAACATTACTGCTTCGCAGAAGGTGGTGACCGCTTCCCATTCCCTCTCGCTCCGGACCATGGCCTGAACCAGGGCCGGACCTGTTTCACCCCTTAGGGGTTGAATTTTGCAAAATATCGCCTTAGTGAGAACTTATGTCTTAAAACTGAAAAAGTCCTGATGCACACCCATGCATCAGGACTTTTTCAGTTACGGAGTCTGGATATTTGTCCGGTTGATGGCAATAGGCTCGCACCCTATTACATAGGACTTTAAAATAACGTTACTATTCAATACACCTCTGCCCAATCGTACGGGGATTACAGGCGTGATGATGTTAATTAAAGTAATTAGCTCGTGGCTAAATAATAGCAGCCGCTCGGGTCGATCTTAAGGTTAAGCCGCGCTTGCCTAGGTTGGTCTGTGGATGGGTGACCACCCGTTACATACCGAGTTTCCTCCGTGTCTCGGAAAGCACGTTAAGCCGTTGGTCCCGGCTGTCATTTGTAGATCTTTGACAGTCGTTACAGGTAGTCAGTGTTCCGAAAGTCTGACAACCAGTCTTACCAAAGAGTATCGTATTCCCCAGTAAAACTTTGTCTTTTCGTTACCTACTTTAAATTCTTTTTTAACATTCTGAAATTACAATCAGACAAGAATATTTGAATTCATTCGAACTTCTTTTTTTTTTTAAGGGTTTTTTTTATGTAAACGGCACGGGAATCGCTGATGTTGGTTATTTGGCTTGGCTGACATGAGATTGGGCCATATCTTTAGGAGGTATCAAGACCGATGGACTTGAATTGTCACGCAATTAGTTCTAGAAGGATCCTTCCTTCCAAGCCTAGAAAATGCTGAACATTTGTGTATTTGTGGAACTTTGGCTGGGGAAAACCACGAAGTATAGAGAGTAGACAGCTAAGGAGGAGATATTTGCCAGCAGTGGGGTGATTCAGATACGGCCTAAAATAGAAGCGAAATAACATCAATAATTGTGATATTACCGAGTGTACGACTGAACGCCGACAGACTGAACACCGACAAGACTTTACTTCGACGGGACTCTTCCCTAACAGGACACTTCGCCGACAGGGCTCATCAGCGACGCAATTTATCTCATCTCTTTTTTCTATTAATGCAAGTCGTTTCTGGCACTCGCCGGCTGCTGCCGGTCGCCTGCCGCTCGTGCGTAGCAGGTCACAGTTTTAACCTTTTTTTTCTATCCATTTTTTTTTAAGAATTTAACTATTGCGTCGCTGATGAGCCCTGTCGGCGAAGAGTCCCGTCGAAGTAAAGTCTTGTCGGTGTTCAGTCTGTCGGCGTAGTGTCTGTCGGCGTTTAGTCGTACACTTGGTATTACCCTCGCAAAGTCTTGTAATCAGACAAAAGTAATACGATAATCTACTTACGAATTTTGTCTGCTCTATTGTATTACGAACAGCCTTCAAAATATCAAATCAAAAATTAAAACGTAACTTTCAAATCTGCGACTAGTTTTGATTTTTGATCAGTTAAAAAATTGACCAGGAAATCTTATGTCTAGACTTTTTATTGGTGGTAAGAAGAGTCAAGGCAGTTCAGACTTTGGTGAATTGAATTGCGTTAAGGTGATTTTGCTCTCTATAGGCCTGCCTCACTTATGATAAACAAGTTTTTGCCTGTGCCTTCGTTCACGTAGTTTTTACCTTTGCGCCTTATTGATTGTAATAGCAAAGCTAAGTTTTCCCTTTTCTTCCCTCTTTCTCCCTCATATCTCAATCTTTTTTTAAAAAAAATAGCCTGGCACCCAACTATCTCTGTACACAAATTCATCAAAATCGGTTTAGCCGTTAAGGCGTGAAAACGTAACAAACAAACTCACTTTCGCTTACTATACATATAATACATATAGGTAAGGAAGGAAGATCTAGGAAGTAGGATAGTAGAATTAGAGTTTTAATGGTAATTTGAAAAGTCGACATTAGTATCCAGTTTGCAAAAAAAGGTCGTAATAATCACAAAAATCAGTTTCAGCGAATATCTCAAAAGATCTTATGTCGGTGAGGTCTCTTCAAATTTCGAGTGAAACAGTTTATTCTAGGCAAGGGTGCTCCACTCTAGCCTTCATCATCATTTGCGGCCAAACGCAAGCCAAGTAGGTCTTAGGCTGATGCCACACGGGCATTGCCGATGCATTGCGTCGTCGCAGAGCAGTGATGCGACCCGACCGTGATGTGTGGCGCTCATTCGTTAAAATCGCAGCACTTAGTCGCATCGGCAACGCGTGTATGGAATCCGACTAAGTCCAAGCGAGTAATTTTACCGGATCCGTGTCTATTAAAAAATCCGTCTCCGTATTCTTCGAAGGAGTCATATTTGTCTCTTTATGCATAGAAACGTTTTTGCCTTGCGGAAGTACTCACGGACTCAAAATAACTGTATTTCTAATTACGGGAATCCCTACAAAAAAATGTCTGGTCCGCATATTGGGTTTACAGCATAATTTATTACCAAAACTTGTTATATAAGTGCTTATTTGGTGTGATCACTTGAGATTATAATTAAATCACTTCATTTAATTTGTCATTGAAATGATTAAGTTAATGGTTACGCTAGTTTTTTAGACTAATGAGATCGATTTTTTTTCCTCAATTCTTCTAGTCATGTAGGACTATATTGATTTCAATTGGTTGTTTATTTTTTGTTAGCTAGTTAAAATGAAATTAATGTGATCGGAAAATGCGTGTATTAGGTACATCCGTAGTACGTATTCTGAACCTGGGTTCGATTTCTAGATCGGTCGAGGAGTTATTGGGTTCTCCCATAAGGAATTTCTAAGTTCAGGCCGTCTGGCTTTGTTACTAGTTGTTAGGCTAGCCCTACTTAATTTGACGACACGGTTGGCGCAGTCGCTGAGCGATCGATTGCCGCGCTGCGTGTCGCGGGTACGATCCCCGCACGGACTTTATGATATTTGCATTGCCTACAGATAGTTGTTCCGGGTCTGGCTGTTTGTGTATGTGAGATTGAATGCTTTATCATGGATTTGTATTGTATAACGGGCTGGTGTCCGCAACTCCACGTCTGAGGCGCGTATTTTGCGTTTGGGTGGGAATATTATTCGATCCATCCCAGCTCCACGAGAAACGTCAGCAGCGCCTTGGTGTTGCTGACGATCTCGCGAAGAGTACCTGGGTTACCGAAGTACTTTGCCCTGTATGGGGCAACCTCTGGGCAGTGCAGAAGCACGTGGGCTGCTATATCATACAGAAAAAAAGAATGTAGATTATCTAAGGTCCACCTCTGATTTAAAAGTCATCTAATGCCTGCTCCCGCTGTAAGTGTAGCAGAAGAGAGTGTCAGACTTGTACTAACTAAAACCCATCCATGTTTCTTTTTCACTTCTTAGCTTTAATAACATTTGTACGAGGCGCGTGTGGAACACAAACGCGCCGTTGCCATGGCCTGTCGTAACCTGACAGACGGGCGGGGCGGTGAGAGCTGAGAGCTGTCCATTGCTGACCGTCCACAGACTAGCTACCCTACCATGACGTGTTAAAGCAGAACTTATTCCGCTGAGGGAAAGGGACAGAGCTATACAGGGTGTCTAGCACCATCTCTTTCACTCAGTGGAATAAGTTCTGCTTCGTTGTAGACGATACGAAGTGAGTTTGATCAAACTTAATATTATAATATAAAAGTAACTCTGTTTGTTTGTATTTTTTTTACCTTTCACGACGAAACAGCTGATCAGGTCGTAATGAGATTTGGCAAGGACATAATACTAAGTATATGTTA
Source organism: Ochropleura leucogaster (assembly GCA_958449745.1). Taxonomy (NCBI): domain Eukaryota; kingdom Metazoa; phylum Arthropoda; class Insecta; order Lepidoptera; family Noctuidae; genus Ochropleura; species Ochropleura leucogaster. The sequence goes on from OY288212.1 coordinate 6,610,888, forward strand.
CCAGGATAATAACTGGCGGGGTCATCAATATTGCATTAGGTCCATATTCCTCAACTGTTTGGTGACATACAATACAATAGAAGGGCTATAATGCAAAGGTAATCGTTTATTGTGAACAACCTGCGTAGTTAATATTCGTAATAGTTAAATGCATAAACCTTCCCTTTCCTTCCCTTTTATCCCCTGATGTACCCAACGCTGTTCGTCCTGGGCATGGTCGGGTACTCCAGGCTGGCAGTAAGAAGGGACGTGGCGCTAGTTAAGTACGTGGCGAGCATACTGCTGGGTTTGCTGCACCACCCCGAGGTGCTGGCAGCGCTGCGGCTTTGCGCACCAGACGGCTGCGTGGGAGCGCGCCGCCGTCCTGCACTTTTAGACGTGCCAAGGGCTAGGACTAACTTGCTCAAGTTTACCCCAATTTCTCGAGCCGCTCGGATTATTAATATAATAACATTGTCGGTAGACATTTTTGGGCAAAACCTGCCAAGATTTCTTCGTGGGGCCCAGATCGTAATGGAGAGGGGTACCCACCTCCCTTAATCTCGACTACTGATTAATTATACTTGACTCGTTAAGTATAATTTTGATCACAATGCTTTGCCATGTTTAATTAAGATAAATATTACTTTTTTTTTATATAATTAACGTGTATGTTTGTTTATTTTTGTTGTATGTTGTATAATTTGTTGTCTTATAGCATCGTATTGGACATGTCTGTAAAGGTGCTATAAATTAGTGGTAAATAAATAAATAAATAAATAATAAATAAATAAATATGCAAAAGTGCATAACAAAACCTGTTAAATACAATAGAACAATCAACCACTAAACTCGTTTCCTGATCGCAAACCCAAAATCAAAATCTTAATAAACCAGTCTTTAACTAAATGTCAAATCCTTACTTCCTTACCAATATTATAAAGCGAAAGTGAGTTTGTTTGTTTGTTTGTTTGTTACCTCTTCACGCTTTAATGGCTAAACCGATTTTGATGAATTTTGGTACAGAGATAGTTGGGAACCAGGAGACGGACATGGGCAAATTTTTATTTAAAAAAAGTGGGAAATGAGGGAGAATGAGGGAAGAAAATGGAAAACTTAGCGTTGCTATTACAAATCAATCAGGCGCAAGAGCAAAAACAGCAGGTCTGCTTGGTATGTTATACCGAATTTAACGCGAGCGAAGCCGCGGGCGAAAGCTAGTTAAGATATAACCGAAGGTCGCCTTTGTGCAGTATCTAATCAACTAGAATTATTATTTAATTATAATAAAAAGTACCCACGTTAGTAGGTACCGTTGATATTTGATGCAGGGATAATTTTTTTTTAAATTAAGGCTTTACTAAACCATTAGATTTATTTTATGCGAATCCCATAACACGTGTCTAGTATTATTATGTAAAGAATCTATGTACAAAACTTCAGAACTGTATCGACGGTTCCTACGTACATAAGGTTAAGTCAAAAACCGAGGTTTGAGCGTAATTTGTGTTCAACACGCCCTAGAAATAGTTCTAGAAGCAATAATAAATATTTTCTTTCTACAGTATTTTAACAGTTTTAAGAGCTTTATTTACACATAAGCATTTTATTTTTTTGACGTTTTTTTGGAAAACTGAAAGATGACCGTTTCTACGACACTTATTCGTTGTATTTATAATACTTATTCTCCTAAACGAAATTTAAATAAAAATCGTATGCCAGCATGTGCGCATAGCTAATCTAAAGCCAACGATACAATAAAAAAAACCATTTTCGACATGACATTCCCATGTTCGTAGGGACCTTATTAAAGTGAAACTTTTATTACATCGTCTCAAACTTTTTTGTGTGTGTTGCATGTCGCATGACGGTCGGCCGCGGAGTAGGGAGGTCTAAATGTCTATAATGTGAAAAAATGTTTCACTTTTACCACACATTCATTTTTTACTCATTTACCTACTACATACCAAAAACAAAACTTGTCAAAAGAGAAGAACGTACTCGCGCTTCCACCCTTTTTATCAAATGACTCCTCCCGCGGCTCCCACTGCCGGCCGAGTGGAAGGGAATATCAGTATTGACTGACTAAAACCCGTCAATGTGCTTTCTATTGCCCTTTGTGTTCCGGGGCCGCGGTATTTCTTTTGAACCATCCCGCAGCCCTAGCAGGCAGTAGCCCTGACGGTCTCTCAGATTTACTGACTAGGTGCGCTTCCAAACCGAATTTTGTTTTCGTTAGTCAGTAACTTTCTATGTAGGATTTCTGCTATTTTATATAGCTAGCATGCTAGCTGCATGGTTTGATCTCCAAGGTTAAGCCGCACTTGCCAAGTTCGATGTGTGGATGGGTGACCATCATTACCTACATACTGAGTTTCCTCTGTACCTCGAAAAGCACGCTAAGCCGTTGTCACCGGTTGTCATTTGACGATCTTTGACAGGGGTTAAAGGAAGTCAGTGGCCTGAAAATCACCAACCAATATGTGGAGGTCAGATAGGCAGCCGCTTCATGTATAATACTGGTATTCAGCTGTATCCGGTTAGTCTAAAAGCCGAATCCCAATATGTAAAAAAGCTAGGCAGATTAGTTTTTAGTTAAATTTATGGTTCAGACTTCCACATCAAAAAATCGATTGCATTTAGACCTAACCTTGAAATTAATGTATTCTCAACTACTGAATAATGCGTGAGTTTAAACGTGTTGGTCATTAGTAAAATAGATTGGGCACTTTGAGGCCAGTCAGGACACAGATCCAGTGTCGGCTTAAGCAAGATTGGAGCCCGTAACAAATTTTATCGAGGGGCCCTTGATTTACCAGAAGCTACATTCCAAATAATAATTGGAGGTGTGCCAGGAGCTGTTGGAATTAAGTTAAAAACTATAGTTATTTTTATGTAGTATTACATATTTCCATCTAAATCGATCCATTGCCAGGTTATCCATTGTAGCGACAGGCTATGGGATAAGGCACGGTTAGAAGCTAATCTTTAGGTATTCGCGGAGGTGAGGCTAGCTGCAGACAAGGCGTGGACTCATACAAGTATACCACAGTAGTGCATCGAAAAAAAAGGTAAATATCATGTCCGCCAAAATTTAATTTTGCAGTTTTAATTGAATATTAAAAAAAATACAGTTCCGTGTTTTAAAAGTTGCGATATGTCTTTAGTCTGTGAAATTTCCATTGTTACAGATATAAATTAAATATAATATAATAATTGCCGATTGCCAATATAATTTTTTTTTCGTGTTCTTTTTAAGCAATTTTTTTTTCGTAGTACTCGACCACTTTTGTTAACTTTTTTCCTAATGTATTTCTATACACTATACATTGTTTTTTTTTGGATTGTGGTATGTACAGATACGGCTAACTGCGACGAAAATCCAGACGTTTTACAAAGTGTTTGTTTTTGTTATATACAGCGCCTTAATAAGGTTCACCCACCGGGGCCCAATTTTGCACGGGGCCCATAGTATTTGATACTTTTGCTACGTGGTTGATCCGGCAGTACACAGCTCGGTTTAGTAGGTGTGCAGTGTGCAGACAGAAGCTAGTGGATGGCTGGCGCTGGTGCACTCGCCAAGAGCTGTTGCTATCCCGAATCAAAATCAAATCATCTACCAGGAAACCAGCTACTAGGGAAGCGGCATGCGCAGAAGGAACTAAAGCCAAACTTTTTTATCTTCAGCCGTAAAATGTAACATACTTTTTTTAATAAGCACACGTTTGATGTATAAAGCTTCCATCGGTTAATTCGTTTCTGTAATATGACCCCGGTTTTTCCGCGAAAAAATCGTGAAAATTAATCTACGGTAATTTTTAAATAATAGCCTATGCTACTCAAGAATAATACCCAAATAACTTCCCCCGCTCTGAACGGAGCGGGGAGTGTCAGACTTGTACTTTGTCTGTTTTAAACAACGACCATACAGCCCGGGCTGTATGGTCGTTGGTTTTAAACAAAAGTTTTTGTGAAGAGGAATATAAAGAAAATATGACACTTTAAAATATTTCGATTTATTTCGATAAAACGTGCTATACGTAGAAAACCTACGTACCTAAACTAAAATCTGAAATTACTGTGCAAAATTGAAAACATAAACTCAATCATGCACTTTTTCATTTAATCATGAAAAACTCCACGAAACGAAATAATAATATGCTTATCCATAAGTTTTGTTCTAGTACTCTATCACTCCGTTCCGGATTTGATTCCTCCTAGATAACTTTCGTAGCAGAAATCAACAAAAAGCTGTGGTTGTACTAACTATAAACAGCAACTTGAGAAGGAAATACTGGGAAATTCGAATGTGTGTACCGGATTCGAATCCACAAACTCCGTACGTCAGCCGCCCAGCTCATCCGCTTCGCTGTCACGCTAAGAGTAACTTCTACGAAAAGTCGGTAACTTCAATAAGTTCTCAACCTTGAACAATAGGAACATTTTTTGTGAGTCCATTCGATGTGCAGCGAGTACTTCGTTTTGTTTACACTTTTTAGAATGACAACAGGAAAACCGAAATAGATAGGTACCTATCTAATTACGTGGGTATTAATAGGTACACCATGAGGTCTGCAGTTTTTTTTTTGGTAGATCCTTGAACTCATGGCGTAAATAATTTGTTTGTTAAGGACGTTAGGATTTTTCCTAGGCTGGTCTACTGTAAGTAGTGAAACTATTGGTCATTTCATGAGTAAGGTAACCAAGGAGGTTTTTTAGTCAATAAGCAAAAGCACCTACAAGTATTTTTAGGGACCTAGGTATCGGAATCTGTAGGTAACGTTATTTGCGATTAAACCTTGAAAAAACCTGGGCATAGTACTCGTACCTTGTTTTATGTTTTCAATCGTTGTCCTCACAATAGGAATTTTCCAGTATCGTGGGTGCTTTTTATAAACATTGAAACTCACATACACAAACAACCGGAACAACTACCTGTAGGTCATACAAAATTTGTTCCGTGCGGCATCAACCACTGCTCCAACAGTGCCACCAATTACCTTTTTGCATGAAGGTTTCCGTGGTTAGATTTTTCACACACGGTATGGTTACAGGGTAGATGATGGAACCAGGTGGGGCTGGTAGCTGATGCATACTCGACGACAGTGCCTAGTAAATATGATCTTTCAAAATTACCCTTAAAATGTTTGGATCACTAGCTTTAAAACTATTTTTTCGAATTACATTGTAACATTCGTATAAAACATACTCATTCGTACGAAGCCATAAAGAAACTACCTACTTAATCATGCGGAAGAAACGTGAAAAAATGCAGTAGGAAAAAACTGAACACCACTTGAAACTAGGTAATTGCTTTTTTGTCTCAATATAATTACATATGTCAATATTTATGTACTACACTGCACCACAGTAGTCATAATTAGTATCTAATTATTATGTCTAGTTACCCACCTACATTATTTCAAATACAAATAATGGCTGGATTTGTTATAATTATTTAAACTATGCTTGTTAAGGAGGAATACCTAATAACCTGCTGTTTTCACGTTTCGCTTTTGGAGCCTTAGCTCCTTTTATTTTAAAATTGTCTTCGTAACTCGACTAAGTAACACTGATTTCTGAATAAAAGGAGGCTTTTCTCTAGTCCTTTAATAGAGAAAAGCTTCCTTTGGAGCGGAAAACTTAATTTTTCGAGATCGTTTCTTTTAATTCTTCGATTTCTTTTTTAATTTCATAAAAGAAGTATTATTAGATTCTTCTTAGAGCTTCCGCCTGCGACTTCGTCCGCATGGCATAGTTACCTACTTTGGGCATTTTTTGGGTTGGGAAATCATCAAATAACTTTCCCCTAGGGGGGCGTGCGAGACTTTTACTGACTAAAACCCACTCATGTTCCTTCTATTGCCCTTTACATTCCGGGGCCGCGGTATCTCTTTCGAATAACCCTCAACCCCGGCAGGTTACTTTGGGCTAACGCTTATTTTTACCAGCGTGATGATCGAAAAAAAAAAACATTCTCTCCCCTTTTCTCACTGTTTTTACTATGTTGCCTATGTTCGTCTCCAGAGTCCCAACTATCTCTGTACCAACAAACTCAATTTCGCTTTTATAATATTAGTAAGGATACTTTATATTATTATTACTGTACTTAGCGTATCTATGACAAAATGTTCAAACGTGTTGAATCCAGAACTCAGCCATGCCACAGATGCAGTACTTAGATCATCAAGTTGCGCAGGTAATCAGGCAGGCGGTGCAATGATAAAAGGTGGGCCATACTCTTTAGGGAGACGCCGCATACTCACTTGAGATCTGAGCCGTCCGATCATCATTTTCCTGCCCTTGTCCCATTCTATTTGAACGTCACAGACGTCACGGCATCATTTACTCCTTTCTCCTTCATATCATTCCTTACACAATCCATCCATCTTTTTTTTGGCCTTCCTCTCTCACTCCGTCCATCAACATTCAGATCCATCACTCTTTTAGTCACATGTGATCAGGGGCCTTAGTCTGCTATTACAATAGTGTCAGAATGGTCGATCACTGATCGCATAATGGTTGATTTTGACAAGTTTAGTATGTAGCAGATTACCAAACTTGACAAAATTAACCAATATGCGATCAGTGATCGACCATTCTGACATTATTGTAATAGCAGACTAAGGCCCCTGAGCCGTCTAGAGCCCCAACTGTAAAGATTGTCTTTGCTACGACCGACTTGGGTTCGAAGTCTGTTTAAAGATTTCCAAGTCGGCTTATCAAAACTTAAACTGATCTCTTTTGCCTACCTAGGTAATTAGATAGGCATATCTAGTTTTAGACTAGTGAACTAGAAGTCTACATAATATTATTGCTCTATTTAGATAAAGTATGACCTATAATAAAAGCGTATAAACGGTTTTGTTCTCTTGCTGTGTGAGTGTGTGTGGATGGATGGATGGATGGCTAGATACTTGTTACACTTTAATTCCAACTGGTGCCAGAGTTTTCAACCTTATAACTCAGAACATAAGAGCGATAAATGATCAGGCGTCAGTTTCTTCGATGGTACCCATACTTGTACGTAGGTCTACCACAATCCACGCGGGTGAAACCGCGTGTATGTATATGCTAGTGATAATTTATATGTATAAATATTATTATTTATTACCAAGAAAAAACATCAGTTGGTCGACTTTAACGGATCCAACTTAAGAAGTTTAACTGGGTACAAAGGCAGTAAGTATAACATGTTTGTGTACAGTTTTACATAATTTGATTAATTTCTTGCCGAAGATTTCGCAGATGATTGCATCATTTGCGGATATAGAAAAATGTTATCTTATAATTTCCGAAAAAAATCTATCAAAAGTTAATCAAATACGGTCTATCCGTTCAGGAGCTACAATGCCACAGACAGACACATAACTACTTCAACTTTTAACACCCTCGTTTTTAGTCTAAGTTAAAAATGAATTGACTTTACCTCTGAATGTGTGAACGCTACCTACCTTTATTAAAAGATCAGATATTATCATTATATAAAATAGGAAAAGAAAAGACAACTTACCTCCATTGCAGCCTTTAAATTCCTGGAGCTAGACACAAACACAAAAAAAAACTGATCACTGCGCGCCCAAATAATGGGAAGGGACCGAAAGCTGTTAGGATCCCACCTACAGCGGGAACTGGGAACTGAGCGCGAATGATTGCAGGATGATAGGGTACGCCGGATGATAGTCTACTATCTATTTTATTAGGTGACGTCCCTACTTGAGGGATACGCACACTCGTCGAGAAATGTGATTTCATTCGAGACTAATGCTGAAACGTAAGTTTTAGGAGAAGAGCCCAGTCTTTATAAATATTTTAAGACAAGGAGTTCTCAGTTTTAATGTTTACAAGGCTACTCCAAGAGATAGTTAAAGGTGGGAGGGAATACCAATGGAAAAATCTGGAATAGGTAGCTGTCTAAGCATTTTTGCATTTTTAGCCAGTCTGCGTGCATGGCAATTTTTTTTTTGGGTGGGAAATCATCCAATAACTTCCTCCGGAGCGGGGGGAAGCGTCAGACTTGTACTGACTAGACTAAAACCCACCCATGTTCCTTCTATTGCCCTTTATGTTCCTTGGTCGCGTTATCTCTTTCGAACAACCCGCAAACCCGGCAGGCGTTGGCCCTGGCAGGCCCCTTTTCTTTGCTGACATCGCGTGTGGAACACTAAGGTGCCGTCGACACGGCCTGACGGACGGTGAGCTACGGCCGTAAGGCCGATTTCTGAGTGGTATTCTGACTAGCAAACATCCATACATACATCCATTCTCACAAACATTCGCATTTATAATATTAGTTGGATTATAGACCCTACGATATACAGGAACGTCGGATAGTCGGTTTAATAGAAATTAAGTACGAGAATTTAGACACTACAAGGACTAGCATTTATTTCTTTCAAAGTAGGTGATAGATAAGATTAAAATTAATAAGGATAACTAAAACATCCATACAATCTTCGAATATTTAGCCAGAGTCGTACATTCACATTTCGACAGTTATACCAGGCACACGCCTCCGTGTCTGCTACTTATAAATTCCTGATGAAAATACTCAATACCCAACACTGCCCGACTTGGGAAACAAACCCAAGACCTCGGCTCAGCACTCGCTCTAGCGCCCTTTAGACTAAAAAAGCAGTCAAAAAATTTTTTTTATTCATTAATGAAATCTTTGTCTATGACTGTACTGCCACAGATAATATCCATATCTACGAAATGAATCATAAACATTGTGCATAATATTAATTTATTGCATATGCAGTTATATTTAGTTCCGCATTATGTCATCAGAAACCCTATACTAGTTATAGTAGAGATCTTAGTACTTGCATAATTGAATTAGTCCGATAACATTGAGAAGCTTGTGACGATAATACCTACTGCTGTCCTAAGACATAAGGGCGCATCTGAGAAACAAACGAATGAGCCATACAAAAAAAGGAGAATCTTAGTCTTAGGATTTTTTTTGTCATATTACCTGGTGCTAACTAGGCTGTGGAGGTCAGATAGGCTGTCGTTTCGTGTAAAATATCTGGTTAGACTAGAAGCCAATTCCAACATAGTTAAGAGCAGGTAGATAGGGAAGGGTTATTTATTATCTTCCTCAGTATCATATCCCTTTTTTATTACGTTGCGAACAGCGGTGATAAAATTACTTACAAATAGTAATTTTTTTTCTAGGTTAGATCCGAAGGTCTAAATAAAAGTTAGAGCCGTTACTGCCTGACCACGCCTGCTTACAAAACATGCCTGTTACGAGCTAGTTTTCTTTTCATTATTTACGGCTTTTTCATAGAAAGTTATGAGATAGAAGTTAGATGAAAGTAGATTCTGAGTAGGTATTCGGTCGGCCACCATGATTTATTGAACATCATTGCCCAAATTGGAATTAATTGGCCTCGTCCTTGCACCGAATGTGCGCCCACATAATGTTAACAATTTTCTTATTGTAGAACTATTATTATATTATTGGGAGTCAAGTGATTCAGATTCTTTTAGTAGTAGTAGTCTATTAAAGAAATATGTCCAGCAAAACTTTTCACGACCAAGAAAAACATCTTGGTGAAACAATTTTTTTTTTAAACTTTGCGGCTCACTAGAAATTTCTCCTGTATCGTGGGTGCTTTTAAAAACATATAAACTCACATAAACAAACAGCCAGACCCGCAACAACTATCTGTAGGCCATACAAATATTAATTGTTCCGTGCGGGAATCGACCCCGCGACACGCAGCGCAGCAGTCGATCGCTCAGCCACTGTGCCAGCCGTGTCGTTCACAATGTTGCTTAGCTTTGTGTCCCGACTATAATTTTAGTACCTACTGACCGCATTTATTTTCTTTGATTGGAACTCTTTAAGTGCGGCCGGAAACATTATTCAGATTAAACTGAAACATGTTGCTAAAGCAATGTTGTGCCAATTTATTTACCTGTCTAAAATATAAGTTGCACTTGAGCTTGTTAACGTAATTCTTAACGTTAGTAAGTTCTACCGAACTTACTATTATTATGGATACAATTCTGGAGAAAAGTTACTAAAAAAACTTGAGAGGTGTCAAAGGATACCCGGGTGGAACGAAGTTATTATTTATTATGTACTTACCTACAAAAAACCTGTATACATTCAACAAAAATAATCGTCGCGAAACCACACTGTTCAATGCGAAATAGAAAGACGAAACGAAAATAACTGGCTTGCTTTCTATGAGAGAGAGAGAGAGAGAGAGAGAGAGACAGATAGAGAAACACGCGCACGCCGCACGGCTTACAACTTTAGCAAAAAGTGTCGTTACAACTTGGTCTTAATTTTTTCCGTCTAGCCCCCTTTCGGAACGCGCTATAAGGAACTTCGTTCCAATTGTTATTAGTAACCTGGGATGTTGTTACGCACAATGTTCAAATTTTTTTCTAACATGAATACGAAACTTAAACTTGTTTGTAGATAGCAACACTAAATGTGTCCATTACTATGTTCTAAGTAACAAAAACATATTTCTTAAACAATATCTTCGTACACTTTTATTGCTAGAACATAGATTCACATGTCAGATACTGCAACCTGTTTTCCGCATCACCAAAACATGTTACTACAACAATGTTATGCAACATCAAAACATGTTGCTGCAACATTGTTATGCAACATATTTCTCAATTTCTTTTTGGTAAATCAAATAAAACAACATCTCAATGTGAACTAATTTCTATATTCAGACAGGGTATCTCCACTTGGCGGGCACCTCGGCGTGATAGAAGTTACACTCGAGCTTGTTGACGCAACTCTTGCCGTAGCGACATGGCTTGGGGTGGTAGTAGTGGCATAAGGGGTTCACGCAGGCTGGGTAGAACTTGCACATGTTGGGGACTACTGTCGATATTGACTTATAGTTGGCGACTGGGACTACGTGAGATGCTACAAAGAAAAGAGAAAAGGTTTCAATTCATGAATTTATTATTTAAAGAAAACTGCCCCTTACTAGGTAGCTGCATAGTTCCTGTATCGTGGGTGCGTTTACAAACATTTAAACTCACACACATCAACAGTCAGACCCGGAATAGCTATCTGTAGGCCATACAAATATTAGTTGCGTGCGGGATCGAACCCGTGATACGCAGACCAGCAGTCGATCGCTCAGCCACTGCACCAGCCGTGTCGTCAATGCAAATAAGTTTTGTGAAGCATTGTCATCTTGAATGGCAACAATAATTTATAATCATTCATATTTACTTCAAGTTTCGAATGGCTCATTCAAATTAATAATATTTAAATAAGTAGTCACATTCAATAGGTATACATAATTTAATTATAATCAATGTCCATTACACTGAAACCTAAGGTTAGTCAAATAATAGGGTAGTTGATACCACCAATCAACTGATATACTTTTTATGAGCTGTAAAAACGCGCTTCCTTCATAGATTTTGTATGAGACTCGCTAACGATGACGTCACTAAGTTGTCAAATCAATGATGCAACTATTTATTGATTTTAAAGCAACTAAAAATCGAATTTTAAAGTTATTTCGAAATGAATGGAGTTCTCAGGTCTAGAATAAGGTGTTCTTTCAGAAAAATTGTGTTTTTAAATTATTGGTTAATGGTGTCAACACTGTCAACTACCCAATTGCTCCACTGCAAACCACCGCTGCAAAACCACACGCAGCAATTGCTCGAGTACATTTTTAATTTGGACGAACCGTCGACATTTATTGGATAGTTAGCAGTTAATTTTTAATTGTGTTTTAATCGCTGAGCATGGCCTTCCGAAGAGTGAATGCAGCCATTGATTTTTTTGTCATTAACTTATTATAATAATAGCGTAATGTAGAAAACAACAAATTCATCACACTGACTGACTGGTGCATCAGGCATATGACATCTCATTTTGCAACTTCCTTTTTATGAGCCGATCACGACCCTTTATGGACTTGGACAATTCGTTCTACCTTCTAGTTAAACTAGTATTATCTAGCAAAACAACTCACCAATCACAGGCGACGTAGGAGTAGCGGGCGGGGCCAACGCGCCGGGTGCGTGCGAGTACACACAGTTGCGGCGCGTGCAGGACGCCGCGAACTTGCAGCGCGGGTGTGCGAATGCGCACGCGTTGCCGTAGCGACACAGCGGGAAGGCGCGGCACCATACTAGCTTGCGTTCAGCTGCACTTACTGGAGAAGAATGGAACGAAAAAGTGTGAGAGCAATAAGTTACTGATTTACGATATAATCTTATAATAAACTAGCTTTTGCCCGCGGCTTCGCTCGCGTTAAATTTGGGGTAACACAGTTCCCCTTGCGCCTTATTGATTTGTAATAGCAAGGCTAAGTTTTCCCTTTTCTTCCCTCTTTCTCCTTCACATCCCACTTTTTTCAAAAAAAATATTAGCCTATGTCCGTCTCCTGGTTCCCAACTATCTGTACCAAAATTCATCAAAATCGGTTCAGCCATTAAAGCGTGAAGAGGTAACAAACAAACTCACTTTCGCTTTTATAATATTAGTAAGGATATTATCTAATTTATCGTTTTTAATCATCATTTCATTTTTTTTTTCTAAAATTATTTAATATTTTCTTTTGCAAATTGTATAAAATAATTATAATCTCGTTCTCTTTTGTATTTTTTTAAAATTCTGCAACTGCTGTGCACTTCTATAAGTGACGATCTCACTATAACCCAATTGTTTGTGATTTTTGTGTAGCTTATATGACATTAAGTCGTTGAAGTGCCCTAAATAAATTAATCTTCAGGATTTTCTTTGACAAATATTTATATTTGTGCTGCCACGGGAATAGTTATAAATTTTATTAAATCTATATTTATAAAACAAAACAGTTTCTACCTATGTTTGGGATTTATTAGAAACGCAATAATGTGAAGACGGTTTTGGACCACTAACATCACGCTGCGACACTAAGGAGCTGCGCAAGAGGTGAAACCGATGGGCACAACTAGTACACTCATAAAACAATACATCGACTACGCGATGCAGGTTAATCGTGATATAGCTTTTTTATCTTTATTACTATTGTAATAGGATAGATAATCATCAAACATACAATTGTATTTTTATGAGTCGGAAGACCTGGCTAAAAGGACTGTAGACTGTAGTGTAGGAATATTCCTCTGCTTTAAAACATCCATAATAATTATGGTGTCGCTTATTACATAAAAATGCCCAGTTTTGCGCGAATTGAATTCATGTAAATACTAGCTCCGCCGTGGTTTCGCTCGCGTGGTGATATAATACACAATATATCTTTATGAATTGTGGCCTATGTGTTATTCTGATTTGTAAGCTATTATTGTAAAGTTTCATTTAGCGCGAAAGAGTAACAAACATAGATATAAACTTACGCGTTTATAACAGTAGGACAGATATTGTAATATTTAGTCACAATTAAAAGAAAATACTCACAAGGCGGAACAGAATCATATTTGTGAGTATTGGTGACGGTTGCCACAGTCACATGTTGATCACTGCTGGCACTCTCAGTCCTCTCCCTCACTCTCTCCGGTTCCTTTTCCTCCCTCTTTTTATTCTTATCAACATCAAACACTATAGGGGACGCTCTCCGCTTTTTCACTGGAGCTACATCTACTTTAAGAACTTCTGTACTTTTCCTCTTTTCTGGTTTTTCATCCTCCTTTTTGATTATGACTTGAGTGTCAGATTCCTCGCTAGTATTACTAAGGCGTTTCTTCGGTGGAGGTTCTATTAATATTTCTTTTTCTATCGGTTTTTCTTTAGGTACTACTGGTTCTTTAATTTCTGGTGTTTTTGGTTTTTCCTGTTCTGCCTTTTTTAATTCGTCTTCTTCGTTGAGCAGTCCTTCGGTGAGTAGTTTTTTTGCCAAGAACGCGTTGGGATGATAACCATCCATTGTGACTATGAATTGAGTGTTCTTGTCTTTGTCGACAGATGGGTTGTGGATGTTACTGAAGAAAAAAAAAACATTTTATAGTTGAAATGCAACTAATCATAACGGGAAGGGAGTAGGATAAGGGAAGGGAAGATAAGGGAAGGGGGTATCCCCTTTCCATTGTTATGACTTATATGTATATATATATAGATTAGATTCTAAGTATGATTGTTACCCTTAAAAAAATATTAGTGAATAAGTTGTTGGAGTGTATAAATAAATATTAGCTTGTAAGTGACTATGTAAAAACTACTAGAAGTTAAATTTGACCAATTTCAGTTACTGATTGAGCTGTTTTGCATACATGTTTAGTTTGCATGGTTAGAAAGTAACGTCATTCTAAATCCAATATGGCGGATTCCCAAAGACTAGTTTTTTATGCATTTCCACGATATTTGTATCAAATAAAAGGAGTTTTTGAAAAGAATACGAGAAAGTGTGCTTTTTTACTATAGCTTTTATTTCCCATCTTGCTTGTGGGGGTAACCATACACAAGGTAACTTACATGGTCTCAATGATGAGCGTGTCATCTTTCCTGCTAGCAGTTCTGCCCTCGTTCCGGCGAGAGGGCGTGTATTCATTGTTGATGATCTTCTTTGTGATGGAGGCCGGTATGTACTCGTCTCTTTCACTGTCACTGGCCACTCTGGAAACGTGATACAGGTATAAATACTCAAGTAAATAATTAAGTTTAAAAAAAGAACAGTTACCAGTTACTGTTCTTTTTTTGAAACTTTAATTATAATGACAGAACTGTATTTTAAATACCCAATAGTGACCCCACATTTTCCCTATAATATTTAAATCCCATGTTATCAGGAGAAGGCCTATTGTTATCAACCAGGTAATCAAGGCTCTGTGATTGCTACTGAGAATTTCTTGATGGAAAACCCAATAACACTTTGACCGACACGAGAATAGAACCTAGGATTTCTTGCTCAACAGGCCGCGCTTGCGACCACAGGACTAACGGGGCATTCAACTATTATTTCAAGTATTCTTTGGTCGAATTCTATTAAAAAAAGATTTAGTTCTTATACCGGACACGACTCGCTTTGTGTATGGGACTATTACTTATTTTTTTAGTTTCTTGACATTCAAAAGTGCCTGTAATGGTCTTATTGAAATAAATGCTTTTGAGTTTGCTCTATTCTAATAGTAAGTATTTTTGGCTTTTGGAAATAGCCCAAAAATGTATGGAGGATTGGCGATCTCTTTAATGTAAAAAAAAAATCTTATTACTTAGAGCTTTTGTCATCATCGCTGTCCATATCGCCGAGACTTATACTATCTCCCCGATCCGTCTCCTGCGAGCTATCCGCCGGCACTTGTATGACGATCTTCTGCGCGTCCACGCAGCGCCGCATCGGGAGTACGAGCGCGCGTTTGATTTGGGGCTCTGATTCACTTCTGTTTGGTGGAGCCTGAAAGAGGCAGATAGGAAAAAGAAGGTTTATTGCAGAAACTTGTACAACTTTTACAGTAAATATTACATGGAAACCTCCTTTTTAGTAAATGATATATGTGGGGACACAAGTACCACAATTGCCGATGAGGCGGAAAGCAATGTGCCCCATACTGTTGAATCGGCAGCCAGTCGATTGCCCGCCGCCGCGGCTAGTGTACATGTTTACGTGACTAAGTATTAAGACATTTATGTATCCTCAAGTGTAAACATTGAATAGCCTTTATATATACAACTGTCAAGAGTTTCAATTCGCTCAACCACACCTAGTATATGCCCCAACAATATACCTGTGCTAGGAGGCGCCACTCCACAAAAACAGGTTAGAAATAGCAAAAGTGGTTCACAATATGATAGGTTGCTTTATAAACACACTTAAATTATAACATGGTGCCTGTAATCGTCGGGTTGGGGACAGGTTTGAGACTGTGTCGGCAGTTATGTTGTATACCCATATAGTAGGAGCGGACTTATTGAAGCCTGGTTTATATATAAAAAAACAGGTTTTTACTGAAAATATCACTTTGGCATACTCGGGAATCGAACCTAGGTAACATGATCTGTAGCTTGGGGATGGCCAATTTCTAGCAGCAATAATTTATAATTATCTTATTCGATAGAAAAACTTAGTTTACAAAAACTCTAGCTACCTTTAGCGGCTTAACATTTATCATTTTCCTGCCCTATTTGGGGCGGCGCTACACGTTTTATTCATTCTCCTCTATCAGACCATATCATTCCTTTCACAATCCATCCATCTTTTCTTTGGCCTTCCTCTATATCGGTTTGATGATAATGATTATTTTAAAATTCAGACAAAATTACGCTGCTTGAACGATACTCCTAATATATTAAGTAGTGACGCGCGGTCCCGACCGTACTCGCACTAACATGAATGATGATCTAGCAGAGTCCAGAATATTCCAGAACGTTCCTAATACAACACTTACATTGAGCAAGCTCTTGTGTGCATCGGCGACGGCTCGCAGTAGCAGACTGTTGGCGGGCGTGGCCACGCGCGGCCGCGGTCTCACCCGCACCACGCTAGCACACGTCGAGCGGCATGGACGATTCTCTAACACTGATACTCTGGAATAAGAGGTTACAAGTTAGAAAGAAGAAAGTATAGTAATAGCACTTAAGGGTCCGTTCACACAGACCGGCTCGGAGAACATCGGCGAGCAGTTTTCTTTTCACACAGACCGGATCGTACACGCTTGGAGTTAGTCGAGCAAGCCGCCAACTATTTCACATAGACCAGCTGGAAGCGACAGCGCGAGTGAGAAATAGCAAGCAATCGGAGCCGATCAGCTGCGCGAGCGAGTAAGAGCACGCGATCGGAACCGATCGGCTGCGCGAGCGTTTAAGAGCATGCAATCGGAGCCAAACGGCTGCACGATCGAGAAAAAGAACGTGATCGGAGCCGGTCACCTCTTATTATTTCACACCAAGCGCCTTCAAGCATTCTTAATGACAAAAGCAGTGCACATGCAAAAATAAACCTTACTACAAATACTAAAAACTCTGTTTTCAACGTGATAAGAATCTGCTCTCCCCTCCGAGCCGGTCTGTGTGAACGGACCCTAATACTGCAATTAATGTTACAGTATTTACGCGGTAACATTTCCGTCATCCGCCATTTTCTCTTAACAACATCGCCTGCCAACCATTCATGAGTGTTACTGATAACAAATCCTACATTGGTAACTAAAAGGCGTTCTAAAAATATTCGTTAGTTTCTAAGTATTTTGCAAATAATTATCTCACTCTGAGTTGTTCTATGGCAAATTGGGTCGTTCGTTCATCCTAGTATAGTTGCATTGCAATATCAATTGTAATATCAAAGGGTTTGTCAAAGGACGTTTATACACATAAGGTTTAAATTAGATTGATTGGCTCTCACATTTGATAAAAACATATTATTAACTGGTCTTCAAGAATCCTCAACGCACGACTAATCGGTGAAATCTGGACACTTACCTCGACGTCAGTTTTTTTGGGACCGGCTCTGATATGTCAGACACAGTGTCATCAGATACAGAACTCCTCTTCGAAGCGTCTGGAGGGCCTCCAAGCCGACTCTTGGCTGACTTTGAATGAGGCCAGAAGCCTGGCTCTCTTTCAGGTGTAAATCTGAAAATGTATATGAAAATAATAGAAGAGATATGAGAATAATAAAAGGAGGTTTAAATATGTTGGCTGAAGAGTCATTAGGGAAAAAATATACATGAATGAATTTTGAGCAGGGGCAGTAATGACTTAGTAATAAGTATTGTAGCTAAAAGAAAATGATTTAGGAGACTTCTTGATTTTGAAAAGAGAAAACGAAACGGTAAAAAGACATTCGAATTTTGAACCTTAATAATATATACCTTAGTCATATTAACTGCTATTTATATACATTTAAATATCGAATCTAAAACTGGCCAACTTAAATAAACTAAATATAAACATAATTAAAATTGAGCTCGTATTTAATCGTACTACCTCAAATTTTTATATTTAACAACCTTTCGGGACTCTCTGTCCTCGTTTTTGATTCCTTTTCTTTAACTTCTGAAACCTTTTTAGGTTCCTCACGAATCCCTAGTCGATCTCTCACAGGTCTTTTGGGGAGTTTGAGTTCTATGTGCGGTAATGCCTCTACGGGGTCTTTAGGAGCTTCTATAGGTTTAGGAGGGGGTAGAGCCGGGGTTGGGGAAATTAGTTGCTGATTTGGGGGTGTAACTGTTACTGGGACCTTTGGCGCCTGTTGAGATATTTCCTGAAACAAAAAGTAAAATTATTAGTGTTAGTAGTATGATTACTAGACCAGCAATATATTCCTATCATCAGGAGCAAGCATGAGAATTGACAGGTAAAAGCGAACACTTGGGGTTTTTTTATTTTTTGGGGTGGGAAACCATCAAATAACGGGGGAGTGTCAGACTTGTGCTGAATAAAACCCACCTATGTTCCCTCTATTGCCCTGTACGTTCCGGGGACGCGGCACACTTGGGGCTTGCTTATTGCAGGCGGATTTATTAAATTAGCAAATGACGCCTCTAAGTATCAGAATGATATACAGTTGCAGAAAAATGCAACTAAACATACCTGAAACACATCTTCAGCAAAATCATTCATCAATTCCTCAGCTTCAGTCCTAATATTCAAAAAGTCTTCATCATCCGACAAAGAATCTAACTGCTCCGCCAATTTCTGCTTTAACCCTTGTATTTTAGCTTCAATTTGGGTTATTTCCTTTATTTGATCCTCTTTTGGGGCACCTATGGATGATACACTAGCTCTTTTAGGCTCTTCAGCTGTTGAGTCCACATCTACTTCTGGCTCAACTTGCGTCAAAATGGTTGCTGGATCAATTATGGGTAGTATTGGCCTTTTTAGTTCAACTACAACTGGTTTCTGTTCAGGCTTTGTTTCTTCTTGAGCTGCTTCCAGGGTTATTCCATGGTTCTTTAATATCTGTCCGGCAAAGACATCTGTGATTGAAGGCTCTGAGTCTTTTTCCATATTCATCAGCAAAGGAGGGATGTTGGGACGAATCATGTCGTGATGTTTGCTTTTCTTTTTTAATTTATGAACTTTTTTATCATCTTTTTTACGTAAAAGCTTTTCTTTATCCTTCTTCTTGGCCTTTTTTAAATCACTCTTCTTCTGTTTATCTTTTGTTTTCTTTTCTTTAGTTTTTCGGTCTTTGGAACCAGATCTTTCTTTGCTTTTGTCGCGTTCTGCAGTTTCTGTGAAATAACTCTATAATTAACCAAACTTACGTGTAAAGAAAATTATGTAGAACTTTTTCTTGTATATAAAGTACTTTCTTACATTATGAGAAGGTCAAGTACTTGCTGGTTCTATAACAGTTCTATAAAGAAAAATTTAAAGTATATGTGGAAAATAAGTACAATACCAGAAGCGTTAGAGAACGTAAGTTTGTCCGACCACCAGTGAAAAATTACTATGTCAAACAAACGATAACCGATCTTTTCAATAACCTCTATTGACTGAGAAAAGGTATTACTAGAATGTGTAAACGAACATTCAAAAAGGCTGTTCTCCTCAATGAAGTCATCGCAAGGTGCAGAAATAACTACAAATTATTTTTTATTTTTTTTGTTGATAAGTTTTTATACTATTTAAGATCAAATGGCATGTGAGCCACTGTAACAAATAACCGCTAATCCCGCGGACAAACTGTTATCTTATGTCATAATACTTACTTAAGGGAGTAGCTACCGTCACCTCCTGCAACTTCTTCAATACTTGGTGAAGCCAGTTGACAAACAACTCGGTGTTCTCACCAAGAAACAGTTGAAGGTCATCTTCCATCTGCGCTCGCGTTCTTTTGTTTGCTACCATCACCATCACATAGTCAGGCAGTTCGTCATCTGAGAAATTACAATTTTGGAAGATTTTTATTTAAATTTGGTCTTCCCGATCATATTCTGGCCAAGGCGATAATTTTGTCTTAACACGGATGTGAAAACAGGATAGACTAAGGCTTCAATCTCTTAAGAAGTCTAGACTAAGTATAAATACACCACACAATATTACATTGCGAAATTTCTAATAAAAAAGTCAATAAGACGTAACATAAACGTGACATCGTAACGTGCTTTGCAAATGGCTCGACTTGCAAATCAAACCCACAATCTCTCGCTTTACCTATATTAGCAATGGAGAAACGCACCTGCATCACACCGTTTTTATGGTTTATCAAAACATTCATTTATTTTTATGTGAGTTTAATTGTCATTTATCTTATGAAACATTCATTCACAAAGGTTGTCTGGAATTAATCCTAGAAACGATGTAGGAATACTGCCTTATAACACGTTGGGTTGTTTAACAGAACTATGCGCTCTCACCAATGAAACCGATGATATGTGATACTTTAAATTAAAATAAATAATGTTATAATATAACTACTTAGTACATAATCTTTGGAATAACATAACATCACGCCTGTAATCCCTGAAGGATTGGGCGGAGGTGAAACCTTAATAAATAAATTAAATTAAAATGTTAAAAAAATTCAACTCATGACAGCTACTTAGTTTTTACTATTCAAAATTTAATTTAATATAATAATTATTAGTTAAAATCGCTCTCCGAATCCAATATAATAACGCGTTCAGGGTGCTGGTGGGGCTACCACGCTATTGTAGTGCGTCTGCCATGTTTGCGCACGCTCACACAGACGGCTTTCACACTGTGCTGCGGCGCCGCATCGCTTCGCTGATGTTCCGCACGCGTGGTAGCACTAACGCCATCCTGAATGTGCTCAGCCATAAACTGGATAGCGCTTTTCTGGGGCACTGGGTTCAAATGCAAATGAATGTGCCCGGGGCCCCAGAGGGCGGCATATACTTATATTAATTTATTATGTGTAAATGTACTAACATAGCTGTTAAGTAATACTACTAACAATAATATGGGCTGAAAATGTCTGAAATAAAAAGTTTTTGTTTTTATTTATTTTTTAAAAGTAGGCAGCTTTTTACAAGTAACTTTTAGTGATTTCGAAATCACTTTTAATTTCATTGTCAAAGCATGGCTTCAATCCCCTCACATAACAAATTGATTTATATGACCTACATGTAATTGTTTTGGGTCCCGCTGTTTGTGTATGTGAGTTTAAATGTTTGTAAACGCACCCACAATACAGGAGAAATTCCTAGTGTGCGGCAAAGTTTTAAAAAGAAAAAAAAACAGAACTATTGATAGTGCCAACTGAAGAACTGACTCTGCTGTAAAAGTAGTGTCAGACTAACCCAGGCAAGCCCAGTTAAGCTAAAGATAATTATTATTTTTCCTTAAACTCCACTTTATTATAGTATAAAAACACAAATATTTTTGAGGTTAATTTAGGAATTATAGACAAACTATGGATTTATATAAAATACTAAATTCTAGCCTGTTTCCCTGCCTGTTTAGGTGAATACAATATAAGAGAGTTAATATTTGTGCAATATCTAAATCAGATTTTCAATTTTGATAGATTTTTGATAAATTACCAAATAAAACTAACTGCATCATAATACAACATTGGAATTGTATAGTACTAAAAACTGTCAGAAAGAATATATGAGAATTTCTTGGAATAACTTGAGAAGATCAGGAGATTCACCGCATACAGAGGATACTGCTTAACAATACGACATCTGAGTAATGAGAAAAATAGGCTAATATTCTAGGTTGAAGTATTTTTGCAAATCGTCGTCAATAGTTTGATTTACTCAATTGAAGTATTGAGAATCATTTTCAATTATTTCAAGCAAATATCCCATTATAAATGTTGTAGATACCACTGTATGAAAGTCATACAAATTATTAGATGCCTTGGCTTGTAGTGTAATCACAAAGAAACTTATATATTGTTTTAATATCAAAGGATCACAACATTCGGCTAAAATGACTGTGTGAAGCCATACCTACTCAACTTGATAACTTAGGTATTATCTGAATTGGATATTTATAGAAAGTTGTTTTACTTACCAACATAGCATCCTAATTCTGTCAGCTTGGCCTTGATGGCCGACTGAAAGTAAAATATTTTTAATCAAAAGACAATTTCATGTCAATAAAATCAACAAATGCGGAACAAGCCCATTCCTGAAAGTATCACACATTATTGCGAGATTTTATTACATTGAGTGAAGGCGAAATTGAAAAATATCAAACATGTAGAATTATTGTCCTTTTTAATACAATTTTATGGTTAATAACACATATTTTCCGGTATTTACCCGCATTTTTTGTCCAATTTCGCTGCCGACGACATCCATTTTTTATCCGTATTTTACAGTAACACTACACTAAATTAATCAAATGCACACCACTAGGACTATTTGTTTAAGATATCTAACACTTATTACGGATACATTATGTTGTTTTCCACATTTATAATTAAATAAGGTAGAAATAATTAATACTTTGCAGCATTCACGCTACAACATAAATTTTTCGTTTTTGACATTTAACTTGACGTTGTCAATTTCGTTTGACAATTTTTCTGAGTCGTTTCGTTCTGTGCAGACTTCGATGTGCAGACCACGACAAAATAATAGATTCTATATTTCACCGTCGTGCGTCATAACATGAAAAAAACAAAGTTAAAAAAGAAAAACGGTAAAATGGCTATGTTCAAGATTTACGTACCCCTCCCCCCAATTACATCTATGGCGTTACCGACAGCCTGCAGCAGTCATGTAAAGCTTTTATACCTACGTCGGCAAAGGAGAGGCTGGCAATGAGCTTGGTATTTAAAAGACAGCCGCCTTGGAGCTGGGCGAGACAAGAATCTTCAGGAGCTGGAGTTTGTACCTACTTCCCGTATTATTCAGCAGTACTAGCGGCAGTGATCCGTACGAAGAAACACTTGTTCTTTAGCGGAAAGCGATGAGAAGACCTACAGATTCCTTTTACTGAACCAAAAATTATACAACGATCACGTGTTTGTCAAAATTTACCTGTTTGTTCAGCTCTTTGTTAATAAATTTGTGTTGCAGTGAACATTACCTGTTAGTCATACAAAATTAAATATTTGTTCCAAGCGGGGACTGAAACCGTGGCACGCGGCGCATCAGCCAAACATTTAGCCACTGCTCCAACCGTGTGGTCAACAAAGACTGTATTTTATCTGCCTCTCAAAATGATTACGAGTGGGTACAAGAAACGGTCTTGCAACGATAGGTAGTTACTGTTTATCGACATGGCTGGCTTTATGCTAACAACAAATTCATCTATAGCACAACAATCTGTCGAAATGTTAAAAATCTAGAAATCTAGAGGGTCTCAAAGACACTGTGCCACCAAAATGGCTAGAGAATTGGGAGGATGTTGTTCGTGCCGTCCTTTGCTCCATGATTATGGAGCAAAGGACTATACTTCTAGAACATTGTTGAAGGATTCCGATCTAATCTATCGGTTGAGAAAAGGTGGGAGGCTCAGGAAAACGGAGAAGGTTATAATCAAACAACTCGGTATAAATCATTGTATAAGATGTATATTTTTCCAACAACCTTTGATATTTTGAATCATACAATATACTCGGTAATAATAATAATAAATTACGAATCAAACAGTTATTTACATAATAATTAATTACAAATTGATTTCAAGAAATCCCTCAGGTACCTACCTACCTACATAATATGGCATAATTATTGGTAAATTACATACATTGATACAATTAACTTATTTTATACAAAATACTGTTTATTCTTAAAAAATAATAAAAGTTATTACGTGATTTGGTCGTGGAATAAAATAACTAAGTTTAATTTTATTTAAAACTTTATACATCTTTGGCCGCGAAATTACATGGAATGTAGTTTTCTAGCGCTAAATAAAAAAAAATAGCACGTTTTGTGTAAAACGTGCGTTACTTTGTCAATTACTTTCAAACCATTCTTAAAAATTACGGAATGTAGGGTTCTTTAAAACTATAGTGTGTTTAATATTAGTTTTTCAGCTTTGCAGTACGTTGCACAAGTATTTTTAAACAAAATGATTTTAAAAATTCGACACATTTCAGAGATTTCATTTAATTTTAGCGCACAATGAAATAATAAAATATACTAGTAGCACTGCATTTTGTTAATAGCGCACAACCTTTCAGCATTAACAGTGTAGTCTTTACTGTAACTTATGAATCTATTAGTGCTGTTCAAATTTATAACGATTCAAACTTTATGGCGGTTTGGAACATCTAACGTAAAGCTGCGCAGAACACAATTTACGGTATCAGCGCAGAGACGCATCGTCTTAAACCGTCACTCGCTGCTAACTTCCGAGCCGTCATAAAGTTTTCAAACAAAACTACTACCTAACGAAAAAAAGAGTATTTTGGAAGACAGAAACCTATCCTAAAATGTTACTTACATCACCTTATTTACATTGTGATATTATGTCGAATATAGATTACTTGTCGCTCATTATAGGACGGATATTGAGTGATTTTAAGTATATTTTTTACTTATTTTATATTTTTAAATTCAGAACATAATAATAAGAGAGAGCACCTTTCCCTGAGTTATCGAGCCCAAACTAGATAAAGTTATCGACGAATACCTTAAAATCTTTCAAAATAATCAATTAAGTTGCTAGTTAAAACCCGAAGAACTAAATTATGTAAAACTTACACCTAAGATAAGATTAATAACTGAATACTGGTAGTGCTAAGATAAAATGCAATAAAAATATTTGGTATAAGTCTTGCAATATCTTTGGTACGTCATATTAATGAGCGACAAGTCGCTATACATTGGTTTGCTTATCATTTCGTAAATCGTCAATTTGGAATCGAGTGACTTTGGGCCCTAGACTCAGCTGGGACCCCATCCTCGGAGGTCTAATTGGGGGGCTAGTAGATTTTGAACCAATACTGTGTTGCGACCCCATCATTTGAGGGCGACTGTGCTCAGATTTAGCATCAATACTTTGTTGTGATCCTAATTGTTGTTCAGAAAGTCTTTTTCCAATTTTGGGTCCAAAGCTGACAGTTTCGGTGGCTGGTCCGATGCCTTGAGGGGGGCCAGCGCTTTGAGAGCTGGGGGACCTGGGGTTTATCTTCCGCCAGGGCCGGCAGGGGCCAGGGTTGCCCGAGGGTCGACTCTCGACTCCCCCAGTGACACTTGGCTGAGCGCCGTTTGCGTGTTGTTGTAGCTGTACCCGTGACGCTCGTTCCATTTCTCTAAAAAGAATAAAGGACTAGTTAATTGTTGAATAAGATTTAATACAGAACTGCAGAGTTTGAGTCCAGTCGTCAGAAGAAGAGTTAATATGAAATTTATAATTAGGTGAATTATGTGATTATGATCTTGTGAAAAGTCGTCATTGTTGGTGATACTCGTACGTGCACAAATTAACAAAGAAGTTTATAAACACATGCAATGAATGAGACTATGATTAAGATACAAGGCGCTGCATGGTAAAAGTTCGGCTATAACCAAATCATTTTTACGAGTCCCATAAGCGATATATGGATTTGGGTAAATTTAGCGCTTCGTCCAAAATATATTTACATAGAGCTCCATCTTTAGTATGTAATCGTAAAATTAATAATAAAAAAACAAAGAGTCACAAAAGACAAACGTAACAAGCCCAAAACACCAAACCCCGGAACCGTCACCGTTGCCAATAGCGCGTTGCAACAAATGATACCTTCACGGTCTGATATATGAGGCGATAGCCGACGTGCGTTCCGATTTCCTGACGGCTTGGCATGCGACCGGCGTGGAGGGATACGCACCGCTGGTGAGGCCCGACAGTCTGGCCAGGGGACAGCATAGGGCTGCCGCGTACGCCGCACGGTACTGAGCGTTCATTATCACGTAGATGATCGGGTTTACGCATGCGCTCGCGTACAGGAGAAGGTAGCCCGTGATGTGGAATACTGCAAAAAACAAATAATAAAAGATGATAATTACCCAGCCTGATATCGTTAAACAGTACTTCGATGAATCAGCTTTGCATCGCTGTTCCCTACTGCACACAAGCTTTCCCAAACTACGGCAAACGACACTTTTAATGTCGTTGGTCTACCTGGGTGGTGGACTCACAATGCTTATGCTATGCGTAAGGAGTGCTCGTATTTCCAACGGCCACCGGTACTTTGACAGACATGACAACAAAACTGCATCTCACCAGATATGATACATAAACTAGTTCTTGCAGGTTTCAGAACCTCTTAGTTTTTGAAAAGTGAAGTTCATTTTTTTTTCGATGTAGCTATAGTTGTTCTTGGGTGTGATGATGACCAAGAAGACCCTTTTACTTGGAGAAGCAGAATAATAATTTCGTTATTAACAGAAGCAGCTACTACTTACCAGGGTAATGCACATGATTATCAGCCACCTTCGCAATAGTGATGGGTAGGTAGCATACAAGGAAAGACAGGAATATCGCTAACACCATCTTGGTGATCCTCCACTCGTTGCGCCTCGCCTTCGTCTCTCTGTTATCTTTGATTGTAGACCTCTTGTCTGTGCTGTTATTGAGAGTGCCAGGACTTGTGTGCTGAGCCCGTTGGTGTTCGCGCATTCGCTGTTCTGAGCTGAAAATAAAATGTGGATTTAAATAATAATCTTTAACAAAACATGATCAATCTGTATACTCCAATGATTAGATGTAAAATAAGGCGAGCCTATTCCCATTATGGACAAATTCCTGGCTGCTACTAAAAAAATCCAATAGAGAGGTTTAACTTTTTTTAAACTTTGTCTATTTTGACGTTAATAAGGGCGTTGCATCTATCCAGAATCCACGGGCTACGCAGCCACCACCATGGGTCAAGCCTTAGTGAAACTGGTCGCAGAATGGCTTATCTTCCCTAAATAATCCTATCTTTTCACGGCAGTTGGAAAACCATAATCATCAAAATATTTACATTTACATGGACTTTTAAATGAAGCATATAAGTAGCGGAATAGATAGAGAATAAGAGCTACGGCTGTTACAAGAGCAAAATGTTTATATCTGTTATAATACAGTTTTCGTTTCTCGTTATTAGAATGTATGAGGGTTAGTGCGTTAGACGGTAATGTCATAATATATATCATATCACATTCATCCAAGAAAGTTATGACACCAAAGTGTAAATGGGATTTGTCGCTGGAGGCTAAGTTGTGATGAGCAAAAGTGTCGCTTTATCTTCAAGACGTTGAGTCTATTATTCCTCGGTACTGCTTGTGTACTTTAAATAGTTTTTTTTTGCAACAGTAGTTATTCTTCTCTAGTAAGTATTTGTTGTATCTTACGCTCCTTGCAGGTAAGGTTTTGCTACAGTTTTTCGTTTTAATGGAAGGTTACGAGGAGTTACGAAGTACTAGGCTTCCATACTTTGAATGGAAGTATATGTAGTAAAACTGTAGACTTAACTTCAAAACCATTTTTTGGAGTGGGAATCATCAAATAACTTTCCCCGCTCTGGAAGGAGCGGGGGGGAGTGTCAGACTTTTACTGACTAAAACCCACCCATGTTTCTTTCGAACAACCCGCAACCCCGGAACTTCAAGACCTTTAGTCCATTATTTCTGCTGCTTCCAATATTGTTACTTCTCTTCTTCTTCATCTCATAACTAACCCTCTGATTTAAACGGTTAGTAGGTACCAGGCTTCAATAGTATGTGTGGAGGTGTATTTATTCAGTATCACAATATACCTCGGCACGTGGCTTAAAGGCGTACCGACGTATTTCCTGTTCGTGCCGTTTAATGTTTTGTTCAACCATTAGTTGTGTTTAGTATTGTCTCTCGCATAGATTTATTGTAAGTATATATGTGTACGTAGCTACAGGCTTCCTTTGTGGTATGAAAATATGATTTACATATTAGTAAGAACGTGATGATGAACGCATCATCTAAGTAACAACGTTTCGTCATTAAACCAATAGAAATGAACTCAGAGATCAAAAAGCACTTTACAAAAGTGCCTAAGTTTTTCGTCTGACAGAAACGACGATATTTTTTATCTGTATTTAGTCTGTTAACGTATCTTTTTATCTTCCTCACAAATTTTCCTGCAACAAATCATTGGCGTTTCCTAGTTACCATGGCTCTATAAAAAATGTTTACCTGTGCACCACCCAGAAGATCCTAGCATAGCAGATGAAGATGAGTAAAGCTGGTACAATGAAGGCGATGACGAAGAGGGCAGTCTTGGCTGAGCGTCCATTGTCATCAGGCATAATGGAGCAAGTTCCCAACTCTGGATCGTAGTCGAATTTACCTAGATGAAAAGATGATGATTAGATAAATATTTAGAGATTCCATTAAATATTAATTGCAGAAACTATGGAACTTATCCAGGTTTATTTAAAAAAGGCTATAATAGCTTTAGCAATATTTTTTTCTGCAAATTGCAATACTTCAGATTAATGGCAGAGAAAACTTCTGCCGCATGTGGGAACCACAGGACGTAGTAGCATAGCGATGCTTTTAGAAGCCCCATATGCTAAAAGCGTGTTAAAAAATGTGAAACAAGTGCCAGCCGCACTCGCGCACGACGGTTTCCGTACCATCTATAAAAACGGAAAAAAATTGTTTGGAAGCCCCTTAAATATTTATTTAACTGTGTTCTTTCAGTATTTGTTATTATAGCGGCAACAAAAATACATCTATCTGTGAAAAATTCAACTTTTTAACTAAAACAGTTCATGAGATACAGCCTGGTGACAGACGGACAGACGGATGGATAGTGAAGTCTTAATAATAGGGTCCCGTTTTACCCTTTGGGTACGAAACCCTTAAGTAAGCATTCAACCAAATCCTGTTGATTATTACTTCATGTCTAGTGGCCACTGGGCTGGGACAAAAAGCCCATGAACTGCCGAAGTGTTTATGGTGATAGAAACTTACCCCATACTCCAACAAGGGTGGGTATCTGCATACCGTACGAGAACATCCACGAGAACACGATCATGATGGCTATGTTGTGTTTGCGGTACACGCGCGCGTACCAGCTGTGGTGGGCTATCATTATGTACCTGATGGAAGGAAACAATGAGTTTATAATTAACAATAATACATAGTATATAGTTTAGCGTCTTGTGTGTAATCCACAACTATTGTAATCCATCGCGAGTGTAATCCATGGGGAGTGTAATCCATAACGAATGTGTAATCTATGAGGAATGTAATCCAATAAAAAAGCGGCTGCATTCGATGGCTTTCTAGGATAGTTGGTATGAGCTTTGGTGGGTGGTTCTATTATATAGGTACTCTTGGGGAGCATATAATATACAACATACAACTTTCGCCGACGAGACGTCGATATATTAATATGTTCAGTAGTCATATATATCCTAATTAACAGTACGTCTCAATGCATTATAGGTTTGCCCCGCCTTTAACCACAGTGACACAGAGTCAAATAAATTAACCAATGTGAGAAATGACACGCGTGTCTTACGGTCATTGTACTTAGTTGATTTAAAACATGTCAATATTAAATTACTAATGTCAAAAAGTTCCTAAATTATGCTTTTTGTGTGCAGAAACTATAAGATCTACTGCTGACCCCACAGATTCCGGATCCCTACAGACTTCTCGTGCCGTCCACGGTCATCTTTGGTCATATCAAACTTAATTGGGAGCTATTTAATTACACCTTCATTAATCCTTTCATTACGACTATCAACTACGTTCCAGTTAATTTATTCACTGAACACTCACACACTGAATTTAATTCAGTAACTTAAGTCCCCTATAAACAAACATTATCAACTTTACTATTTATAGTTTTGATTAATGAATATTGTAAAGTAAAAGGCCGGACCACACGCGATGTAATCATCGACCTCTATGGTGCAAAACAATAGCATGTCAGAATTTGCATTGGGAATAACTGTCCGCATATAATGTGCAATGTATTTTGTGTCTGGCAATTAAAAGCATTTGAGGTCAGACAAAGAAGTTATTGTTGTGTTGTTCCTAATCTGTGGACCGAGTTATGTGCTAGAAGATCTAGAGTTTAAGGTTTTTTGTTTTGTTTGTTTTCTGCGCTACAGGTTACGATCTAAATACTAGAAAGCATGTTTGGGAAAAGTATTCTCTCGGGCACATTACCGGCTGACAGAGTTGAAGAGTATTTTTTATGGCTTTTTATAATATTTTGCCGTTTCCGTTTAGTTTAATTTGTCGTTATGGTGTCTATAGTTAGTTTAATACATACAGAAATAAATCTACTTAAGTAAGTGATGCATAAATATGCAGCACTTACTTAATCCCTTATATAAATATAAAAGGGATTTTTGATGACTTTTAAGGAAATGGTAAAAGTAACCTATTATAATTATAATTGTTACTAAGGTAGGTCACAAGGATAATTTAATTTGTCTTTGTTTTCAATGGTAAAGGTGTGTAGTGAGATTTGTTACTGCCAAAGACCCAGTCTCAATATTTGTCTATGGTCCCCGTAATACGAATTCATTCACCATCATTCTTAGTAGACCTACAGTCAAACTTGCTTGCTGATATTTGGTTCTGATTGGAATCAAAATTAAATTTTAGTTATAGTGGACACATCAGATAAACGTACTGTATCTGTAAAACTCAAGAATAAAAAAAAATGTCCTAAAGTACAGTCCACCTAAATAATTTAGGCACCAGTCTCCCAAAAATGAACATTATGCTTGCCTTACCTCCAATACATCTTCAATCTCATCTCTATTCATAGACAAGATTGAGACTATTTCCAATAAAAACCTTTTCTGCATTCATTCAAGGCATTATTGCCATAACTAATATCAATTCACTCAGCGACTACCAACTGTGGTCGTTAATGCGATTAGTCTAATATGATAATATACTTACAAGACCAAACGTGAGAAGAATTCAGATAAGCTTCCTATCAAATGGAAAGACATCAACTATTGGTCAATAAGTTTGTCTTTTGATAGATACTACGTGACGTTTGAAAAGGATAATACTGGTGTTGAGAGGGAAAATTGTTTGATAGCCTTCCTTTCTATAGGCCAAGGTAAATTCGACCGCGGTTGCGGGGTGTTCAAAAGAGATACCGTACAAACTTGCGACATAAACGGTCATAAATCTTGTGCCTGCGTGGACTTCGGGGGTTTTTTTAACAGTTCCAAGAGATTACAGACTTGAGTATATGGTTTAAATTTCAAGTCATTGACAGACAGGCAGACGTACGACAACCTGGTCCTAAAGGTTCCGTTTTGCCTTTTGAGCTACGGACCCTAAAAAGACGACACATTGACTTATTATGCTAAACATGCCCTGCTAGTCTGAAGACCTTAAATCTTTTACAGCAAGTAGAATCTAAATCTTAAATCGAAGCACCGTTTACTAAGTTTCGCTAACAACAAATTCTTAAGCAAATTCTTACGTGTTCAGAATATTCATTCAGTTCGTTAGACACAATAACTCCCAAGAGTCTTACCTGTTCAAGGTTATGAGGGCGATGCTCAGGAGGGAAACCCCGACGTTCCCGTACCTCAGGAACGGGACCAGCATGCATAGTGCGCCCCCATGGGACCAGGTTCGCGTCCAGAACCCAGAAATGGCGAAAGGGAGCACTATGGCGCAGAAGAGGAAGTCGGCTATGCAGAGACTATAAAGGAATAATAATTAGTTAGTGTTAGATTAGCAGTAAGGATCAATTATTTGTCCTTAAAATGTACTAGTGAAATACTTGTAGCTTATCCGTTAACGATAAAGGCTAGCGCATATTAGATAGCATATTTTTATATATACCCGACGAAAATTCATGTTCCAATGTTAAGAGATCGACCATCAAAGGGGAAATCCTTTCGGGGCATTGAATATTAGAATCTCTATCCACATACTGCGTATGAATTAACGTTGGGTAAGTATAAAATACTCTACAAATTGCAATTCCGCTATGTGCGCTGGTCATAAATGTTTTAAATGAAAGATAAAACCGCACTTTAAATACTCTGATTGGGATCAGCTAGTAAAAAAATCTGTCTTCCAAAGAATCTAAAATAAGTTTATTTTTAAATTTTCCGACATTTTTGTTTTTTTTTTTGCAAAAAGTTTTTATTTTCAGTGTTTTTGGTTGTGTTAGGTATGCTGGTATCGCAAATTCTCTTGGAGTAAGTATTTATTTTCCATTGCTGCTAAGACATAAAAATATATCATCCAATACCTTAGAAGAAAAAATATGTGTTGTAGAGGCTAACTCAAAAGAAGCAATATGGATAAAAGGCCGCCGAGTCTAGAATTTTGTTCAGTTTCATAGTACGACGAACGACTCTGGAGGTCTGGCACTTATTATGTCACGCTTAGTATAAATGGATCTAGGTATATCTATACATATATCTAGGTTAGTTTTGATTCACTCTGTTTAATGTATAAAGCCATTGTCAATTGGTATTGAAGGCCATGAATTAGGCGGAAACGTTTCTGGGACATGCGAATATATCGAGTTACCTATTTGGGTGTCAAACGGTTTATGAGACGGCTATTCATTGCAAGGTTTTTAGTATAATTTCATATTTTGTATGGTTTATTAAATGCATGTTTAATATTTAGGGCCACGTACCTTAAAAGGAAAAAACGGAACCTTTATAGGATGACTTTGCAGTATGTTTGTCAATTTTTTTTAAAGTGAGAAATGAATGAAAAAGAGGGAAGAAGAGAAAAACTTAGCTTTTGCAAAAACTACAGGTAGCAGGTAACTGCAAATCAGGAAAGGGGAACTATGTTACCCCGAATTTAACGCGAGCGAAGCCGCGGAAAAAAGCTAGTTTTTTTTTATAAATGATCATGTTTATATGTAATATTCTATTGATAAACACATTTTTTTTTAATAAATTAAATATGAAGGCCTTAAAAACAAGCAGCCACTTGCTCTAAAAAAACCGCCGGCTTTTTGGTTTTGAGCAGTTGTTTATTGTTATCCGTGATGATTCAGAAAAAATGGAAGCCCTTGTTGTGTTTTTGCCTCATTTTTTTATTTCATTTATTTATTTAAACTTCACACAACAATCAAGGCACATAGGCGGACCTAATGCCATAAGGCATTCTCTACCAGTCAAATTTGCAATACAACAACATTGTGATTGATTTATTTTTTGTACTTACCCTAAGTACAAAAAATATATAAAATAAATATATCTAAAACTATTTGTTTCCGGAAACGTATATACATTCCATGTTGAACCCAAACGTAGTACAATAAAAGCCAGTTTTCGAAAAACATTTTTAGATTCTCATAAGCTACCGAAAACATCTGTCAATCCTATCGAAAGCTTTTGTAGAATCTAAGCACTAAACGCTTTAAAACAAATAACACTTAAATTTATAGCCACAGAGTTTGTAATTGAATACTTAGTGCCGTGTAGTTATCATGACAGATTGGACTACTACATACATACAAAGCAATGGCCCGTAGATTGTCACCATCGATCTGATACTGATCTTTATGTGGCTTACGATGTTGATAGATGAGCTCCTAAAAGGTTATTCTGTATCGATAACCTTTGGGGTGAAAAATCGATCAAGATTGGGCGGCCAATTGAAGAGTTTTTTGTAAAAGAGGCCTTTTTGGGATCATAGGGTAAATGACTACCCATTTTTAGGAATAAATGGTTATCTCAATGTATCTATCGGTGGTTTTATAGCACTCCGATTACATTGTATAAAACTTGCTCTTCTATAAAATGTATATTGGTATTTTGTTTGTTTTATATGGATTATCATATTGATGTTTCATGATTGTTATCATTAGTTTTTAGGGTTCCGTAGGTACCTCGAAAGGAAAAAACAGAGCCCTTATTGGATCACTTTGTTGTCCGTCTGTCTGTCTGTATCTCCGGAAAGTGTAAAGGTATCGAGTTGAAATTATACCATATACTCAAGTCTGTGGTCCCTTGGTCTTGTGGAAAAATCATATCATATGTCAACCATAAGTCTAGCAGTCAAAAGATATGACCGTTTATGTCGCAATCGTCGGTGTGCGAGTCTGAGTCCCGCTTGCCCGGTTTTTTCTAGTAATCCTCAAAGAGGCAGAGGTGTGCATACTAATACATTCACATTTCGCCAATCATAGGGGCGAGCCTATTTATGACATAAACCAGGCACAAATCCAGACTCTGTAGCTACACATGAGAATAATTCTGATGAAAATTTTGCAAGACCAATCCGGGGATCGAATACACAGCCTCATGCTCATAATATTCAATATGTTTTATTAGGACTGATTATATAGGATTAATTATAGTATTTAATAGGATGGAACGGTTAGCAAAATTCTACTCTTGTAATTGGAAGACTAAAACAATGAACTAAAAGTAAGGTTCTTTTCGGATATACTTCAGAAGGAGTAAAAAAAAAAAAGGAAAGAAAAAGTCGTACGAACTTCAACAGAACAGGCACTAAACAAAATATTGGAGAACAAGAACTGGGGTGAAACTCCGCGAAAGATGTTTTTACGGTAGCTAAACAATCATAAAGTTTCCCGTGTTAGTAAAAGTTATAGATAAAATTAGTTTCTAACTTTCCCACCTCACAAATTGGTGGATTAAAGCGATTTTCTGAGAAACAACAGTTAAACATTTTGTGGCTGCGTTTAGAAAATTATTACTGGAAAACTATTATAAATTGTTATTGGAAAACTTTGATCGGTCACGATTAAAGTACATTTCAATGTTTGTTTTAGGAGCTTTAGTTTTGTTTATTTCTAACGTTTGGTTCCAATTGAATAATTTTACTTCAAATAGCACTTAGTAAGTTTTTGAACATTTCCGGCTAAACTTAACTAAACGAAGTAGTTTGAAATTTTGAAGTTCTTGGTTACACACATTTATAACATTCTAACTCATCAATTTAGAGAAATAGTTGTAAGAAAATAATTGTAAGGCAAGGGAATTGTTAATGTTGTAGGGGTTAAATTTTGCAAAATCCAAAAAGGAGCCCTCCTGCAAAATTTCAGACTTCTATCACTTGTAGTTTCCGAGATTTTATGATGAGTGAATCAGTGATCAGAGGGGAATCAGTCTCAAACATATTATCCTATGTTCTATATTTTTATAAGTCATCATTTTCCTGCCCTTGTCCCATTCTTTTTGGGGTCGGCGCAACACGTTTTCTTCTTCCATTCTCGCCTATCAGACGTCACGGCATCATTAACTCCTTTCTCCTTCATATAATTCCTTACAAAATCCATCCATCTTTTCTTTGGCCTTCCTTTCGCTCTCCGTGCATCAACATTCAGATCCATCACTCTTTTAGTCACATGTCCTTCATCCTTCCTCATTACATGTATGCTTAAAAAAAGATTTCAAAACTTACCTAATAATAAAAGCAGCGGCAACATTCCTCACTTTAGGGCACTTCAGTAACGCAACAACTGTGAGAAGGTTGCCGAACAACCCAACAACCATAATAGTCCCAGTAACCACCGCAGCAAACGTCAGCAACCCCGGCGAAAACCTGGAAACAAGCCAAATTATTTCTTGTAAGAAGCACTGAAAAAACATAGGTTGGTCAGTCATTATTGGAACCTTGGTGAACTCCAAATGGACTGGACGTATTGACTAACCCTAATCTTTTTTCAACAATGATGGATACAAAATATCGATGTTTGTGATAAGGGAAACAAATAACAGATAAAACTTATCATCAAAAAGTTGGAAAAACCTATAGTTTTGGAAATAAGATGAAGTTTTGACACGTGTGTGTTTCTTTTGAAGACATGAATGTTTGAGTGTATTTTTTATGTTGTAGTTTTTTTTTTTATATGCATTAAGCTTGCTAGCCACTGCATATATATATTATCCTTACTTTAATATTATAAAAGCGAAAGTGAGTTTGTTTGTGTGTCTTTTTTTTTTTTTTTTTTTCCGGGTGGGAAATCAACAACCCACCCATGTTTCTTCTATTGCCCTTTACGTTCCGAGGCCGCGGTATCTCTTTCGAACAACCCGCAACCCCGGCAGGCAGAGGCTCTGGCAAGCCCCTCTGCTTTGCTGACTCTCTTTGAGGCGCGCGTGAAACACGAACGCGCCGTCGACACGGCCTGTCGTCAATCGACGGACGGACGGTGAACTACCCATTGCTCACCGCCCACAGGCCCGCATCTACGGTGGCCGGAAGTCGTCTCGCGGCGCCCGGCGCCATGGGCGTCTCCCGCGGCGGCTGGGTTGGGCAGATGTTCTCTCCCTCAAACGCCCGGCCACCTCCTTCGCTAACATTACTGCTTCGCAGAAGGTGGTGACCGCTTCCCATTCCCTCTCGCTCCGGACCATGGCCTGAACCAGGGCCGGACGCGAGAGATCGCCGCCGCCGATCGCCTCTACGAGGGCACGGCGGTGCTCCGCCCAAGCCGGGCAGATCGCCACTGTGTGCTCCACCGTGTCCTCCGGGCGATCGTCACAATGGTGACACCCGGGCGCTTCCTCCCGCCCGATGATGTGCAGGAACCTCCCGAAACTTCCGTGTCCGGTGAGGACCTGCGTCAGGCGGTAGGTGAGGACGCCATGACGCCTCTCCAGCCACTCCTCAAAGAGGGGACTTACCGCCACTATTGTAGCGTGCCCTTTGTTTGTGTGTCTGTATGTTTGTTTGTTTATTACGTCTTCACGCCTAAATGGCCAAACCGATTTCGATGAATTTTGGTACAGAGATAGTTGGGACGAGACGGACATTGGCTAAAAAAAGTAAGAAAAGGGGGAGAAAGAGGGAAGAAAAGGGGAGTTTAATTATATTTTATGCTTGCTAGGTCTGGTCACGTTATAGTTTATCCAAGAAGGTAACTAATACAAAGGCTTTCTAAATAATTTTCGACACTATTTGGATCAAAGTTTTGGTGTTTGTTTAAGAGCTTCAATTGTGTTTATTTTAAGCGTTTTAAGATACGCCTGAACAATTTTACTTCGAATAGCACTTATAACTTTTTGAAGGTTTCCGGTATAAAATTAATAACAGCAGTCTTTAAATTTCAAATTCATTTAATTCAGGTCCGAGACAGTATTAAAAAACAAGGATTTGACAATAAATAAATATAACAATCTAATAGAAACAATATAAGAACAATGTTGATGGACGGAGAGTGAGAGGAAGGCCAAAGAAAAAATGGATGGATTGTGTAAGGAATGATATGAAAGAGAAAAGAGCAAATGATGCCGTGACGTCTGATAGGAGAGAATGGAAGACGAAGACGTTGCGCCGACCTCAAATAGAATGGGATGGGTAAGAACAGAGACTAGAGAATACAATTACTCCCTTGTCGATGACCTGTCTCCGCTGTGACCCTAACAGCTAGGAAGACAATATTTTTCAGTTCATGAGAGGTATAGAGATAGGTAAGGCAGGTTTTACCGAATGGTATCGTATTACCTAGTACTAACTGGATTGTGGAGGTCCGACAGGCAGTCGTTCCATGTTCCTCATATATTTATATCAGGCAACATGTTAAAGAGATACATATAGACTATATCCTACTTTTTTAAGGGAAAAAATTTTGTGTTCACCAAAAATACTGATCGTGCACCAAATATTCTTTCCTGAATGCTAAAAAAATGCGTAGGTTAGGTTAGGTTAAAACTGCGACCCAGTAACGACTTGCATTAATAGAAAATGGATAAAGATATAACACTTTTTTATTGTAGTGCTGTCTTTTTCCTGATGCTCGTTATGACATATTTTAATTAACATATTTTGGTGCAACACAGGCAAAATTAGGTAAACGAAATTTGAATAAATTGAAGTACTTTTAAATACCATCCTTTTTTAATATTATAAACACGAAAGTTTGTGTGCATGGATGTTTGTTACTCTTTCACGCAAAAACTACTAAAAGTATTTTAATGAAACTTTACAATAATAAAGTTTACATAATAGAATAACATATAGGCTACAATTCATAAAGATATATTGTATATTCTATCACCTCGCGAGTGAAACCGCGGGTCGCAGCTAGTAACATATAGATTTAAACATGTTTCAAGCATTTTTACAAATCCATCCTGTATAAGTTTCTTAGTAGAGACTTCAGTTCTTCATAATGTATTATTTAATCGAGACATGTTTATGACCAGAATTTTCCGAAAGAAGTTTTTTCTTTACGTACGGTTGTGGGACCAGAGGTTTAGTCGTTGTAATGACTCACAAGATTAGATAAGATACAGAATATTTTTTAACTTTTTCTTACAAAAAGTTCAGCAGTATCTAATCTTTGAACTATTTGGTAGTTTCGTAAAAGGTAATATCTTACATTTTCGTTGCGGTGAAAAGTTTTGCTTTCCAAGTATTCTGGAGTTGAAAAAAGATAAACTTCTTAGAAGACAAGTTAAAGACTGATGGAAAGTTTGACAAAAATCTTGTGACAAATTGCATATTTTCAAACTTATTTAAACTTTATGCACAAGTAAAAACTGTACAAAGGCGGACTTATCCCTCAGGCATATTCTACCAGTCTAACATAAGGTATCTTTTCTAAAAGTTTTACCTGTATCAATTCTTTATTGCATTGTACAAATAGGTTCTAGTACTTTTCCATATAATATTATCGTACTATGTGTAACTACGGACAAATTATAAAAGAAAATCAAAAAATAAAAATAAAATTCCAGAAAGAGCGGGAATTACCAGATGTAAATTAGTTTTCAAAACACAGTTATGTGAGCTGAGAGTGTTGCAGACACTAATAACTAACTACTCTCAAAGGGTATCTTATAATTAGTTTTCTCCTTGTTTTGTTCCACTTTCAAACACTGAGCTTATAACAGAATTTAGTATTTTTGCACAAATCCCAATAGTTGTGATTTTTAATATTGAAATTAGATCAATAAACGAATCAAAAAAATTGTAAAGAAAACAAAAAAATAGCGTCAAAAATTCGTCCTAAACGCTAACTTAATTGAAACTGTTTATACATCATTTCCAAAAAGTCAAGTATTCTTGACCAGACCACATCTGTCTTTTACGCAAGCAATTAAGTACCTAAACTTTTTCTTAGTAGAGTCTATGTTTATTTCCCATGAGACAGTAGAAAAATAATTAGTATTCTAATAAAATTATATGAAAACTCCAGCCATTCTATAAAACTCTTCATCTACCGTATCATATTTCCTTTATGCATAAAGTTTATAGTCGGGGAGCTCAGCTCCGGATATCTTTTATACCTTAGCCTTCGCTTTATCCCGTCTTCCTATTGAGAAAATAATCAAAGAGTTGCCCGTGACGTCCGTTTTATTAAAAACTTGTTAGTACCCTGCTACATAAAGCTATTTTTTTTAATAAACTTGATTTATATTCTAGTCACCAAAACTTAAGATTTGACGGTGCGTGGACGGACGCCCATTAAAAATGAAGCTGAAAAGCCATTGGCTGTGCTGACAATCAATCAAAATCATTTATTTCAAGTAGGCCAGTTACAGGCACTTTTGAACTGTCAAAACATTGACACAACAATAACATGAAGCTACAGTCCCAGTCACAAGGCATAATAACTGTGAAAGTACTGTAGTTGTGTATTCCAAAGCGTAGATCTCTATGGAGAAGAATGTGCAAGCAACTTAATGGACACTCTTTTAAATCAGCACATTGTTCCAAATCCTTGGTTACATCATTCGTGTCGACGTCTTGCTACATCGTTCTCACATAGTTTACCATATTAGTAAACTATGTGAGAACGATGTAGCAAGACGTGCACATTAAAAGTACCCATAGTAAAAGAAATAGAATTGAAAAAAAAAAAAACATAAGCCGTGGCAACTGAGATATGACTGAGCTGATAGGATTAAACAAAAAGACACTAGAAATAAATGGAGGAAGCTCTTGCCTAGCACTGGAATGCATAGGACCACCAACAAGGTCACCAAATTTCTACTATTTATGTTGATAAAACTGGTTAAAACCAAAACAAATCTATCGAAATAAGTGGAAAAGATCAACAATCCGTTGTGACAATGAGTTTGTCACGTCTTCAACATCGAAGGACTGAAAACAATAGATCGTGACTTAAACAAACGACAGTCACGTATATTTGTTGTTTTTTTTTTTCTGAGCTGGATAGAAAGACACTGTCTGACAGCTTTTCTACGTTCTACTAATATTTAAATACGATTTATTAACAAAATGGCATTATTAATTGTGATAACATATCAGTTTTAATTGATTTGGATAAAGTACAGATTTATGTTAAGTGTAAGAAATAGGAGTTATTTTATGACACATGGATAAATTTTTGAATCGTATTTGTCCCAACATCTTTGCCTGGGTCTAGCGGACGTTTTCCGCGATACTGTCATTTATTTAGCTCCCTGTCCGTTTGACATGCGGCACACGTATCTAGCCCAGTCCTATTTGAGCCTCTGCCGGGATTACGGGTTGTTCGAAAGAGATACCGCGGCCCCGGAACATAAAGGACAATAGAAGGACCATGGGTCGGTTTTATTCAGTACAAGTCTGAAACTCGCCTCGCTCCGCCGAGAGGAGAGAGACTAGAGCGGGGGAAGTTATTTGATGATTTTACATCAGCAAAAAAAATCTCATTTAGCTTGATGTCTTTATGTATGACGATATTTTTGGAATGATCTTTTGAATTATCATATTTGCGTACGACAGTTACTACCATGCATGGGTAACCTTTGCTTTACCAGTGGGGGGAATGCGATTTAATAAAATATTTACTTGGACAATTCACTGGGCTCCATCGTTGCACTGCCTTCGTCTGTGTAGTTCATTATGTCGTCCGCCATTTTGTATCTGAAACAATTGACAATAACATCGTTAGTAAAGTAATTACCTTCAATAACTTCTCAATGAAATCCATAAAATACGTTAGTATGGTCGAAGATATATAGCCTTAGATTTCAGATGCTTCTTTATATTGAATAGCTATGTTTTGCATTGTCAGCTCATAAAATTATGCCCTTTGATGGCACAGTGGTTGAGCGATCAACTGCTGCACTTCATGTCGCGGATTCAATCCCCGCACGGAACAAATATTTGTATAGCCTACAGATAGTTGTTCTGGGTCTGCATGTTTATGTATGTGAGTTTAAATGTTTGTAAATGCTCCCACGATACGGGAATAATTCTAGTGTGGGGAAACGTTTTTTTTATTTTCATTTGTTCCGTACGGGTATCGAACCCGCGACACGCAGCGCAGTAGTCGACCCTTCAGCCACTGCTCCAACCGTGCCGTCAACAGGCCTCTCTTTATTCCCTATCTTCATTTTATTCATCAGTTGTTCTTGTCTATTTATAATAGTCGTTGCATCTAGCCGTGGGGTTACCTAAACAATGCGCCATGACCCTCACAATTAAGACCAACTCAATGAATAGTCTCGTGACTAGTGACTCATGTGTTTAGCTGGCAAATGATGGATTCGGAGTAATGGCGGTAATGCACCGTGATTCCTACGTGTTTAGTTAAGTGTGTAAGCTGAAAACGATGACTTAGAATGTTTGAGGAAATGCGACTAGGGACCTCAGAATTCGTATTAGTTGGGTGGTCATCCTACCGGGGTTGCGTGTTGTTCGAAAGAAATACCGCGTCCCTGGAACGTAAAGAACAAGAGCAGGAATATATGGGTTTATGTTTAATCAGTAAAATTCTGACATTCTCATCCGTACCGCCTAAAGCGGGGGAAGTTACTTGAGGGTTTAATCAGTAAAATACTTACTTTCCCCCCGTTCTTCCCTAAAGCGGGGGAAGTTATTTGATGATGATTCTCATCCAAAAAAGAGCCCCCAGAATAGGTCGATTTTTTAATTGACAATACAATTATCCTGTAGCATTTTAGTTAAATTATTTGTAACAAGCACACTGAGTATTATTAAAAGATATACGCTAGTCAGGAAAATTGAGGAAATAAGGTAAAAAAACATCTGTCCTACGCTATAATACTGCATAGCGTCTTACAGTGCGTGATTTTACTTGAAAATATCGCGTCCAACTTTTTTTTTTTTTAACAATAGCCACAAACAATTTCACAAATCATAATATCGTTCAGCAGCCACTTCCCGCTCGACCTATTATAGGTCAGTTAGTTGTGTGTATAACACACACAACTAACGATAAAGCAAAACCAACATAATATATTATATCTCTCACGCAAATCATATGAATTATAGTCTCATATCGTGTTGGATGGCACTCCTAACGTCATGAGGTCATGGCAAGCCCAGCGAGCCATCAAGCGTGCACCGACATTGTCACAACCGAATGGGCAGGATCACGTGGAGGACGAAATACAAAACACCGTAAACATTGGACTGAAGATAAATTGAAATATCCGCCATGATTATATGAGTCAGTTCAATTAATCAGTACAGCACGAAAAGGTGGGAAAGAGGATGAGCTCATTTTGATTTGGCTTTGACTGGAGGTCGGTCTTTTAGTCCTGTTAGGTCAAGCTTAATATCAAATTGTCAATGTGCATTCGGGTTGGAAGTCACCGGTTATGTCATCGATAAAATTAAACTGAATTGAATTTAGAAAACGAATTAATAAAAAATCTTTGTATTGAAGATTGTGCTGATATTTATTTGTTGTTTTATTAGTTTTGTTTCTCGAAAGTAGTTTCGTTTTAATGGGTTTATACATATATACGATATTAAAGATGAAACCGAGGACAAAATCTAGTTTTCTTCTAATATTATAAAAGTGAAAGTTTGTGAGGATGTATGTGAGTAGGTTTGTTGTTCTTTCACGCAAAAACTACTAAATAGATTCTGATTCCATTTAGTAGTTTTTGCATAATACATAGGCTACAATTCATAAACATATATTGTACATGTTGAGGTTTAGAATTCAAAGAATGATAAATTCCAGAACTATTCAAGTATGTACTAAACTTTAATTGTAATTTTATGTGCAGTCTATCTTCGACTCAAGTTACCAAAAGTTAAAATAGATTAAATGTTTGAAATTAGTTTACATGTGTCGCTGTGGACTCTTTTAGAACGCTATAAAAGATGTTAAGCTTGAATAAGTTCACAACAAATGTAAGTTTCGGAAAGGCTTGATGAAAAAAGAGAATATACTTTATTACTCTATATTGTACCTCTAAATTTTAAAACAATAGTATTTTAAAAAGTTGTTAATTCTATGGTTAGAATAGCGGTCCTACCGCAAGTCGCAAGTAGTGATGTCGTTCGGACAACCTTTGAATTGACTATACTAACATAATATAAATGGTGTACTGCTTCTTTTTTTTTCGGAAGGGAAATCATCAAATAACTCCCCCGCTCGAAGCGGGAGGGAGTGTCAGACTTGTACTGACAAAAACCCAGCCATATTCTTTCTATGGCCCTTTATGTTCCGGGGCAACGGTATCTCTTTTAAACAACCCGCAACCCCGGATGTACTTGATGATTTTCGAATATGATAAAATACTTTTTGAAAACCGAACGAATTAATAAACAATCAGAGGTTGTTAACAGAATCTAGAATTTTTGTAATTTATCTTTATTCAAGAACATCCTTTGACAACTCAGTAAGTATCGTATTATC
The DNA here is from genome assembly GCA_958449745.1 of Ochropleura leucogaster. Lineage (NCBI taxonomy): Eukaryota > Metazoa > Arthropoda > Insecta > Lepidoptera > Noctuidae > Ochropleura > Ochropleura leucogaster. Next base: position 6,654,203 of record OY288212.1, read on the forward strand.
GCAGATTTTTCCCCACACATCGCGATAGTTTTACTCATATTAACGAAGGCCGTATGTTACAGACGTCATAAAGGAACATATTATGCACTTATATGTATGTAATGTAATGCATATTATGTCATTACCGTAGTCATTGTGAAGGTAAACTTCAAATACAATGTTGTGGATGTGTCTTACTGTGTGCAGTGACCTTTCTTTGTCTGAACATTACATTTATACACTCAATTACACTGTAGTTCAAAATTGGTGACAAGAAAACTGTTACAAATTTCGAATAGAGACAGCCTCCTCGGACTTAATCTAAAAATGAAACCAATCTAAAATTAATTGTGTAGGTAGACGTTCAATAATAAAAGGGTTTTCTTTTCATTATTTTAGTCTAGTCGGAACAGGTTCTAAAGGCTTAAGGATCATCCATTAAAAAATAAACTAGTCAAATTCTAGCACCTTTTCAACGCAAATTCAAAGAGGATCAAAAAATCGATCAGTAAGTCAGAAAGTTGAAACTAGTTACACAAACGTACAACATAACTGTATACCAAATTTCAACCTGCTAAATACCACTTCCGTATCTGCCCATTTCTTTTCCAACACAAGTGTGTATTCAAATACACTGCAACAGACATTTTCACGCCCAAAGAAACAAAACCAAAATGGCGTCTAATTAACGCCAGCTTAGCGTGGCCGGCGCATACGCCTCAATTGTTTGAATTGCCCCACAGCGCCAATTTGGACCACTTAACCAGCCTGAAGATAATGCACTCGTTCAAACTTACGGAAGAATCGTATTAAAAGTTTTATGTTGGTTGTATACTATGATTTTTGACAGTTATTATGGGTAGGTGTAATCCGCAAAAGTCTGCCAACCAGTCTTTTCAAGGACTATCATGATATCACGCCTGTAAACGTCAAGGGGTAAGCTAAGTACTAGTATCCATTAGTTACGTAAATTATTGTGTACTTAACTAGATCTCAGCCTTATAAACAGCCTCAAAGAGATGTCAGCAAAGCAGTAGGCTCCTCTGGCCTGCCAGGGCCACTGCCTGCGGGGTTGCAGGTTGTTTGAAAGAGATACTGCGGCCTCGGAATATTAAGGGCAGAAGAAGGAACATGGATGGGTTTTAGTAATGGAAAGTCATTTGGTAATTTCCCATCCGTAAAAAAAATCTTACAAAAGCTTTGCCTGTTTATTCACAGGCTCCTTCAAGGGTTAAAGCAGATAAAAAAAACATTAAGAATCTCTTCCAGTCATCTGTCGAAAGTATTTCACTTGATCCTATTATTGGAAGCTTCAATATCAACCCGGAAATAATTGAATAAAAAACAGAGATCAAATCACGATTTTGTACGAATTTTATTTGTACAAAATCGAGAATATCTTTGAATGAATTTGTTTTTGATTTCTTCTTGATTGAAATAAAATAAAAGTTGTATTTTTGGGGTTTCATAGGGCAACGTTCTAGTAAAGCTGTTTTTCCTTTTTTTACTTCTATTGTGTAAGCTTCTTTTATAGTAGGTCAAAAATATTTTCTTTTAAGTAGACTGGCTCATAGTAGAATGTTCTTAGGAGATTTTATTCATTGAAAATTTGTATTGTACTTTGGTAATAGTTTTCACATACATTTCACATACATAATAGAGTGATGGACATGAATGTTGAAGAATCGAGAGGGAGGGGAAGGTCAAAGAAAAGATGAATGGATTGTGTGAGGAATACTATGAAAAATAAAGGCCTAAATAATCCCGCGGGCTTTAAGGGGGAGAATGGAAGACGAAAACGTGTTGCACCAATCCCAAGTAAAATGGGTCTAGGGCAAAAAGGTAACAAAGTGCAATGGTGAAGTGCAATGATGAACTGCAATGGTAATATTGATCTCGTATATATATATAGTCATATAGGTCTAATATAACAGATAAAAAGAGTTTAAAAATAGAATTGATTCTTTCAAAAATGCATAGATGCTGGTCCATATCAAAGAATAGAGAAAAATCAAAATGAAGATCACGGATGTCAAAATTACGAAGTACCTACCTACACCATATCTAAATTGTTAATCATAAAGTTTTGAAAACCTTTTAGCATTAAAAATAATTTATAAAAGTATCCTCAAGAGGAAACTTTAGCAGAATATTTTAAAATAAAAGGGTTGGATAAAACAAAGGCTAATACTGATTACGTCAAAAATTTAAAGTACAGGGAAAAAATACCAGAAATATAAAATATTAATATAATAAAATTCTTTTATTACTTACATAAAAAGAAAGCAGTTTAGTGAAAATCAAGGATAGTCCAATGGACTCTTCATTACACCTTCCAAATTTTCCACCAACTAACATTTTTTACGTAGACCAGGAGCCGCACTTACTCGATACGACTTATTTAGATACTCCTTGGAGAGCTATTACTACAGGAACAGCAACGTTAGCTCCGCGATTAGGAGCCAAGTTTAGAAACTACCTGAGCTAATGGATAGCAATGTGGTCTTATTTTTGTTACGTTCTACGATTTTAACTCACATTTTTTTCACTAAGTCGAACTTAGAACAAAGCGACACTATTAAAATCGAATTAGAAATCAATATCGTCTACTTTTTTTTTGCTGATGGGAAATTTTAAAACTAACTTCCTCCGCTCTGCGCGGACCGGGTGGGGGGGGAGGGAGTGTCAGATTTTTATTGACTAAAATCCAACCATGTTCCTTCTTTTACTCTTTGTTCCGGGACGGTATCTAATTCGTCTACTTGCTGTACAAATTACATTTCATGTCTTTCAATATTGCTGTCTTTTTGGCAACTAAAAAATTAAAAGAACGGAAGTCGAGATTGTGTGTTGAACATTCGTTTATATTTATTCGTGCGGCTGAGCAATCGATTGCTGCCCTGCGAGTTTAAGGTTCGATTCCCGAAAGAAATAAATATTTTTGTAACTAGTTCCGAGCCTGACTGTGCATGTGAGTTTAAATGTTGCGTGGGTGTGTAAGCGCACCCACGTTACAGGAGAAATTCCTCGTGTTAACGGATAAGTTTCTAATAAAATTAAATAAAGGTATTAAACAACCCCACACGGACCTTTTGGCTCAACTTTATGATAATTCTGTGAGTTTTTTACACAAAGTTATTTAGACGGATACTGGCGAATGTTTTGGGACCTTTTGGGCCCAGAACAGTTACTGCAATTGTGTCGCTTTAGTGCCTACCCCTCTCCAGTATGTTTATCTTATTACTTGGAACATTCTGGAATTTTCAAAGGCGGCCTATTTTACTTCCAGGGTCATAGAACTCTTTGTTGTTTTGTTTGGACATCTTTTTATAGAGCTCTTGTAAGTTTTTAGGGTGTTGCGACTAGGCACGGGCTAACTATATCCGATAAAAGATGGGATATGTAATGTTTAATTCCAAGTAAAAATAAATATCCGATCAACATATACATACCCTAAACGGGTATGGTATATGTTTATCGGATATATATATATATCTGGGAGAAAAAAATACTTGTCGCAAATGCCCAATCATCGTATTTCTCGCGACCTTTCAATTTCGGCACATAATGCACTTTTGGGACACAATGGAACAAATAACTTTAGATATTTTGGAAAATGTGGGACTGGGCCCATAACCTAATGAAAAACGCCGGGAGCTTATTCAAAGACTGACACTTTATTTTTTTAAAACATAGACAATATCCATAATACAAATACAATATGGTTTTGGACACGGTTGGCGCAGTGGTTGAGCGATCGACTGCTGCGCTGCGTGTCGCGGGTTCGATCCCCGCACGGAACAAATATTTGTGTGACCTACTGGTAGTTGTTTCGGGTCTGGCTGTTTGTGTATGTGAGTTTAAATATTCGTAAACGCACGTGTGTGGCAATGTTTTAAAAAAAACAAGAAAGTTTTGATAATCCTTTTAACAGAAGTATCTTTTAAGGTATCTGGGACTGATTGGTACTGGGATAGATAGGTGAGTCTTTTAGTAGATCCAAGGAAGGAGGCAAAAAGTCTTATAATCTTGAAAATTACTAAAATCTCAATAGTGAATCACAATAATAGATCCCTTCATACTTGACAAGGTTACGGCTGTCTATAAAATTAAAATATTTATAGACGTATGTAATAATTTTTATGTACAATTATTAATTTGAGATGTAATTTAAGTATAATTTGGAGTGAAACATGACGAATATTCGTCATGTTTCGGTCTTCTCCAGATCACGAAACAACCAACGGTCGGCACGATGATAAATCTTCAACCAAAAATCAAAGGATTTGGAGTTCATGAAAAATCATTGACTAATAATGCTATAAATGCTAATGTTTGTGAGGATAGATGGATGTTTAGATGTTTGCTACTCTTTCACGTCAAAACGGCTGAACGGATCTTGATGAAATTTGGCACAGAGGTAGATTATAGTCTGGAATAACACATAGGATACTTTTTTTTCGATCATCACTCGGGCGAAGCTGCGGGCCCCAGCTAGTTCAAATATATTTTATTCTAAGTGTTAAGTTAGGTTCTATAAATGTTATTGTTTATAGAGAAGCTTTCACAAACGGAATAAATTAGGGTCAGTTGGGCCTAAATAGTCTGGAAAAGAAATATATATTGCCCATAAAATAAGATTACTTTGATGTAAGGATCACATTTTTATGTAGATAACTGGGTTCGGACCATAATATTGTTTGCAATCCCATTACTTTTATTTGGTCCGCCATATTTTTGTTTGCTGTGAAAGTCAGACAGGCAGTCTCTAAATGTACATCTAAGACGTCTAATTTTGTGTAGTTCTGTGGTAATACTAAAATCTTTTTTTCTTGTCTATGAAACTCGTATTGTGTTAAACCAGTATGTAGCCGCCTGCATAGATTTAACATTTGCTTCGTTTAAACCGTGGTATATGGAAGCGTTTGTGCAGGATGAAAGGAGGTGGGGCATATCCTGCAAATGTCTTAAAATACGTGAATGATTGAAAATCGAGCTGGTGAACCAGAATGTAAATAAAAACTACAAAGACAAGATGACGCGTAAATGAAAACTACAAAATTTAGAGGATACTACGTTTTTATTACGTTACAATCCTCCAAACCAAAACTGTAATTGTAGTTAATATACGAACTTATTACGCATTCTTAAAAATTGATTATGTAGCCGACCCCGACATTTTGAAATAAGGCTATGCAGTTGGTGTTATTAGCATGGTTGCTGAAATTTGTATTTTAGTTTAATTGAACTTGTTAGTGATAATGCTGCTGGTTTGCTTATTATACATAAATAAATAAAATAAAACATTTTGAATGCTTTAAACTATTAAAAACTCAAAGCTACATAAAGTACTAATTAATATCAATTTGCATATTTCATTCATGAGAGGAAAGAGCAATGTCTCATTCATCCGTTAATGATACGTAGGCGTTAATCAGAAGTTCAAATTGTCTTAATGAAATCCGGTTCTGAGGAGCTTCAATAAGACGAGGAAATTAGCGAAAGAGACGGATAATTGTTCTGTCTACGTGCTTTATATCAGCACACCACTTTTCTTTCTTTAGAAGTTGATGGTACTACAGTGGGACCAATACCTAAGTGGCTAGAGCTTCTTCTTCTTTTCGTGTCAATGAAATTCTAAAACGTTTACTTTTTGTGCAGTCCTGCTACCCTACCATGAGGTCTTAAAGCAGAACTTATTCCACTGAGGGAAAGAGATAGAGCTATACAGGGTGTCTAGCACCATCTCTGTCTCACATAGGAATAAGAACTGCCATAAGATGTCATGGTAACCATGGCTGTGGTAATACTAGATTTTTGATATTTTTCTTTATTTTGTGTCGATGACACTCATATGTATTCGACCAGTATGTAGTAACCAACACACCTCTAGCATTTGTTTCATTTAAATTCTGATGACTGCAAGTGGTCGTGCAGGATGAATAGGAAAGGAGGTTGGGCATATCCTGCAAGGTCACTAAAATATTCGCTTGTTTTTTTAAATAAATAATGAAAAACGAACTGGTGGGAAAAATTGAAGATAAAATTAAATAAAAAACTTTACAAAGACAAGATGACGCGAAAACGAAAACTACAAAAATGAGAGAAAACTAGATTTTTATAACGTAAAAGCTCTCGAAAACTGTTCCTAATGAACTTAAAATGAACTGAAAGGCAGAAAAGTAAACATCATAATCATTAAAACCCTCTTATTATGTCATCGCTCACTTTACATCTTTAATTTAAATACCCACGAGATACCGTTGCAACGACAATTAACCAATTTAGCGCGACAGTAAGTGGATAATGTCCATTGTTCAAAAGAGGGAGCGCCTACGCGATACAGATAACTATTTTTGAAATAAAAAAAAATGTGATGGCTTCATTTCACGAGTACTGCGAGCTACCTTTGATTTCAAATCAGTGAGATAATTACCACCTACCAAACGCTAATATCCACAGACAGACAGCACTAATACGTAGGTATTAAAAAAATACAAAATAGTTTATTGTTTCAATAAAAATGTCATTACATGTTACGTATTTGGAGCCTACAAACAAAACCTGTAAGTTCCGTTCTTTCTTATAACATTCAAGTATAGCATTCATATCTATACTTATAATATTATAAAGCTGAAGAGTTTGTTTGTTTGGTTGTTTGTTTGAACGCGCTAATCTCAGGGACTACTGGTTGGAATTGGAAAATTCTTTTAGTGTTGGATAGCCCATTTCTTGAGGAAGGCTATATAACATCACGCTACGACCAACAGGTGCTGAGCAGCGTAGGTGAAACCGCGAGGAACAGCTAGTAACATATAAGTCCGTATTGTGGATGACAACCTGCTACCTTGCACTGAGAGCTATGTTTTTACTTAGATCAATAAATTAAGGAAGGGAAAGAAATGACATTTTGCTTTTCGGAACTTGCTGCAGCTGCATTATGGAAAGTAAACTTACCACCGGCAGTCGTAAGCAAAAAAACCGGCCAAGAGCGTGTCGGGCCACGCTCAGTGTAGGGTTCCGTAATTTCTCGTCCGTCACAATAAGTGTTCCCAGTTATGAGGCCAACCGAACAATTCGGTAATACCCGATCCAATGTGATAAGTACCTACAGCGCCATCTCTCGGGGAATTGGGTTACTAATTAATACAAAGACGTGCAATTTCGGTGGTAATTTTGGATTGCGAGAACCGATTTCAATAATTCTTTTTTTGTTTGAAAAAAGATACGTTCAGGATAATAAAATATGAAAACAAAGTTACAAAAAATGCTTGCATATTTACAAGACGATTATACTACAAACTTAGTCCAGAAATTATTCTGTACAACTTTTTGTCTTTTTTGTACAAAAACTGTTGTGTCAATCAAGTTCAAAATGATTTTCGTAGAAAGTCCTTATAAAGTTCTACTTTTCAGATTTTTTTCATATTTTCTAAACTTATGGTTCAAAAGTTAGAGGGGGGGGACACATTGTTTTTTACTTTTGGAGCGATTATTTCCGAAATTATTGACATTATCAAAAAATAATCTTAGTAAACCCCTATTCATTTTTAAATACCTTTCCAACAATATATCACACGTTAGGGTTGAAATTAAAAAAAAAAATCACTTCCCACTTTACATATAGGGTGGCTACCCTAATAAAACTTTGTTTTCAAATTTTTATTTTACCACTTTGTCGGCGTGATTGATATACATATTGGTACCAAATTTCAGCTTTCTAGTGCAAACGGTCACAGAGATTAAGCGAGGACGGACGGACGGACGGACGGACAGACAGACATGGCGAAACTATAAGGGTTCCTAGTTGACTACGGAACCCTAAAAATCTATGAAGATTTCTGGAAGTATGTTTTTTTGCCAGAAAAAGGTATTTTTAGTTAAGTACGGTATCTCACCTAAATTCTAATCGAGTATTCATTTTTCTTTGCCACTAAGAGATCGTCCAATTGAAGAAAAAAAATGTATTATAGTAGATAACTCATAAATTATCCTTTTTTTTAAATCCACCCGCAATCCACGGAGTAATCGCGTAACAGACATACAAAAGAATTATACATTCGAATTGAGAACCTCCTCCTTTTTTGGAAATTAGTTAAAAACCTAAACAGTCATTTGTTTTAGTACATTGTTTTGGTCTGCATCTGTATCTCCAAAACCATATCTATAGTAAAACATTCAACTACAGAATGCGTTTAGGTGTCCTGCCAGCGATAACGATTGCATTAGTACCAATTTGTCGGTCGTTGTTCACCACCTACACTGATCACAGATAATGTCCCCTCTGTTATGAATCAGACAATAAAGTAATCTTTGATTTATGAATGTAGGAAGAGAACTGTTACGGGCACGCTTCGTGTCATCCGACCCCGGATTTACACTTAAGGCTGGGCCACAAGTGTTGCAGCTGTGGCTACGGGGAAAAACTCTTGTTTAGAGCATGTCAGGAGCCAGCGTGGCGCAACGGTACGTACGCGAAGGAAACAAGTGATGCACGTTCGTGTAGCTTGGCGCGCCTCGCATCGCTTGAGGTTGTGGACGGGGCATAGGTTGGTGGCCAAGGGGAAACGTCAAATTGATTATATCCTGGGGTTCCTGGCAGGTAGCAACCAAAAGCAACCAAGCGCTACCGCTGTCGTTGAAGTGGTTCTATGTTCAATTCCTGAGTTTGTAGACTGACTTAATGTTGTGATTTTGATTTTGGTGATGGCAATCAGTTAGCCTTCTTACAATTTACATGGCATAATATAAATAGCGAAATGACGTTTTACTATAGAGTGCATCCTTGCCCAATTCTTTGATTAAACACATTCATGACATACATCGGCTAAATGTATAGCCGAGATTAAATACGTACCTACTATGTACTAGTGATAGCAAGTATTGGTTTTGGATTCTACAATCCAGTACTCACTCGTAGCTTCAGGATAACAATGTTTCTACACATAGCGCCTGTATTGCCCGAGGGTTAGGCAGATATTTACATCACTACATTTGCCAATTTAGGATGAACATTTTGTGAGAAACTGTTTACAAATCCTGGTTTTATGTGTTATTGAAAATTTCCTCTGGGAAAAACCTAGTATAATTGTATATTATTTAATGATATTTTAGTTATTACATTATTTATGTCTAGATACACTTCCATAAAAGACTTTATTCTCTCAGTAAGGCCCTATTTTCCTTGAAAATTTTGATGGTGCAAGAGTATCGACAAAGTTGCGTCTCACACTAAAAGGCACTAAAGGATTTTGGATTTTTTATTTTCCAAGAAAACGGAGATATGCCGTCCGATCTTTGGTCATCGTTGTGAGTCAAGCCATTTATTTGAAATATAAAGGAGAATTAATATACAATTAACATTCAATAAAATTATGTCATACAAAAACGTTTGTTTTGTTAAATTTCTATGTGCACTAATATTTTATTACTTAATTTATTTATGTCAAGACATTTGACGTTTATTTTTCAAACGTGTTTTTAGGAAAATCAACTTTATTATCCGTACTCAAAGTTATTATTCGTTGGAGTGAAAAAAAGACTAATTTAAAACACAGGTCTGTAAAGACTTTAGGTATAAACACGATCTTCATTCAATGTGAAACGTACTGTAACATCTAGAGAGTTTCATTAATGTTTGTAAAAAAACACGAAATTATTCTTGATACGGACAGGTTTTAATGTTCAAGCTTGTTAGTCATGGGGTATGACGAACTGATGATGCCTCGTCACGAAATCACGACAGGCATTCGTGCTCACTAGTAATGGGTTTCACTTTTACTTTCATAGTGACTACGGTTTCTAACCTGGGGGTATTTACCCCATTTTTGTTGGATGGGAAATCATCAAGTACTTAACCCTGCTTTGATTAAACTGGTATTAATTTTGTAAATATTAAAAGCTAAATTCGACCGACTTGCCGGAGTACGATTGAGCTGTTTTTTTTATGAATATTGAGTTTGGAAAACGTTAGGAGAAAAGAATGAATGATGCCGTGACGTCTAATAGGGGAGAATGTAAAAAAAAAAAGAGTTGCGCCGACCCGAAATAGAATGGGACGAGGACAGGAAAATTATGAATAATGATATTTAGTTTGGAAAACTTAGCTAATTAGCTAACTAGGCACACAGTAAAACACATTCAAAGTATAACGACATATGTACATTAGGCTAATTTGACAATTTATATCATCAAATATATATTATCAAAAATTATAGTATTAACTCAAAATCAATATATATTTATCACACATAGGCCTTCATAGGCACTTATAAAACCCCAAGAAACGGTGCACGGTTCGGGTAGGTCGTTTCTTATGGAGAAGAACCATCAACAAACTCCATGGTTACTCTTTTAAAATCATTTCTTTTTAAAACGTTGTTGTTACAGTGTTAGTACTTAAATATGAGAGGATAGCGTAGGCCCGACAATAAGACATTGCTTACTTTACAAAACGTAAAATAAGATAAAAACTTAACAAGCGTCTAAGAATATACAAGGCCAATATCTGCTTATTCACAAAGAATTAGTAAAAAAAATTAACCGTAAACAAGTAACATTGAAACACTTGCCATTATCAACTATTCCTAGAAAGGTAGAACTTAAAGGTTGCTTATTTTAAAACGTTAGCTTTATTCTTTTTATGTGTTGTAAAAGGTAGACTATGCTTATTTTGTTTTTAACAACCTTAAAACACTTTGCATAAAAAAAAGATAAATAATATCAAGAAAAAAAGTTTTTTCATAAATTTTCAGGCAACAGGATAAGACACATTATCTCTAAGTACTGAAAAAATAAAATAAAACATTTTTCGCAAAGAAAAGGGCTTCGAAAACACCCGCAAAGAGCGAATCAGACTCGTGCACCGAGGGTTCCGTACGAACAGCCATATCTTTTGCCTCCGTAGACTTGAATTTTTCACAGGTGATCCAGTAAGGGTTTTGTATTTTCCTTTTGAGGTACGGAACCCTAAAACATGCAAATTTTTGGTTTTTACCAGCGGAAACTTCCTTTGAATTACTTTGCCCTTACTGTTGTTTGCATAATGTACAATAACAGTTTTAAACAGAAATACAAGGACAATCCAAACAATTTATTAATACATATTAGGAGGTTTATTAAAAAGGGAAATAACTATGTTAAGGAATATTACTAAGTTTGTTTTGTACAAATAAGTTTAATTATTGTTTATGCAACCAGCATTAACAATACCTAAATATGTAGTAAAGGAATCGAATATTAGGTAGTTACAAACCCACACTGTATCTATAAATTGAATGTAACAATAAGTTTACCTAACCGCTCAAATAAACATTTATATTCATACTAGCTTTCGCACGCGACTTCGTCTGCGTGGCATAGTTACTTTGAGCTAACGTTAACTTTAACCTATGTGATGATCGAAAAAAATATATCTTTCTCTCCCCTTCTATCTTCCCCTTTTCTCACTTTATAAAAAATAGCTTTTGTCCGTCTCCAGGGCCCCAACTATCTTTGTACCAAAATTCATCAAAATCGGTTTAGCCATTTAGGCGTGAAGACGTCATAAACAAACTTAGTTTCGCTTTTATAATATTAGTAAAGATATGCGGAAAGTCCCTATATCATAAAATTAGTACCTACATGATATACGGGTGAGTAATTGTAGGGTACAAAATAATGATGAAGAGGTTTTATTGGCATTACCTAATCGTATCCGTGAGGTTTGAGTGAGTCATTGTGGCCTTAAAGTATTTGAAAGTGTTTCCGTCATGGGATGTTAAGATGCCTAATTAAGTGGCTCCCTACAAATATCGTATATTAAAACTACTACTACATACTATTTAAAAACTGTATAGTTTCGGGTTTTTTATGCCATATAAGGTGGTGTGCTTTAAATGGCAAAAAAAACAAAAAATATATGCTATACTTAAGCTTTTTTTTAATAATAATTCTTTCCGAGTATTTATCCTTACTTCCTTACTTATATTAATATTATAAAAGCGAAAGTGAGTTTGTTTGTTTGTTTGTTACCTCTTCACGCTTTAATGGCTAAACCGATTGTGATGAATTTTGGTACATAGATAGTTGGGAACCAGGAGACGGACATAGGCTAATTTTTATTTAAAAAAAGTGGGATGTGAGGGAGAAAGAGGGAAGAAAAGGGAAAACTTAGCGTTGCTATTACAAATCAATAAGGCGCAAGGGGAACTGTGTTACCCCAAATTTAACGCGGGCGAAGCCGCGGGCGAAAGCTAGTTTACATATAAAAGAAGAAAAACTAATTATAAAAATATTTATTTTAATGAACTTAAAATTGACGAAGAAATCGCGTTACAAACACTATAAAAATACAGACTAATTGAGTCAATACAAATGAGGAGAGACGAAAAACCAACGTATTAACAAATCCACCTACAGAAAACAAATAATTATTTTTTGAATACAGATATCTTCTCATCATTATTTTCCTGCCCTTGTCCCAATCTTCTGGACCTGCTTCTTCCATTCTCCCCTATCAGACGTCACGTCATCATTTACTCCTTTCTCCTTCATATCATTCCTTACACAATCCATCTATAATTTCTAAATAAACTAAAGGTAAGTATAAAAATATCAATAATCATTCAATAAGATACTATTGACCAAGACAGCTCAAAGTGACGAGTTGTCGATGACTCATTGGCTCAATACTCGCTACCTGAGACGAGAGAATGTGTCTGAGTCAGCAACTGATTCACGCTACCATTGGGAAACGTGACGTAAACGATTTGCATGTTAACTTGAGAACTTGAGACTGGCTTAAGGTAAATACAACTTGGTCACCATAACAAGAAGAAATTAGGTAAGTATTTTTTGACTCACCGTATTTTGACAAAGCTATTCAAAATCAGTTTATGTAGATATATCCTTGTATGGAAAATCTATACAAAGCATGTATAAAAATATTTATGTGTAGCTGTGTACTTAAAAATAATTTTAGTGACACCTGAATGAGGGCCTTAATATTATTGTAGGGTTGGAATTTGAACTCTTGGAGTTAGGCTGAGCGTTGAAATTTCAACAGTTTACTTTTATAGGCTTGGTGTTAGTGAAAAAAACGGGTATAAAATAGTTTAACAATGTTTAGTAAAAATAGGTTTATAGCTCCAAACACAACTTCTAAATGATTGAGAGCCTTGAGACAAAATAATTTGTAAAACATATTTTTATACCATCTTCTCTAGTATCTATATTTCAAACTTGTTTAAACTTAATCAGTTTAAACGACTACAAAAAATCTAATTCAATGAACTAGATCATGTATCTAGATAACTTCCGAACATTTCCGAAGTAAGGAAACCGATGTTATCAACCCAAAAACAAAATACGAAGATCAAAAAAACAAGGTTCGGATAACCACCAAACATCTTTTTCCTTGACCGAGTTTCACTCATAAAGAGGTTACGAGATCCCTTCGATACCCAAGGGAATGTTCCCAAAAAGTTCTGTAAACAGACCCAAGACGTTGGTCATTTTCCACTGATATTGTAACGGTATATCACAGCTATCCCTAAATGTAGCTATAGGTAAAATATTATTTTCCTTATTTCTTGCAGGGATGTTTTTAAAAGTGCGTTTTTGACTGGTTTATCTACATGGCGTTTACAAAGTGCGTTTTTAAGTTGGTTTACCGACATGTCGTTACCATGTCGTTGTATTCAATCAAGTATAACTAAGTAACTCTTATTTGGGTTCCTTACCTCAAAAAGAAAAACAGAACCCCTGTAGGATCAGTTTGTAGTCCGTCTGTCTGTCTGTCAAGACACTTTATTTCGGGAACGCGTGGAGGTATTGGAATGAAATTTATAATTTAAACTGAATTCTGTAGTCTCTTTGTGTTGTGAAAAATTATCCTTCACACCCTCTAAGTCTATGTAGTCAAAAGATATGGCCTTTATGTCGCAAGTTTGTGTGATACCCTCGATGCGCGAGTTTGACCCACTCTTGGGCGGTATTGTTTTTTTCCCTCTGGTCAGAGACGTCCCTCCATTATCCTCTACGTATCACATTTTTGCGCTTCTTCCATCAAAGGCGTCCCACCATCTCCTCCTCGGTCTGCCGCGATCCCGTCTAGCTGTGGCTCCAGTTCTGCTATAAGTGGATCCACAGCTTTGCCAGCATCCAGCAGACATGGCTTGCCCAGTTCTATTGAAATCTGGCGGCTTGGGCAATGGAGCGTAACAATGAAGTTACTCTACGCAATTATTGCTACAACAATTTTTTGGGGTGAAATTGCTGTTGGTGATAGACTGACGTAGGGAAAGGCATTTGTAAACTGACACGATCAGCCGATCAACTTGTATGGTTATACTAGAAAAAAGTTGTGAATAACCGAAAGTCATAGAACAAAAGTTGTTCCTGAGACAACACGCGACATGTTTGTTTTTTGTAAACAAACATTGTTTGAGTACAACGATATATAATTTAATTATCATACAGGTACGTTTACAAAGGACAATAAATGTTAAAAGGGTAGCAAATGCGTGCAATTTATTGCTGGTGGATGACGGAGATAAGACTTTTAAGGTTATGTGAGAATTTATGATGATGACTCCCATATTAACATAACACAAGTTGTAATGCTGATGTTGTCGGAAAAGTGTCGTCAATGGATGTCGCAGCTAATTTATCTGATGGTCTACCTGGGTACTAAATGGAAACATCTAAAGAAATTATGTGTTAAAAAATAAGAGTAAATTTGATCTAAGTGTGTAGCGTAATAGTATATTAAAACACTCGTTACATAAGTATCGAGTAGAATATCGCTACTCCATGACAGGAGACATTGTATATAGCTAGGGGCGTAACGCTACCCTGGAATGCATCCATAGTATTCGTGGTATAATAATTTCAATAACACGACATTTCAATAACTTGCTTACCAATAAACCACAACGAAAATCGCTTGCAAAATGTGGTTATCCTATCCCCGGATCCTTAAACACAGTTCACCAAATGAATAACAGAAAACCAGGTCAAGATACCGAATACGTCCCTAAACGATGTCTCGATCATACATCAAGTAGTCGTTCCTTCACAATACTAGGAGCTGTAATCGACCTTAAATCGATACCTATATCATTGCGATTAACCTAAATCGAAAATCGAGAACTTAGACGGCTATATCCATTACTCATGCTACAATTGATTCGATTTCTCGAGTTTATGTTATGAGATGGTAATGTGGTGTTTATTCGATTGTCTTTCTTTTGATTGATGTAACCTTATTTTGATATTTCCAGGGTTCACAATTTCCTATTGTAGGTTAGTTCGTATTGTATACATGTTTATATTGATCATGGTGACATAGGCAATTGCTCCATGTGACATATCCTTACTAATATTATAAAAGCGAAAGTGAGTTTGTTTGTTTGTTACCTCTTCACGCTTTAATGGTTAAACCGATTTTGATGAATTTTGGTGCAGAGATAGTTAGGAACCAGGAGACGGACATAGGCTAATATTTTTTTGAAAAAAGTGGGATGTGAGGGAAGAAAAGGGAAAACTTAGCGTTGATATTACAAATCAATAAGGCGCAAGGGGAATGTGTTACCCCGAATTTAACGCGAGCGAAGCCGCGGGCAAAACCTAGTTGGTATATATACTGTCGCTATGTTCCTTTGTAATAAATTTCGACATATACGCGGACAAAGCCGCAATATGAGCTAGTAAAATAAGCCCTGCAAATGAGATTGAGGTACAGAAAATTGGTTGATATGCATTAACAAGCTTAAAGCTGGTCACATTATACTCAGAGTGCCCAAATTAATATTATAGGTACGTTTGTTAATAACCCTAAAAGGTTTGCTGCACCTTAATAGAGTGGTTTAAACCACTCCAACATTTTTCAGCTTCCAATGGGTATTTTCTCTACAATTTTTTCGTTTAAATACGATGAAGTACTGACAGGTGCAATTAGCCTGTTGTTAATCCTTTTCTAAGTAAAACAAGTAGTTTATTTTGTTAAGATTAGATAATTAAGTAATTACATTGTTTAATTAAATGTTTAGATAGCGATGCGTAGTAGGTGGATATTTGTATGAAGATAAGAAATAATATATAGACAGTGTTATGTAATTTAGTCTGCTTTGAAACAAAGAAGACATAATGTGTCTAGTATTTATTATTAACACGAGTTATTGGTTCGCCAAAGAGACGAATGATGAATTGTAATTGAATTTCAGCGGATTTATAAGCAGATTTGCTTTTGCCTGCGGCTTCGCTCGCGTTAAATTGGGGCAACACAGTTCCCTTTTCCTGCTACCAGTAGTTTTCCCTTTTCTAACTTTAAAAAAAAAAGTAAACAGAAATTGTCACATTGAATAGCATTTGACCAAAGAAAGATCCAGCCTTCTGGTCACGTGCAGTGTGGAACAGTCGCGAGAAATATTTACTGTGCCCTCTGTGAGTCAAATAAATACTTTATCTTTGTAAATAAAGTAATAATCGCAAGGGAGTAATGATGAGTCTTTGAAAGAAGGCAAAAGTACTCGATTGGAATCTATAGGTTTTGGACATGGCTGGCTGCAGTATTAAAATTGTGAAAGAGTCTCTATAAACAATTTTAGAAAATACTTAATGTCTTAAAAAAGATTAGCCGTGCAAAATGACACAAAAGAACAACTGCACCAAGACGAATGTGAAAGGAAAGTGACAATGATCCATCTGTCATCACAATTTCTCTTTACAACTTATTGCTTGAAAGAGTGATACCTTTCCTCTGCTCCATTTCCACGCTTTTTAACCCAACATATATCTTACGACAAACCATTAGATAATGCTGCCACATCTATGACAAAAATGCGTTCTTCACCACCTCTATTTTAAGCGCACCAAAGTCAAAATTGCATTGTCTCAGCTACCGTTATGCAATTTGTAGAACCGTTCTAACAAATTGTCGACACATTCCGGGAAATAGTTTTCATGTGAACATAGAACTTAGAGCATTAGTAGTAAGGGTGAAAATCCTGTGGCATGTTTGAGAAGTGGTTAATATATGTGGTGATTGTTGAGGAATGGCATCAGCATCGTAAATGAAGGAATTAAGTGACGTGGAAACGTTATGTAGTAGTTGAGTGGTGACGGGTTGTAGTTCTGATACTTGTCGACTGTCATTCTTAGGTAACTTGCGGTAATTGATGATTGACTGTCTAACCACATAGTCAAACAAACGGAGTTCTGTCACATTCAGGGGATTCACATCTTTTAGTTCCTATAATTTTCATTTTAAAATTGTAAGTTTCAGTTAAAAGGGGTTTTGAATTCAATTTTGTATTTTGGCAGAGTAATTAAATGATCAGTCGATAGTTAAACAAACTAAAACTACAAAAAAAGTCTGTAAGCGTAAAATGTTTGTTTTTTAATTTCTGGCAAAGTTGCTAAGCTTAAAATCAATTTGAATTTGAATGAATAACATTTTACCATGTTTTGTTATTTTTTAACTATTTTGAACCTATGGATATCCACAAATAGAACAAAGAACACCATGCCAAATATTTAATTAAATTTGAACTTATGACCAGAAGCCGTATGAAAATACAAACATGAAATATCTTTTGTTTCAATAAAAATAAGCAAACGACGTGACACTAACTTAAAATTTAATTTTCATTCGATTTTAGGACGTTACATAAAAAAAAAATAGCTGGTTTTATTTAGGCTTGGTGAGAAATTAATTGTAAATTGCTAAGGCTGTTTCAAGGCTGTGAAATCGACACACACTCGACCAAGTGATGGGATGGTGACTACTATTAGCCGTTGTCTTCAATAGTTTTCTTAAGGGTCTCTTTTACTGCGGCATTTTCTCAACGCTCATTGGTCGATAATGTAATATATGATTTTAAAAGAGTAACCATGGAGTTTCTTGCCGGTTCTTCTCCATAGGAAACGACCAACCCGAACCGTGCATCTTTTCTCGACGTTTTATAAGTGCCCATGTAGGCCTATGTAAAATAAAAATATTTTGATTTGATTTGATAATATGCGAAACCCTTAAGAAAACTATATTCAAGACAACGGCCAAAATAGTTGTTATCCCATCACTTCCACGAACGATCAAAGAATAATCCAAACACCTTTGAACATCTCTAATTCCAAGTCAACCATCCGTTGCAAAGTTAAATCGCTCAGCAGCGTAACAACTATGGATTTGCACTGATTGTTCTAAGCAGAAAAAACATGTTTACGTTAATAAGTGTTAAGAAGTCGGGTAAGCTGCGAAAGTCACGTAGTAATAATCTTCTTATTTTGTATTGAAGGAAAGAAAATGGAAAATCGATGTTTTTTGAGAAAGCGTTTTTATTAACATTAATGACTTGTCTTAGCGGAGATGGAGAATGTTGGGTATGTGTGTGGTGATAAGTCTATCCTTAATTAGTTTAGAGGAAGTTTGACAATCGCAGAAAAAAATAAGGGAATCATTTGTCTTGATATGGACATTTCTAATGAGGAGGGATGTATTTTGATGGATGGAGACGGAGAGGAAGGCCAAAAAAATTATGGATGGACTGTGAAGATGGGAAGTGGGTCAAATTTTGAAAAGAGGTAAACTTTTTACAAACACCATGGAATCAACAAATAACTTCCCCCACTCTGGGTGGAGCAGAGGTGTCAGACTTTTTTGACTAAACCTCACCAATATTCCTTCTTCTGCTCATTATGTTCCGCGGCCCCGGTATCTAATTAGAACAACCCGCAACCCCAGAATAAAAATGATGATGACTTAACATTTCATATTGTGATAAAATCGATATCCAATAAACATCAACTCTAAACTGTGACTGGATATGGTAAACCACGTATGACGCTCGCTAATGAGGAAAAAAGAATCTAGTGAATCATCCATTGAGCACTGCGACCCATTCACAAAATACGAATCTTGTTGTAACTGTTGTAACATGCTAACTGGTTGTTATTTATTTTAGATGTTATTTTGAACTTATAGTAGTTACTGTAGTCAACTATCAGACATCTATTCAATAAGTTTTTATTTAACTTGCCTTGTAAGTATTCTTTATTTAACTTGCCTTGAAAGTAATCTTTATTTATTAAATTAATTACTATTCACAAACTATAAATGGACACAAACTAATAATAAAATATGTACTAGGGTCAAAATGGAAGGAATAAATCATCCACATCGCTGTCAACAGGAAAAATGCCCAGAAGACTAGCAGCATTACTGCGTTAAATGGCAATAGTTTGGCCAAAAAAAAAACCAACTTTATGTTATCTTGGCATTTAGGTGTGACATATTTTCAACAACTGTGCATTTCATAAACTCGCCACCTTACAATGGTAGCGCGTTTCTCGATCAGTTGCATCAGTTGATAAGTAATGCATAATTAACAACCAACTGACCCGTACTGGACTAGTTACACACGTCGTTAAACCCACTTTATTATACATACCGCAAATCAGACCCTGCATATATCGGATGAAGTTGATTTGCAAATCTTAAAAAGTTTTTTAGGAAACTAAAATGTGGCCAGCATATAGTCTGCTGAAGGTTTGGCTTCAGTCGGTCATAAATAGTCATCATCATCTGCCTAGCCTTTTCCCAACTATGTTGGGGTCGGCTTCCAGTCTAACCGGATGCAGCTGAATATCAGTATTTTACATGGAGCGACTGCCTCTCTGACCTCCACAACCCAGTTAATACTGGGTTATACGATACCCCTTGGTGAGACTGGTTGTCAGACTTTCGGAACACTGACTACCTGTAACGACTGTCAAAGATCTACAAATGACAGCCGGAACCAGCGGCTTAACGTGCTTTCCGAGGCACGGAGGAAACTCGGTATGTAACGGGTGGGTCATAAATAGTATACTAGCATATTAAGCCACGGAAGGTTTCTCAAATATTTACAGATACAGATTACAAGTTTAGTCCCAAAACTCTTATTTCGAAATACGTCTGATTGGCATTCGCCTGAGCGTAGCTGATAAGTATCATCTAGGTCCTAAGATCCCCTTTCAACAGTGTCACAACAAAGCCTAAGTATGACAAGAACCGTTTCAATCTTGTAATACCATCAAAGTGTTTCGGCTAGGCCCCAACAGCAATAGATTGATTACCACTTGTCAAGCCGTCGCCCACAAACAAACATTGTTTGTTGAGGATCTCGGCGCGTGGGAAGAGCGGCAGCCGACAGCTCAATCATCAATATAATGTTTTTCTTTCGATAGACCAAAAAAATGAAAATAAATTATTACTTATAATACTTTTCACAACTATAGTTGCAGTATTTATACTTGAAGTAGAGGAAGAACGGAATTCCTTGGGTCAATTAAAACCAAGAAGTTGACTTGCCTAATAAAATAGGATAGTCGGCAATTACTGGACGAATTGAATTGGGGAAGTTTCTTGGTTTTTGGTTTCTAGCGTCAATACTAATTGAGTCCTTGAATTCAAAATTGCTTGTAAGTTGCAGTTGTTGTAAATGTAAAGTGTGTGCAGTCTAAATTTAGGATAAATTTAAAAGAAAAGGTTATGGACCTTTAGATTTTACTTTCTGTGTTTCCAAAGGTTTTTCAATACAAAACTATCTTCACCAAACTTTGCACGATACGAAATGTGATTAATATTGCAAAAAAAAAATATTAAGGATATAAAATTCATGTCCTAATATCTGAATCTAAGTATTGCGATTTTGGGTTCAGAGACCTCTCTGTACTTATAAGAGATTTTATCATAATTTTTATCCCAAAATAAACAGGCTTATCAATCAACAAGGCGCCACACCTCGGTCCGTCCGTCGCTTCGCTACATACTCGTGAAATTAGGGAACTTTTGCTATATCCATCAATGTTATTTAATCACACGTCCTCATGGAAAACTTTTTATATGAACGTAATGCTATTTCCAGACGTACGTATCCGGGGTTAAGGGTTGTTCCAAAGAGATACCGCGGCCCCGGAACATAAACGGCAATAGAAGGAACATGGGTGGGTTTTAGCTAATAAAAGTTTGACTCTCCCCGCAGCTCCGTTCAGAGCGGAGGTAGTTATTTGACGATTTCCCATCCGCGATTCAGAATTACGATCAACCACAATATTTGTTCCAAGAAAGGTTCTCCAGGAGAATTAAGTAAAGATAGCGGTACGAGCTTGACACTACGTCATGCAGAATTGGTCCATTCTATCCCAAAATAAACAGACATGGGAAGGAGAAAGGTAGGCCTTTACCCTTCAGTGGGTAAAAATAAATAATAATGAAATGACGAGTGCCTTTATTGAAGGCTTACAAATGCCAATTGTGTTTTGTCAAAATACATTTTGCCAAATATGTTTGAGTTCAATGTAATAAAATGACTCATACTGTTCCAGGGAGAAATTCAAATCCCGTGCTCTCTATTAAATAGCTTATTGAAAAACAAAATAACACTCTAAAGTACGGCCAACGAGAAGCGATACCAAATGTAAACAAAACCTGCTAAAACCCCATCTAAAATGGCCGCCCGAATGTTGGCGAACCCGTCTTAACGTTGTCATGTTTTTGCCGGGAGAACGAGACATTACGACAAAGGCACAAGATGGAAAGAGCTAAATATTAGATTGTCAACGCCACAGTTATTCTTTAGGTTAATGACCTTTCGTATCACTGCTAGTTGGCCTTAGTGTACCTGTTGATTAACCTGACATTAACTCTCTAGGATCAAAGGTTTAATTTTTAAAGTCTATAATTTAGAGTCAACTAGGTTTGAAGCATAATGTGAATAAGTTTAAATATGTAAGTATAGAATGTATAATTTAGAATTTATGTATGATACAGGGTAGCCTACTATGTACTATGTTCAGTGCCATTTAAATGATGTGTGTACTGTTTTTTAGAACAACAAATAAATAATATATAGGTACAATGTGTCCCAGGGATAAGTGACCGCCCGGCGTTTTTTGAATATTTGTACAAAATTATTAATAATTAAATTTATATTTGTGACTTAGCGGCTTTAGTTCTTTTTTTGTTTTTTTTTTCTTTTTTTTGTAAAGACGCGAAATTATGCTTAAATTTTTATTAGATCTAATGAAAAAAGTATCACTGTCACTTATCCCCGGGACACATTGTATATGTATACAACAGTTATTAAACAAACAAAAATCTAGAGGTAAGATAAGATTTTTCCTCGATAAAGCTCCTAGAGTAAAGTATAGCGGTCAATAGGATTGTCCCTTACAGATGAAATACTCTGTTGTTCACTCAACTGAAATAAACCCTTCTCCGCTTCTATGAAACCAGCTTATATAAGAGACTAGCTTTTGCCCGCGGCTTCGCTCGCGTTAAATTCGGGGTAACACAGCTCCCCTTTTCTGATTTGCAGAAACCTGTTAGGTACCTGTAGTTTTTGCCCTAGTGCCTTTAGCAAAGCTAAGTTTTCCTTTTTCTTCCCTATCTCCCTTATTTGCCACTTTTTTGAAAAAAATATCTGTCAAAAAAAATATATATATATATATTATAATATATATGTTCGTCTCCAGGGTCTCAACTATCTCTGTACCAAAATTTATTAAAATCGGTTAAGCCATTAAGGCGAGAAGACGTAACAAACAAACTCAGTTTCGCTTATATTAGTAAGGATTATGTAGCATATTATATGATCACGCTACGGTATGATGTCTCACTAAATATAAATAAGCTCGTAGATCTAGTGTTTATCGTCAAAACATTTTTGAAT
The DNA here is from genome assembly GCA_958449745.1 of Ochropleura leucogaster. Lineage (NCBI taxonomy): Eukaryota > Metazoa > Arthropoda > Insecta > Lepidoptera > Noctuidae > Ochropleura > Ochropleura leucogaster. The sequence continues at coordinate 6,676,876 of OY288212.1, forward strand.
TTCGAAATTAATCCTACGCAGATATCAAATGAAAATATTTGCAAAGAATTAACAAAACATTTGTATGTATACTTACGACAAATATACTGAACTAACACACATTTTGTAGTGGGTTGTTAAATTATGAACGCTGTTAATTTAGCGGTTTTGTGTACTTGGCGTATTTATTGAAGTTTTTCGGGTTTCTGTACCTCCAAAAGGAAAAAAAACGGAACCCTTATAGGATGACATTGTTGTCCGTTGGTCTGCCTGTCTATATTCAAGTATGTGGACTTTTAGAGTTCCGAAAAATGAAACTCTCTGAATATACGCAGTAAAAAGGTATGGCCGTTTATGGCGCGATTTAGACTCGCAAATGGTGATGGATCTGAATGTTGGAGGACGGAGAGCGAGAGGAACGTTAAAGAAAAGATGGATGGATTGTGTAAGGAATGATATGAAGCATATTAGGAAGAAATGATACCGTGACGTCTGATAGGAGAGAATGGAAGAAGGAAACGTGTTGCGCCGACCCCAAATAAAATGGAACAAGGGCAGGAAAATGATGATGAAATGGTCAGTTTTTCTTATAATTTTGTTTTAAAAATAATATGGATGGATAGACCGTAACTGAATTAAACTATTTAATTAATATATAATATATACAAAAAAGAAAAACCACCACCATGTAAGTTTGCGTGAGAATTGTGAGATTAGTAAAATTAATGGACTGTGCTTTAGTACAGAGTTATATTACTCATAAACTGACAAAACTATCTATTGTAAGCCAGGGATAACAATGGGAAGAGAAGTTCATATAATGACAATATATTCTTAAGTAGAAAAAAAACAGGTGTTCCTCCGTTCTTAAATACATGACTTGACTTACGAAGATAATAATGTCAACTCATAATTCTCCACGTTATTTGGGATCGGCGCTTCATGTCTTCTTCTTTCATAGTCCTCTATTACTCGTGAATTCATCGGACACCTCCTTTCTTGCAATGTCATCCTTCACACTGTCAATCCATTGTTTCTTTGGCCTTCCTTTTGTACTATACTCATCCACAATCATACTCAAACTGTTTCCCTTCCTCACGACATTATCCTCCTCATCACATGCTCATACTATAAGATGATGGTACAAACTAGACAGGAAAAACTGTTCAAGTGCCTATTTAGGTATTAAATGTAACCTAGAGTAAATAGGTCTTGGTCGTATACCACTTAAGGGGCTGCATGCAGAAGCACACGTGTCTGACATTAAAATTCACAACGTTGTTCAAATTCCGTGCGTGGAAGATCATACATTTGAATATCCTGTTCGAGGTTTCTGAGTACCAGTATACAGTGTTAAAAGAAGGAAGTAAAAGAAAATAGAAAGGTATTAAAGTAGGGATCCTGGAATCCAAAAACGTAGTACAGGTTAGATTTGCTCTGAAAAAAGGACAGCGGTGCGGCGGATGCTCAAGAAAATGGAAATAAATGTGACATGATCCATTTTAGGTCAGGTGCGTCGTCGTATTCGCAACCGGGCTGGTGTAACCTGAACGAAACAAAATGGGTATGTGTATGGATCGTAGCAGCTGGTCTGATATGGCTTCTGCCTACTTCTATGGTAAAGAGGCGTGAGTATGATGCATTTAAATGGGTAAATGATGTTTATTCGGCAAATACGTTTTTACAAACACTTTTACACGTGGTTTAAATAAACGTGGAAAAATAACTACACTAGGCCGTTTTTCGTACCCAACTTCTCTGAGAAGAACCAGTCAAAACAAACTCAGATGTTTCTTAGGTCCAGACAAAAATGTTGGTCTACTTACATGAGGATTACGCAGGGGTCTTTTTTTCATGGTCTTTTTCAATCACCACACAGAATTGAGTGGACCTGTCCAGTCAGTGCAAGCATTCTTCAATTATTGTGTAGCTCGACGTACAACTCAAAGGTGTTTCTGTCCAAGTATGGTTTCTGATTAAGTTTGGTAACTCTTTATTACAGACGAAAGCCTTGAAAAATAATGTAAATTCTTATAACAACTTCCGCAAGTAAAAACCATGTTTTCGAACAATTTTCGTTAGCAAAAGGCCCTATTTAATGTGGTATGTAAATTGTTTCATTCTCAAGGGAGCACACAGACTAATAATTGTAGGAGCTCCAATAACTTTTAAGTTGAGCGCCTCTCTAAACGTTGTTAAGCTATTCTCTTTACATCGGTCTCTTGTGATTTGGACAGAGTTCAGAGCAGAGCTAATTATTGTTTCTGTTAATATGTTCTGTGTGTAATCCCCGTGTATCGTGTTCTTTCCTTTAGAACTTTCCTGGAATCACGGCTAAATATTAACAGCCGTGTCGATCTTCAGGTTAAGCCACTCTTGCCTATGTTGTATCGTGGATGGGAGACCACATATTACATACTGTCTCCTCCGTGCCTCGGAAAGTAGCTTAAGTCATTAGCTGTCATTTGTAGATCTTTTTTCAGCTGTATTAGATTGGATTGGAAGCCGACGCTAGCATAGTTGGGAAGATGTTGATGATTAATTAAGGGGGCGAACCAAGTCAAGGACAAGGAAATAAGTATTGTAGAAAAATGCAGAAATGATCTACTCAATATAAGTGAGTACCTATACAATCCTACTTATATAAAAATGCGAATGTTTGTGACGAAGAATCGATGTTTGGATGTTTGTTACTTTTTCACGTCAAACCGGCTGAACGGATCTTGATGAAATTGCACAAAGGTAGATTATTATCTGTAACACATAGGATACTTCTTTTTTCGATATCACACGAGTGAAGCCGCGGGCACCTGCTAGTATATAATAAATAAATAAATAAAAAGGGGAAAATAATTACAGGTCGTAAAAAAATATCTACATCGTTCCCAATACGACAGAGATAAGAGCCCAGAGGGCTGGCAGATTCTTTGGCCAAAATGAAGGCCAACCCTTTGGTCACGTGAAGAATCGAGTAACCCCTTTCTGATATCCCGAAAAACTAGACGAGCACTCGGACCCCACGGCTTTAGTGTTCCAACTCCAACGGCTCATCATCATCTGCCTAGCCTTTTCCCAACTATGTTGGGGTCGGCTTCCCGTCTAACCGGATGCAGCTGAATATCAGTATTTTACATGGAGCGACTGCCTATCTGACCTCCACAACCCAGTTAATACTGGGTAATACGATACCCCTTGGTAAGACTGGTTGTCAGACTTTCGGAACACTGAATACCTGTAACGACTGTCAAAGATCTACAAATGACAGCCGGGACCAACGGCTTAACGTGCTTTCCGAGGCACGGAGGAAACTCGGTATGTAACGGGTGGTCACCCATCCACAGACCAACCTAGGCAAGCGCGGCTTAACCTAAAGATCGACCCGAGCGGCTGCTATTTATATAGCCACGAGCTCCTCCCAACTCCAACGGCTCAAATATATTAAATAGTAAGTACAATGATGATAATAGCAACGCATAATATCCACTGAGAATTTCAACGTAATTTTGAGCTACCCAATTACACTATTATTCACTAACCCTGTCAGTTAATTTGTCAGTGGACCAAATTCTAGTCCCTCGTGTTCAAAGGGATAGATCAGAACTATGATGGATAACGTGATTCTACAGTTTGTAATTAATAACAGTTACGTTTATTACTGGAGCAATGTGAACGGGGTACGTGGATGCGGATCAATGTCAGTCAAAGATTTAAATTGTTAGATTCCCTGTTTTGTAGACAGTGACAGATTTAAATAGCATTGTTTTGCTTCCACATACATATGATATCTTTCTTTCTAAGCAGAATATGCGGGTTCTTCTTAGAATGAAGACTTTTTTATGTAACATAAGTAAAAACGGCACATCTATTAATACAAATCCTTGAGTAGTAACAATTCTATTAATTTTGCCTAGATTTCGAATGATACACATTTGAAGACGAACTTTTTCCTTTTTCCTGCCAAGTGCGAGTTGGATTCGCGAACCAAGAGTTCCGTACAAACTTGCTATATAAATAGTTATATTGTTTGACTGCGTAGAATTAGAGAATTGATATTATATTTTTTTCATAGCTCTAAAGGACCACATACTTAAGAATATGGTTTCAATTTTAAGTTGCGGGTTGTTTGTAAGAGATACCGCTGCCCCGGAACATAAAAAGGCAAAAGAAGGAAAAGGGGTTTAGTCAGTGAATGTCTGTCACTCTCCCGCTCCACTCAGAGCGGGAGAAGCTATTAGGTGATTTTCCATCCACAAAAAACCTAGGCAAAATTGCTTTTCAGGGTTTCAAAAAGGTCTACAAATTGCATTTATATTGCTTTGTTTATAAATAAACTAAGTATTAACAAGGGTAATAGTAGGAGGAGGTAGTGAAAAATGCTTTCTAGTTTAAATAAACGTCACGGTGTAATTGATTCAATGGTTCGTTGGATTATTATGTGGGTTGATGATAGATTGATCGCTTGTATAAAGTCTTTAGTGTGGTCAGCGGACTGGAAAAAAACAGTAGAAAGCATTGACGTGGTCTTCATATACGTAATTTGTAGTAGGAATATTGTTTGAACAAACTCACCACAAACATTGTGGTTGGAAAATTTTAATAGAAGGTTTTTTCCGGTTTCGCTAATTATGTTTCTGCTAATTCTTTTTGAGTAAAAACCTAAAAAGTCTAGTTAATTTCTACCAACAGAAGTCAGTAGTTCATTTTAAATTCAAATTGTAATTATAATATTTCTAAGATGAAGTCGCATCCGCTGTATATTCGCTTAGATCTTTTAAGCTACACTACTGATTTTAATGGAGTTTTCAGCAATAGTTCTCTATCTCTTAAATCACTCTTGATTCAAGAAGAAGGTTTATATGTATAATATCTTAGTTTAGGTGGGTGAAACAGCGGGGTGCAACTAGTCCTTACTAATATTATAAAAGCGAAAGTGAGTTTGTTTGTTACCTCTTCACGCTTTTATGGCTAAACCGATTGTGATGAATTTTGGTAAATAGATAGTTGGGAACCAGGAGACGGACATAGGGTACTTTTTATTTGAAAAAAATGGGACGTGAGGGAGAAAGAGGGAAGAAAAGGGAAAACTTAGCGTTGCTATTACAAATCACTAAGGCGCAAGGGGAACTGTGTTACCCCAAATTTAACGCGGGCGAAGCCGCGGGCGAAAGCTAGTAATATTATAAAGGCGAATGTTTGTATGTTTGTTACTCCGTCTTAACGGATTTGGATGACATGTAGATAGATGTACGGTTTTATATCCTGTATTAACACATACGTGTTTTATACCGGTTCTTTGCAGGAAAACCGCGGGGCCCAGTTAGTAGCATAATAATACGACTCACATTTTAATTCTGTAAATGGTCATATGCACAGTTTGTGACTATCAACTATCAAAATCCAACTGCAGCAAATAAATTTTATTTCTCTTACTTTTTAATAGGTTGCCGACCTCCGAACCCTATTCAATTTTGATACAAGTTTTTTTCGTTAGTAACCCAATCAGTGGTCACAATAACTTCAACACAAAAACTCTTAAATGGTACATCAAAAATGAGATTACACAATTTGATTCCTCGTTAACCATCTCTGGACTGTGGACTGTAACGGATGGCTAACCGACAATTAAAGCTAATTGGTTTCATTGGAGGGACGGAGGACCAATGTGGGCATTTTACACTGGCTCTTCGAGAACGGTCTGTGTATAAACTTTAAAACAATACCACATATGAAAAACACTGTATATCATACATAAGTGTACCTACTGTAGGTCTTATTATTAGGGAACTTATTCCACTGAAGGAAAGAGACACAGCTATACAGGTGTCTAGAACCATCTCTTTCCTACACAGGAATAAGTACTGCTTTAAGATGTCATGGTAACCCTTCAGGTTATTGTTTCACCGACCCTAAATAGAATAGGGCTTGAAGATGATAATGATCGGGATACTCATAATAATCAAGAAAAATCTACAAATTGAAAATGGTCTACTGATACTGTGACGTTAGAATTAAAAGAATCCTACTATAATCCTTACTATCCTTACTTCCGTACTTAATATTATAAAAGCGAAAGTGAGTTTATTTGTTTGTTTGTTACCTCTTCACGCTGTAATGGCTAAACGGATTTTGATGAATTTTGGTACAGAGATAGTTGGGAACCAGGAGACGGACATAGACTAATTTTTATTTTAAAAAAGTGGGATATGAGGGAGAACGAGGGAAGAAAAAGGAAACCTTAGCGTTGCTATTACAAATCAATCAGGCGCAAGAGCAAAAAATGCAGGTGTGCTTGGTGTGTTATACCGAATTTAACGCGAGCGAAGCCGCGGGCGAAAGCTAGTAATATTATAAATGCGAATTTTTGTGAGGATGGATGTATTGATGTTTGTTACTCTTTCACGTCAAAACGGCTAAACGGATCTTGATGAAATTTAGCACTGATATGCATTGGGTCTTGAAAAACACAAGATACTTTTTTTTCGATCATAAGCGGGCGAAGACGCGGGCGCCAGCTAGTAATAATAAATATTGAAAAAATATATTTTCTGAAATCGGTTTTTCCGTTAAGGAGCTATGATGTCACAGACAGATATCAGCCTATTCAGTGTAGTAAGGAAGAAAAACAATTCTTTCATGGAATATTGCGTAGACCATAAATATTTAAGTTAAATATGCATTTATCGTTATCAAGCATTGCGCGTAGGCATGACGTAGACATGGCGGGTTGGCATTTAACTGAGAAATACACGTTAAACTGTGTTGATTCTATAATGTGATAAAAGGGTCTAAAACGGCCGCTTCAGAAAAATCTAAATAATATGTATGAATTACGCTAAAATTCTTAGCAGAGTGATTTGCTGCTCTACGATTAGCTAGTATTCCGTTTGTTTTGACCATTCATATCATGGATTTTACAAATTATTACTTGAAACACATTGAGGAACTGAAGGAGAGATAAACACACCTTTCGCCAGCTGTGTAAAACTATAATAAAAAAGAAATAATAATAATAAAAAGCTTTATGAGTTTCAGTTCTAAGTAGATGTGCCAACCTATTGCCATAAACTTGACAGAAATCCAAATTCCGTTGCTGATACTAAGAAATGCCTAAAGGGTAAACCCTAGTCGAACCCAAAAACTCATGCCTAGTTGCCGCTTCTAGACCAATGTGAAAGTCAGTAATTTACACATGCCTAGTATTTTATAATGATACAAGCTGTTGCTCGCGCCTTCGTAAGCATTTAATTCGGGGTGACACAGGCCCCCTTGCCTGCTACTTGTAGTTTTTGCCCTAGCGCCTTATTTATTATAATAGCAAAGCTAAATTAAAGCTAAATTTTCCCTCTTTCTCCCTCATTTCTCAATTTTTTTAAAAAAAAATTAGCTTATGTCCGTCTCCAGGGTCCCAACTATCTCTGTACCAAAAATCATCAAAATTGGCTTAGCCATTAAGGCGTAAAGACGTAACAAACAAACTAAGTAAGTAAGTAAGGATTGTAAAACAAAGTTGAAGTTTTCCAAAATGTATACATAGAAGAAACCATGGCGCTTGGCTGTAAGTATATAAAACAGTGTGCGCAATATTCATAAACAATAGAAAAGAAAAAAAACACATGAGGTCGTGCTTCGTTTTGTCCTACAGCTGTCAAAAACATTAACATTTTTGACAAAGCATGTCAGGTAACGGATTAAAGCGGATATAGAATGAGTAATCATTAAGGAAATCCATTCCTACGGCAAATGGTGAAAGCTCTGGTGAATTCTAATGAACGATGATGTCATTGGTTTTAGTTTAATTGGAGCCATGGTGCACATATGAGGATTACATGGAATTACCAGGTTATTGGAATGTGGAGCGAATTATGTAATGTTCTTCTTTCTCTTCTTATTTCGTTGGGTCAAATTGTTTTGTTTTTCGTCCATGTAACTTTGTGGCGAATTTTTTTTATGTATTTTCTACGTTTTTGGTGCGTGGATGATATTGAAGGCCTGCTACCCTACTATGACCTCTTAAAGCAATTCTTATTCCGCTGAGGGAAAGAGACAGAGCTATACAGGGTGTCTAGCACCATCTCTTTCACTCAGTGGAATAAGAATTGCTTTAAGATGTCATAGTAGCCCTTCTGGTTGGCGTAGTGGCTGAACGATTGACTACTGCACTACGTGTCTCGCGTTCGTTCCTTGCACGGACAAATATTTGTATGTCCTACAGGTAGTTGTTCCAGGTCTGACTGTTTGTGTATGTGAGTTGAAATGTTTCTAAGCGCAATCAAGATAAATTGAAATTCCTAGTTTACGGCAACGTTTAAAAAAATATACCTTTTAAATTTTTAAACACTCTTTATTTACTTTGACTTGATTTCCTCCTTTTAACCAGAAATGTAAAATTAATTCGAGTTCAATTGTTTTTATTTGCAAGATTTCTCTCAAAGCAACTCGTTTAGTACAAAACGATTTTGCGTAAATCTTCCTTCAGTAACTAAGGAAAGGATTCTTAAAACTCTACGGAATAATAAAGGTTGAAAAATAACAATGTAAGTTCGTTAATTTTGCAGGAAACCCTATCGGGACACGGCATGTAATTATTATCTAAATAACGTAATACCCCAAGAATGTACATTCTTGGCAACATTAATATATATAGCTTCTTACATTCTTACTATGTACAGTTATGCAAATTAAATGAACGTATTCATTAAAAACAATGCTTTACCTCTGACTAACACGTTTGGAAAATGGCGTCTTTGTGCATAATCGCGTGTTGAGGAACTTATGATACCAACCACACACGTTGTCACTGAACAAGGACCAAGTATGTACAATACTTATAATACACATAGTATACTTACAATACTATAGTAACTACTACAATATTGTAAAAGTAAACTGTCTGTTTATCGGTATATCTGTTTGTTGTCTCGTTGTTTTTTTTTTTGCGGATGGATAAGCATGAAATAACTTCCTACGCTCTATACTGACTAAAACCCATCCATGTTCCATCTTTTGCCTTTTGTGTTCTGGAGTCGCAGTATTCTTACCTCCATGCGGGTGAAATCGCGGGCATGAGCTAGTATCCAATATACGTTTAAAAGGTGAAATAAACGACTGACTGTTTTCATATCAGACGGTGGCCATGTTTACGATATCGATGCTTCAACCCGACAATATTTAACTACCAACTTGATGGATTATGTCACGGTAATTTGAACTCTATTGTTTATGCGATAAGAAATTACGTTTTACTTATATTAGGTTGGTTAGGATTGTAAATATTATTGCAGTGTTCACGGTGTGGGGCCAAATTAATTAGTAAAATGCATTTTAAATCGTTAAATAGGTTTACATAAATAAATTAAAGAAAGTAAACTATAAGAAAAATAAAAAATACAAATTAAAATTACTTAAAGATTTATTTCAGGTCCAGTTAAAAACCAGCGTCGGGCACTAGCTGCTCGGCAGTTTGCTGAACTGGACCTATAGGTAAAAAAAAAAAATATTGTGTGGCAATAACACAATTTTTTTTTTGTTGTGTTAATATTTAAGTTCTGTTTTCTGTAGTGTTAAGATATAAGTTTTTTTTTATATTGTGTATACAAGTAACAAAGAAACATGTTTTCTTTCTTTCCTTATTCAGTTTACTGCCTTGTTGGTCTTGTGATCGCAAGCGAGGCGGCTGAGCATGAAGTTCTGGGTTTGATTCCTAAAACTGACGATATATCTCTTCTGATCGTACACAATTATTTAAGTCTTCATTAGTATTTCTCAACCAAATGAATAGAACTGTTATATCCATTATGACATTGTATTAGTCATTGAATTCCTTCGACTCCGAACAGACACGGTTCGCTGGTAATAAACAAGTGAAACGTGACAGATAATGTTATTGTTAATTGATTTTAACGTACCTGTCGTTTTACATAATATAACATCACGCTTGTAAGCCTTGAAGGGATGGGCAGAGGTGTCCTAACGGAACACTGACATTTCGCCATTTTAGTTTTAAGTCCCATGTTATAGGGGCGACCCTATTGCCAGTAACCGGACACAAATCTAGACTCTGTAGCTCCTTTAGGTAAACCACAATAACACTTTGTTCGACTCAGGAATCGAACCTCGCGCTTAGCAGTCGCGTTTGCGACTACTCGACCAACTAGGAATGTGGTTTATTGAGATAAATAAATATGTATGTATGTCAAGGTTCTGCGTTTGATCCTCAGCATGTCAGGGAAAATGTGGTTAGGTTTTCCAGGACGATTTTTCGGTATCAACCCTGAGTCAGAATTGGTACCCGGTAACACAAACATAACTGTTAAAGAGCTGTTGTATGATCATCATCAACAGGAACATCCCTGCTATACCCCTTAATGAGAAAACAGCCGTGATGTTGAAATCAAGCACTCAATCGATACAAACCTTAAACACAGTAAAAATATGGACAGTACGGAAACTCCGTACTAACGTTCGATACGGCACACTCACACATATTTAGTTTAGTTAAAAACAAATAGATGAAAGGAACAAAAACAATGTGTTTCTTTCTTCCCACAAATCCTTTTAAAAATGTTTTTCTTTATAAACAGAACCGTTTTACTATAATATCTTCAGGTTTGAGTTTCATTTTAACCGTTAAATGTTATTAGTTAAAAAAGGTGTACTTTTTATCCAAAGCGCGCATCAAAAGGACCAAGTTTTAAACGCGGAACCTTGCGACGAAACTTTTGCTATTAAAGCCCGTTTTCACGAACGCTAGGCGACACTTACACGAATGATTACATATTAGATGGCGCGGTTGGCGCAGTGGGTTCTTCGCTGCGGAACCAACATTTGTAAGGCCTACAGGTCCAGTATAGTACATTTGTCCCCGGCTTTGGCTGTTTGTTTGTGTATGTGAGTTTAAATGTTTGTAAACGCAACGTAGTCACAACACTCGACTCAACGCCCAGTTGGCCTAAAATGGCCGGTTTGACAGAATCATTATAAGATAGTAATATGAATAACGGTACAAGTCGTAAATGGTAACAAAGAAAAAATCAAAATAGAAACGTTTTTTACCATTTTAGGAATTGTTAGGTGTCCCCAGATTTGAAATTCTAAAAACAAAATAAATCCTAAATAATTTATAAAATAAATTAGGTTTTAGATGTCGCTTAGTGTTAGTGAAAACACACATGCCTTATGGAGTACCTAAAGTCAAAAGTGAGTCAAAGTTAAACCGGTTTAGACTTATCAGAATAATATTAACCATTATGAATAAACATTCGATGAATCAACTATGCCTCCAACCTCTAATATTGGATAATTCTGTCGGGATTCAATCATAAGGTATTTATAGACGACAGATTTAAGTGCAAGTTAGTTTGCGTCACTACTTATTTGCTGGGTTAATTGTGACCATTATGAGCCCAATAAGAATAAACACTATAGTAAAAAAGCATATTAAAAAATAAGTTAGTGCGAGGGTAACTAACAGTTTTTATGTTCTTTTTTAGATATATATATATGGGTCTTACAAAAATATACTAACATAATTTTATTCCTTTTGGTAAGCATTTTATTATTTGATAATAATAAGCGGAAGAAGTTATTAACAAAAACAAAGCTTATCTATCACTCTTTATGTTTTTATGATGATAATTTTCATAAATAATTTTAATTATGTATGAGATAATTAATGAGTTCTAGGCCAAAATATAGACCTTAAAAACTAAGTGTGAATACTAACAATACACACTGGATATGATAACCCTTGGAGTCAAATAAAACATTTATCACAAACTCATATTTTACATTTGAGTACATAAGATGTCATTTGTCGTTATTAGTCACACAATTTATCTCGTTATAAGGTCTTAACCTTGAATGAGGTATGAGTTTTGTTGCATAGTACTGCTAGACTAATTGAATATTATTTATGCAACTGATAACTCCGCCTTAAATAGAATTTCTTCGTGGCAAGTTTCTTTCTATATTTAGATAAATACGGGTGGCCTGGACGTTTTCTTGAAGCCAAAGGCGACCACAAGACAAATTAGTCGTCCGTTTAATTTACTATCCTACTGATAGGACTGTCTTAAGTTATTTTTAGGCTTTCGGTCAGTCAAATAAATAATAAATGTCTGTTAGAAAAACGCTACAAGTTATGTAACGGGTTTAAATAAACTTCTTTTTAGGGGCTTTTTTAACTTTTTTTACTCCTCGAAAAGTTTTTGAAAATATACGTTTTTCAAATGGTAAAAAATGTGTTTTCGAAACATATATTACTTAGAAATAGTCCTCAATTTTGGTTTATATTAATCATCACAGCGTAATTGCCTGAAAGCCATTTCATTTATTTACACAGTTTGGGGTGATTCTGACCTTTTAAAAAAATGCAATTATTTAAAAAAAAAGTATTTTTGCAGAAAGATATATTTGTTTGATAACTTTCGAAACTTTTTTTGTACGCAGCCCCCTAATGAGGAAGATGCGTTAAAAAAACCCGCGAAATACAAATTTTAGTGGCAGTGGTACTAGCACCTTTTTTCTTCACCTCTGATAGGCTAATAGGCTTGGCGAGCCTATTTAAAATAAGTAGGTTTTTGCTTGTGATGGTAAATTTTCGATTATTATTCATTTTATTATTGAGACATCTTTAGTTGTCGGTGGCGTCTAAGCCACGTGACAATTTTGCAACTTAAGTGACCAATGAACGTAACGAAACGTTCAAAAGGTTAATAATAATTCCACATAAAAAAGTCATTACATAAACGATGTTTGTATTGACAATTTTAATTCTGTAAATAAATACGTGTTGTCACGAACCGTATACTGCCTGACATTGGCCTGAAAAAAGCAAAATATAAAAAAAAAACGACTATCGTGTCCTACCCTGGCGCTTTCCCTTAATAAGTCAATGACCTTCCCGTATTTACAATTCTACCAATCTATTCAGGACGGAGCGATTTACTGATGGACAAAAGCCTCACTCAATTATAACGTAATTAATAATTATTATCCCATTTTGATTCTACTAAAGGAGCCATCTTAGACTTTCAGAAGACAGGGTGTTATGACATCGTTTGAGAGGCACTCATCAGTAGATTCCTGTAGGATATTTGCAACCACTCTGTTCCTCACACCAACTACGTATAATCCTTATACTTACCAATATTATAAAAGCGAAAGTGAGTTTGTTGTTGTTTGTTTGCTTTGTGTCTTCAGGCTTAAATGGCAGAACCGATTTTGGTGAATTTTTGTACAAACATAGTTGGGACCTTGGAGCCGGACATAGGTTACTTTTTGTTTCTTTCTAATTCCCCACTTTCCTAAAATGGGGCGTTGAAGTTTGTTACGAGTATTTCGCAATTTTCAACGTCGAAAGCAAAAAAATAGTATGCAAACTATTCGTCACTAACAAAAACATCGTGCATCATTTTATTTTCAGAAGTTTGCCATCAACCCCTTAAAAGAGGAGGTGAAATTTTATATAGGACTTTTCGCAATTTTCAAGGTAGGAAGCAAAAAATCGGTACGCTCACTCTTTGTTCCCAACGAAAAATATCTGCAAATCAAAAAAGAGGAACCGTACTACCTGGAACTTAACGCGAGTGGTCTAGTGGTTAGTGGCCCTGACTGCTGAGCCGGAGGTCGTGGGTTCGATTCCAACCCAGGACAAACTTTGTGTGATGAGCATGATTGTTTGTTCTGTGTCTGGGTGTGATTTATCTATAATATGTATGTATTTATAAATTATATAAGTATATATATCAGTGGTCTGGTTACCATAACACAAGCTCTGCTTAGCTTGGGATCAGATAGCCGTGTGTGAGTTGTCCCAAGATATTTATTTATTTAGTTAAACATAAAAAGACTGATAAATGTTACTCATAATTCTGTGCAACATAATCTAAGTATCATTAAGTTAGTAATACATTCTGGAGTAGGCAGAGCAATTAAGTATCCGTTATCATGAACGCTTGATGTAACAGCTGATCGGTATCGCGCCATTAATTATGGCGAAGTAATTAATGATGCGGGCGCTGTTTAAATTATTGGAGAAAAACAAGCGGCAAGTGAAAGCCTTGAAGCGCTGTGAAATTGATGAAACCTTTTTCGCTATATTGATTTTCATGTGTTCGCCTTAACACAAGTTGCTTTGGAAATTAAAACTGGAATTCACCGTTGTACGACGCCCAGATCAAACGACTGGTTCTGGAAGCATAAACTCGTGAGTTTTTTTAGGCATAAAGAAAACTTTTTGAACTACCCCTAAAACAGTGCTAAAATTTTAAATGCGTTTTTGCTATTATCAAGAAATTCTACGCATCTGAAACTACATTTTTGAATGATGTTTTTTAAATACCAGCTACTCACTCTTTGATTTAACTAACTTCACTCAATCTTTACTATTTACTTATATTATAAAAGCGAAAGTGAGTATGTGCTATTTTTATGAATGTCGGTACAGAGATAGTTGGGAAACTGGAGACGGACATAGGCTAAAAAAAGTGAGAAAAATGGGAGAAAGAGGGAAGAAAAGGGGAAAGAAAGTTTTTTTTTCGTTCAATACGCGGTTAACCCGCGTATTGAACGAAAAAAAAAACTTTTAAGTTAGTGTTACCCCAAAGTAACTATACCACGAGGACGAATTCGCGGGCGGATGCTAGTATACCATATTAATAAAGAATGCTTGATATTTACGATAACATTTTCTAAAAGTACAAAATATCAAACAAATATCGTTAGCATTGTTTACAGTTTAAAACCACACGCAACTCAAAATGTTAAAATACCCACATTCGTCACTAAAGCGTAGATCATTTCTATTTCCTTTGCTCGATTCATAATCGAGTCAAAAACGATTTTTTTGTTTTATATCTATGCTTACTAATATAATATTATAAGGAGGAAAGATTTGTTTGTATGGAATAGGCTCCAAAAGTACTGGACCTTATAAAAAAACGCTAATAGGTAGCTACTTTATCAGACAGTAACATAGACTATACAACATTACGCTACTACTCACAGGAACGGGGCAGCAACTAAAACCGCGGGTGAAACCGCGCAAGACAGCAAGTTCTATATATTTTTGGTTTCAGATACACAAACACCTACGAGAATAAAATATAAATAATATGCAAATGTTTATTATTTATGTTACGGAAGTCGTACGTTTTTATCCCAATATAGTATCTTTGGACGTCGATAAAATTGATTTAAACATAGCTTGTATTTTAATAATGAATGTTTTTGTTCAGAATTTTCTTTTGATTGGTTTTCGGGATTATTTTCAGTCGTTTGTTGATGAAAGCTATCAAAACAAAGCATTTTATGAACAAATCTAACTACTCGTGTTTAACTTTAACATTACGGCTTTAATTCTTGAAAGGTTAGGCAGAGGTTGAGGGGTACCTATCAGACCACCCAAATGCCAACAGTTACTTTTAAGTCACGTAATGAGAGCGAGCTTTTAAGGC
This sequence comes from Ochropleura leucogaster, assembly GCA_958449745.1. Lineage (NCBI taxonomy): Eukaryota > Metazoa > Arthropoda > Insecta > Lepidoptera > Noctuidae > Ochropleura > Ochropleura leucogaster. The sequence continues at coordinate 6,692,310 of OY288212.1, forward strand.
TACAGAACCCCTAAAATAGCAAAAATTCATATTTTTAAGTTGCTATCCTAAATCCTTACTAATATTATAAAAGCGAAAGTGAGTTTAATTTGTTACGTTTTCACACCTAAATGGCCAAACCGATTTTGATGAATTTTGGCACAGAGAAACGGGACCCAGGAGACGGACATAGGCTATTTTTATTAAAGAAAGGGGAGAGTAAAATAGTTTTTTTTTTCGTTCATCGCGCAGGTTAAATTTAACGTTAGCCTAAAGTAACTATGCCACGCGGACGATGTCGCAGGCGGAAGATAGTTTCTTATAGTTTTAGGGTAAAAGCGGTATAAAGAATCGTAAAAGGATATCTTGAAAAAATCCTTCTGCCCTAGATTAGTTTCGTTGTGGGAATATTTGCAGCTGTCACATCGAGGTCTTGCGTTCATGACGAATAGGGTCAATGAACTACGCTCATTCGAAGATATAAATTATGTCATGTTCATAGAAGGTTAAGTGTGTGAGAGTCATGTATTGTTTGTTCCTCAATAATGTTTAACTATTGATCGGATTTGCAGCCAACGTATTTTTTTTAAACGTCGCTCATCTCTTAATTTCTATTGTATCGGGGGTGCGTTAACAAACATTTGATTTCACATACACATACAGCCACACACGAAACAACAATGTATAGGTCATTAAAATATTTCTTCCGTGCGGGGATCGAACTGATCGACATGTAGCGTATTAGTCAATTGCTGAAACAGGGCCGTCAAAATAGAGATTTTACTAAACTAAACCTTAGGGATTTTAGTGCCTAATCAGGCTTTACATGCGTTGGAAAAATATTTTTCAGGCATGCTGGTTTTCTCACGATGTCTCGAGAACCCCGTTGGTACAAAGATTACTTTGTACTAACTGTGTGGTGGAGGTCAGATAGGCAGTCGCTTTTACTAAAAAAGGGGTATCGTATTGCCCACAATATGATACCCTTTTTTGAGAATGAGAAATTATCAAAAACTTCTTCCGCTCCGGGCGGAGCGGGGGGAGAGTCCGTCTTGTACTTACTAAAACATGTTCATTCTTTTGCCCTTTAAATTCCGGGGCCGCGGTATCTTTGAAAAACTCGTAACCCCGGATAGGATACCCCTTGGGTAAGACTGCATAATAATACGGAGGACAATTAAACTTAAGTTTATAAACAACAATATAATAGTGCACATGTGCAAATATTAAACACTGAAATGAACAAGCCAAATTTTCGCAGAACAAGAGTTTCTGCAGTGTTGCCAAGCAATAGTCCTGCTCTGTGTGCACTTGGGGATTATTTTAACACTCTCATTAGAGCTAAGTGAGCCCGTTTGATCACTTTGCATGCGCCACGTGCATTATTCAGATGTAACGGACTTCCACATGAAACAACCATACGCAGCGGTGGAAACAAAACTGCGTTATTGACGTTTCATTTTTTTTTTAAATTTAGAGGTGTCAAGGGACACCCGGATGGAATGCAGTTCTTATAGAAATGAAAATATCTGGCTTACTTTCTATAAGAGAGAGAGAGAGACAGACAGACAGAGAAACATGCGACGCCGCACAGCTTACAATAGCTTACTATAACAAAAAATGTCGTGACAACTTTTCGTAAGATTTTTTTCCGTCTAGCCCCCTTTCACAACGCGCGATAAGGAACTTCGTTCCAAAAACGCTTTTTTTGCGGATGGAAAATCATCAAATAACTTCCCCGCATTGGGTGAATCGGGGGGGAGGGGGGGGGTAGTCAGACTTCTACTAACTAAAAGCCACCCATGTTCCTTCTATTGCCCTTTATGTTCCGGAGCCGCGGTCTTTTGAACAACTGCCAACCACGTTATTGACCCTTGTGTTGCAATATTGTATTATTAATTCATTTACGAATTCTTCAACGTATTTTTAACAGATTCGAGACTACAAAATAATTTAATATGCATACCTATTCTAGCTTCTAATTGTTTTAATTGGACAACACAAATTACATTCTATAAAACAATCGGAAAGACAAAGTCTAGTATGTAAATCCCTTAACAATTTTCGCAATTCTGAATAGAAGTTTAAGTGGAATTAGCTAATAGTTTCAATGGTATATTAAACGCTCGTCTGACGACTATTAAAGTTGTTTTAAGTACTGCTCGATGTGTTACCATCCCATTTACTTAATTAACTTAAAAGTTTTAAATTATTCTCCGAAAAACTGAATGTTTAGTTTTGTTTTATAATTAATGGTGGTACCTTAGGGTTTTGTAGTTATTAAAAAGATTTTTCAAAATTGCGACGATTTTAACTCAGGGGTAACACAGTTATCTTTCCTGATTAACAGGTACCGGCTACCTGTAGTTTTGCCCTTGCGCCTTATTTATTGTAATAGCAATGCTAAATTTTCCCTTTTCTTCCCTCTTTCTCACTTATATTTTCTTCTTTTTTTTTTAAATAACAAACTTACTATCTTTATAAAAGCGAAAGTGAGTTTATTTGTTATGTCTTCACGCCTAAATGGCTAAACGAATTTTGATGAATTTCGATACAGAGATAATTGGGACCCAGGAGACAGACAAAGGCTACTTTTTGTCTCTTTCTAATCCCCCACTTACTATAAATGGTAAAGTTTGTATGGAGCATTTCGTAATTTTCAAAGTAGGAAGCTAAAAAGCGGTACACACATTTTTTGTTAGCAACGAATAATACCTGCAAATCAAGAAATAGGAACCTGTTACCTTGGATTTATCGCGAGTGAAGCTGCGAGCAAAAGCTGGTAACAAATAATTGCTACCTAAAAGGAAAATGAGGATATTGTGGCATAATACAAAATACGTTTAGAAGACATCTACCTATTACGAGTACTATCCCAGATATTTTAGTACACAACAATACTCAATTTAGTACACCTTTCATGAAACGTAGATTGACCTACATATTGAATAAATAGTCCGCAATTTATACAGCTGTTTTGTTCGAACACCTCTAGCTAGAACAATGTCGTCTAAAATAATGGTATTATGAGAGTACACTGTCTCGTGACGTCATAATCGTGTTACATTATTGTTTTGAAACTATTTGTCTTGGTTTGTAAGTAGCAATTGATGTCTTCATGTTGGCTATACGGACTTATGCCCGTCTATGTGACACCACGAAATACCTATTTTATTGTCTATATAGCATGCACTGTTGAATTTGGAACACACATTTTCCGAGCTGGCAGTTTAAACTTCAATGTGCTACAGCGCAGGTAATTTTAGGGTTGTCTTTATTAAAAAAATGGAATAAATGATGTATGGATTGTGTATAAGATAATAAAAAATGGTAAGTAAAGGAAAGAGATGATTATTAAAACTACGCAACGGATTTTGTTATGGTTTTTAAAGAGATAGAGATCACTCTATCTCTTTAAAAACCATAACAAAATCCGTTGAGCTAGTGTTATAAAAATAAACTTTCCCCTTGAATTATCAAGGGGAAAGTTTATTTATATAACACTAGCTTTTGCCCGCGGCTTCGCTCGCGTTAAATTCGGGGTAACACAGTTCCCCTTGCGCCTTATTGATTTGTAATAGCAACGCTAAGTTTTCCCTTTTCTTCCCTCTATCTCCCTCACATCCCACTTTAAAAAAAAATCCATCCTATTTCCGTCTCCTGGTTCCCAACTATCTCTGTACCAAAATTCATCAAAATCGGTTTAGCCATTAAAGCGTGAAGAGGTAACAAACAAACAAACAAAGTCACTTTCGCTTTTATAATATTATAGTAAGGAAGTAAGGATTGGCACCTATTATATTAGATATCCACATTGCACCCGTGCAAAACCAGGCAGGTTGCTAGTATATAAATATTCCGTGTAGAACTTTAAAAACAAATAAACTTAGGCTAGAACTGAAAGTAAAATAGCTAAATTGAATCCTATATTGTTAGTTACAAAATAGAGTTTATAACATACGCTAAAAGATCATAGAGACTACGAGTACTAAGAACTATTTAGTCAAGTTCAGTCGTAAACACATTGTTAACACTGATATAATGTTGATGTTGGACACAACTGTTACGGTTTGTGTCACCATTTATTTTCGAGTTAGCCAAGTCTCGACAAATAGTCCGAAAGATATATTGACATGGGAGTTGGCTGCGATTCCAACAACAATTTCTAAACATTTAAGGTGAACGCTCACTCAACCGAGCAGAACGCGTCGAACATAAAGAAGTCAAGGACCCTCCAAGGGCCTCGCATACAAATTTGCACCTAAAGAATTAAACACTCCTAACTAATCATTCGATTGTATTTCCCTTAACAAGTAGGTAGTACTCGCTCGTTGCAACTGTTACAATGCGAGCGCATCGGTCGAATCGGCCGAATCATCTCCGACGTATTGGATGATGGATTGGACGACGACGAATTTGGATGTCGTCATCAGTAACGACATCCGAATTTATCTAGGACTAGCTGTGCCCGGCGGTATCACCTATTATTCTGATATGCAAGCTATATTATTGTGAAGTTTCGTCAAAATCGATTCAGTAGTTTTTGCGTGAAAGAGCAACAA